>OZ010797.1:101475829-102075829 GCA_963932465.1 Maratus speciosus | reverse complement strand
ACAGGCCTGGTCTGTACAGAAATCAGTTAAATGAAATGTTGGCGAAAAAATGCCAAACCCGAGATTTGAACCCTGAACCTTAAATTACTAATGCTCTACCGTTTGAGCTACCTGGGTCGACCACCGGCAGACTTCGTTCAGAAAACCTTATTGTTAATAGCATCCGATCCGCTGTGTAGACAGCTCAGCAGGATATACCACAGATAATGGAACTCCATTAAGCGATGGGAACGTAGACACACTATTATTTTTTTGCTGAGTTGGAAAAATACAATTCGTATGATATGTTTACCAATCAGTGTGATTGAGGAAAAAATTGTGTAACTTCTTTTTTAGTTATCTATTTATGGTTTGAAAACATAATAACATATGAGTTGTAATTTTCCAACTGAGTTAAAAAGTGTCCTGGCCATAATTCGAACCAGGAGTATTCGACATAAGCTGCCAATGCTCTGCCAATGAGCCTTGACCAATCTGGCAGACCATTTGCACCCAGAAAACCTTGTTGATTCTAACATCTGGTCTGATATCTGAATCAGCTCAATAGAATAAATTGCAAGTAATAGAACTCCAACAAATGTTGGAAACGTAATTACACTATATTAATTTTAATACAATTACTCTTATTGTTATATAAAGCAGACAAACTCATCTGATTTATTTATCTATTAGAATAATTGTGTTAAAATTAATATATTTTATCACTCAGTTGAAAAATTACAACTCATCTGATTTAGTTACCGATTATAATTATAATAATTGTGTTATTAATTTGTATAGACCCCTTGCATTGACGTCACATTGCTATTAGCAACGACTGATATTATAGCTTCTGGAGCACAGAACTCCCCGTTTGCCGTTAAAAGCACGTGCTATCTTTCTCTTTAATTTAGAGCTTCCTTATTTTAATTATTATCGTGCAAATAAGTCTAAAAAATCAAATGGAGAGCACCATATTCACCTTATATTTGGGCGCCATATGAAGCGATTTCAGACATGTGACGTCATGTGCAACCCGTCTGTAATAACATATATTTTTGAAAAATTGGCTTTAAAATAATTTGGTGAAAACAGATAAGTTTAGTATTTTTATTTATACCAAGAATAAGGATGACCTCATCCTCAGTATCTAGCACAAAGAAAAAGTATATATTTATTTATAATATATTAATTTATATTTGAAATATTTAACCACATTTGTAAAATGCCCCTCTCTCTCTCTCACCCCTCCCAATAAATTGGTTAAATTATATAAAGTTTTCAAATCTGTGGTGCATTGTTACAAAGAGCAGCAATTTAATATTGTACTCAATCAAGAAATCTTGAGAAAAGGATAATTTATTTATTTGTTTAATTTATTTATTTCTTGGGATAATTTATTTATTATAAAGTTCTGAACTATTCTAAATAATTGCTCTATTGCTGATTAATTTTAAGTTTATATTTTTGCATTTTTTTTTTTTTTTTTTTTTTTTTACATGCTGTTTAAAAGCAGATATGACCTTCATATGAAAAATATATATAATACCTGTTTTATGTTATATTATTTCCTCAATGTGTTTTTTCTAATTGTATTATGTATAAATTTTTATTAATTTCTACTGTTAAAAAATATCACCTTGCCGAAACATTTTGCTGTTAATGAGGCCTGTCGCAGAAAGCTTTAAAAAATTCTGCCACAGGGCTCAGCATACTCTGCCAATTTGCAGAACACTCGATATCGATACTTGGCCAAATTTGGACTATGTACTCATACTCGCCCAATACTGAGTAGTTCTAAGAATTCGGTCCAGTACTTGGCCAAAGTTCAACTCGGTACACAACTAATTAAAAAAAATACTAAGAGCAGCTTTAAACTTAGCTTCCCCATAGCAAAAACTGTGCAGCATGGCAGCAGTGCTGCAGATTATTTTAGATCTTGCAGATTAATCTACCTGCTTAAAAATAAATACCGAGCTTAAACAACTCACTAAAAATTTACTTTGTTTTAAGAGTTATTGTGTTTCTTATTAATTTTCTTTATACAATGTAAATTTTGCTTATTTTATGGGTTACTGTAAGTATTTATGATAGTAGCTTGGTTCAGTATTTTTGGGTCGCAGATAAATTGTGGTTTGCTGCAGATTGATACCGAAAATTCTGCTACTGGGCTTAGCTTCTTACTGATTGGTTACTCTCCTCTACCCCCTTCATTAATATACATAGTCAATATAATTGATGAAATAGTGATCTTCTTATCCTTAAGAAACAATACCATGTTTTGAACATACTTTTGATAATGATGTTTTAAGTAAAGCAAACAAAGCTACTATTGCCTTTCTGAGTTGTACAGCCCATTGCAGCCAAAATGTTTAGTCCTTCAATTAAGAAAAAAACTAATTTATCATGTGTATTAGGAAAGAAAATACATTATTTCTTATGTCACTTTTTCAAAATGTTATAAATATGTCATTTATGTAACATTGAAAAATGATTGCACATTTTTTACAGATTCGTTAGAAATGTCTCAAAGAAATCACTCTGTTCACTGTGTTACAGTTTCAGAGAAATTAATTAGAAATTTCATTCACCTTCTGTTTCATAGATAGCCATTAAAAACGTCGCTCACGTGCTGTTTTACAGAAACTCATTAAAAATGTCGTTCACATGCTGTTTTGCAGAAATTCATTAAAAATGTCGCTCGGGCATTGTTTTACACATTTGAATTTTCTCAGGTTGGCAAGTATGGAAATGCTAGCTAGTTGATTTAACTGCCTAGTTTTACACGGAAATGTACTGTGACCAAGCTGATTACCCAAGCAGCCACTTATTAATTTTTTCTATCTTATCTTTTACATTTTAAGATAATTGTAATATTACTAATTAGAAAAATATATTAGAAACATTTCTTTAACAAAATCTATAAGACTACTGCAATTAAAGGGCAAACTGGCCACAGGGCCACTAAATCAGAAAAAGTGACTATTAAAAAAATTGTCTGTCAGTGGCCACCTTATGGCTACTTTCCTACAAGGTACAAGATAGTAAAATTTTCTTGCATTTCTGGTTGCAATATGTTTATATTAACATATTTATTTGTATATTCAATTTTACATTAACACCAATAGAAATTTTAACAAAAGTTTACTGTTTGGCACTTTTAAATAAAAAGGGGCACAAGTTAAGAAAGTGGCCTCTTATAAAACTAGTAGTATTGGTCACTGGCCACTAACGAAATTTCCTAGTTTTGCCCTTTAACTGCAACTACTGTCTAAAATAGTCCAGCAGTTCCCAGAAACTATACTATTCAAAAACAGAAAAATTGCTTACACTTTTTCTGACTTTGTAACTATTAATCGATCAGTTTAACAGTCAAGATTGTAGATAACACACTTTTTATTTTTCAATAACAAGTGGAAACTATTATAAATTTACTGCTAAAATATCCAGAAAAATATAATTTGTGTGTCGTAGATGATTTTCTTAGTTTTTTTATTTTTATCCTAAATTGCTATTTAATAAAATAGGGAAGGGGTTTATTGTAGTGAATTATCATGAGTGTTCTGCTGATAGATATGTGAAAGATTTCATAAAACGAAAGATTTAAAAAAAAAACTAAATACAACTGCAACATTAAACCTAATTCAACATTGAGAAAATTCTCTTTTAGTGCTTACAACTACAGTAAAACCTCTCTAAAGCGACTATGTTCTGTTCGAATCAAAATTGGTCGCTCTGAGAGGTGGTCTCTTAATGGAGGTCATGTTTAAATCTAGATTTAAATTGTTCAAAAAAGGTAACAATTAATTTTACAAAAATTTATTTTTCACATTAGAAAAAAATATGAAAATTTAAGTATCAAAACAAAAGTTAGTGCCATAAGTTAATTACTGCAGAGTTTAAAAAATTGAATATATTTTGACTTTTGATTTGATTTTACGGTTTTATCTCTTATAACTTTTACTTCCAAGTCCTTTCGAAGTTCAGTAGTAAATAAAAGCAATTTTTTTTGGAGGGGGGGGCGCGAACAAATAATGACAATTTCATTAATTTATCTATTTCTTTGAGAGTTTCCTGACAGAATAGGGTAGGAGAGTTTATTGACCGTCATCCTTAATTTGTCATCAGAGTTAAATTCATTGCCTAAAAAGGCACAAAGGGGTTTAAACACTTAAAATTTACCGTAATAAATAAAAATTCTAAATCTAGTTTAGAAGTTTGATGAATAATGCATTCTCTGGAATTATTATTCTAATAAAACCTTCTTCAAGAGACCAAGAAAAAATGGAATTTGTTTTATTTTCTTCAGAGAAATTGGTCGCTCATGGAAGGAGTTCAACGGGGGTGGTCACTGAATAGAGGTAAAATTAGTATTGAACCTATGGGAATAAATTCCATTCTATGAGAAAATGGTCGTTCAGGGAGGTAGTCGCACAGAGAGGTTTCACTGTACTTAAAACTAATGATGTTTCAATTTAACCCCATATTAGCCTCATTTGATGGGGCTAATATGAGCGGATGAGGATGAAACTAAAGTGAAAGCAGTATAAAGTGTCTAACTAAGATTCCAGACCCTAACTAACTCAGAAACTAAGGCCATCTAGCGATTAGCTGAAATACTATGCCATTTGGTGATAGAATATTGGACGTGTGGTGTGCAAATAAAATAAACTTCTGAATAAAAACACTAACTATGACCATCATAAAGCTAAAACAAAAACTTCAAACTAAAGGATAACAGCCTGCTGTAAAAGATGAATAGAAAATAAATATTGAAAATAAAAGCTTAAACATAAATACGAATATGTTGGAAGCATGGTTGTAAAAAAAAAGAAAAACAGCCTGGCCAGCTACCCCCTACAACCCTTATGGTTGTATCAAACCAGCCCTGGCAGGTAGCTGGGTAGGTACCCGGGCAGCTACCCACTACAACCCTGGTTGGAAGTGATAAGATAGATTAACAAGTCTGTTTTATCTTAACGATATTGTTAAAGGATATACGATAATTTTAACTGCTGCCTTAGGAAGACATCTTGCCAGATAGCCTTTAGGAATTTCCTATACTAAAACAGGGCAGTTATCGAGATAGATTTTTAATGATATGAAACTTCATAGTAGAAAAATATTAATATCCTCGGAGAATATAATAGTGTTCAATAGAATGGAGCAGAAGCTCTCACCCTGTGCTTTGTGGAGCCAGGGGCTCTGTTATGATTTAAGAAAATGATGAAAATCAGCACATTTCTAGCAGGGGATTTTTTTTTTTTTTTTTCAAAAAATCTTTTACAAATTGAAAGCTATCTTTAACCAAGACAACTTTTATCCCTTTAAGATCGGGCTGCTTTTTGATTTTTTTTTTTTAAACAATGATATAACTGAAATTTGTAACTAATAATTCACTTTCTGTTGACAAAATTCACATTATATACTTTCTGTTAACCAGCACAATCACTCGATTCCGGCATTTATGGAATAGATAACCCAGAAGGTAGAATTTTAGTTAATGCCTAACCCGCATGATTGTGCGGGTCTGGTCTTAAAGGGTTAATTAATTTTTTTTTAATTTTACGTAAAAATTTTCTGGTGCAAACATTAATTTCTTCTACCACTCTATTTGTATTTTTTTTGCTCACAGAAGATGATAAATGGAGAAACAAAATGTAGATTTAAAGTAAGGAAGTGGCAAAAGGCATGCTGAACAAAAGTTTGCAAATTAGAAGTTCTCAACTCCTCTCAGTAGAATACTCGGTTAAATGTTAACCCATAACTCCATGTTTCATGTTAAACTGCATAATCTTTTCAAAGAAAACCATTCTAAAACGAAAAATAAACCCCTGATTTTTTTTCAATATAAAGGGCAACAAAGTGTCTGTCTCAAAAGAAACTAGCATACATCTTGTTAACCCTTTCGAGTGCAGTGTCCTAAAAAAAGACGCTTAATTGTAATTCCAAAACTGACAAACGGTACCTAGAATATTTAATTAAAATTTTCTTTTTATAATGTACGTGAAAATAAAAAAGTTCATATTTTCTAATAAATTTGCTTATAAATTCTGGTGTCAGTCCATTATTTCATCAGTTTATAAACAAAATTACTCCGTGCCAGCAAGGGTTCAAACCAATAATAAAAGCTTTCTACCTCATACTTTAATGAGTAATTTGAGTTGGTGTAGCTCAAGTAATTACAGAGACTCTTAATAAACCTCATACAATCAATATCGTCAAAAATTTGCTTGATGAAAAAATTGTTAATTTAGTTAATTTTCCTTTTTCAAAAGACATCATCGCTCGAAAAATAAATGATATTACCGGTGACATAAAAGAAACACTTCACAGACATATCAGAGGTACTAAATTTGCAATATAAATGGATAAATTTACTGACATCACTGAATTAGCAGTTTTTTTTAGCATTTTTCCATTGCATATATTTGACGATGTTGTTTGAAGGCTACTTTAAGCTGACACACTACAGAAAATGAAGTATTTTTCGATGAATACTTATCATAAAATGGAATATCTTGTGAAATCTATGTACAAGTATGCACTAAGGATATAAAAGCAATGGTGAGTTGCAATGTTAGATCCATTGCAAAAAGGAAAGATAAGACAAAGCATTATAACAACATCTATTGTGCTCTTTGTAGACATGCACTGTCCTCGAAAAAAATGTTTTTTAAGCTTATGACAATGTTGAAAGGTTAGGTTCCATTAACGTAATAAATTATATATAATCCCGACTTCATAAAAGCAAACTTTTCAAATGTATGTGTAAAGTTATTGGAAGACAGAAAGGAATTGGAAGGCTCCCTGTAAAAAGTACTTACAGTAAATCATCTTGTAGCAAAGATGTGAACAAGCATGAAGTTGCATCCAAATAACTTTAATAGAGCTTTGTTGTTGTATATATGCAGATGTAGAAATGTAACTTCGTTTAAAAAATAAATATATACCGGAAATGGTGACACTGGATTCTGGTAGCTGGCATTTTATCACGATGTTACCATGTATGACAAAAAGATGAGCATTAGCACATAATTGACTCTTTGTCACTTTGTTACCAAACAATATCAAGAGAGAAGTGATAGCACAGTTGATACCATCTTACATAAGTATAGGGCATCTCACTCTTATAGAACTTGGTAAATTATCTTGTATAGTATGAGCAGAAATCCTATCGCTATTAAAATCCTGCTAACTTTCATTATTTAAGTATGTTAAACATACTTTTCCTTGATATAAACAAGAATGCAAGCTTGCATCTAAAAGCACCTTCTAAATGCTTTAAAAGAACAAATTCGAACTGGCATAATAGTAAAGCTGACATACAATCCAACTCAGAAAACATCAGCTAAACATATCATCCCAGAGCAAGAGCACAAGCACACAGTGTAAACAGAATCGCTGACCTTTTAAATGACAGCCAATGAAAAGTGAGCATGGAATTTGCATACTCATTGCCACGAATTAATATTTTTACTTTAAGAATTAAATTACAGTATGGAACCATTTATCTGGAAACAAGTTATCCAGAAAACCAGTTATCTAGAATGATATTTCCAATTGACTTATTTCAGAAAAATGAGCCATACAGTGCCAGTTTGATATATATATTGCTTTAAACATTGCAACATGCATGATATAACTTGATTCCAACAACTAATATTTGAAATGGAAGCATATTTAGTTATATATTGGACATTTTTATTTTTATGCAGAGGAAACGGGAGAGTTTTTGTTTCCATTGTAATTTTTATATATCACCTTCTTTTAAACTTTGATTAATGCCTGATCTTATTTGAGATTAATATCTGATCATATTTGGATCTGTTCTTTCTGGGTAGTCTAATAATTAATTTGAGATCAAAACACTGTCATATCCACGTGTATTCTACAAATCTGATCAAATAGATGTTGCTTTATTTCCCAACCAGTTATAAGAATACATCTGATCCCAACCATTCTGGATTAATGGTTCTGTACTGTATATAAAAAATACCTGAACTTAGTAAATATTACTAAAAATAACAATGTACAGTAAAAGCTCAACTAACCGGCATGCTCAGGAAATGCCGATTGCCGGATACTTGAAAAGTCCGGATAGTTGAGCACTACAAAATCTGTCATGAAAGAGGGGGGGGGGGCATCGACGTAACAATGAAGCAGGAAAATGATTTTTAGGCTATTTTCCTGTCATTAGGAAGTCGATCAAATAACTCTTATTATTATTATTATTATTTAATTTGCATTTGATAAAGTTATTCTTTCCGAATAAAAAATAAAAGTAAAAAAATGTCTATATTTATTTATTAATTTTTGTAAAGTTGTATTATTTATAATTTGACATCTCCTTTCCGGAAAAAGCACATGGAAGCTTGGAAAATCAACTTTATGGTATGATTCACTTGTGTTATCTCAACTAACCTCACAGTAATAATGAATCTTTTCTGCATAGCTAAAAACGTTATCAGATGCAAATTGAAAGCGCCCGACTTCTCCGATCACGATAAAAACAAACTACACAGTCATTAGCTTTTTATGTTTTTCTTGTTGGAGTGGCTCAGATAGTGGAGTCTTTTGGAGAGGATTTCTAAATTTCTGAAAACTTATTGTAAATATAAATTATGTAAGCGGCCTAATTTATTATTATTTGAATTCGGTGAAAATTTGAACACAATAGGGAAATTAGCAACGGAGAAAGTAATTTTTTTTAACATAATAAGTTAGAGGAAAAAAAAAAAGAGTACCGTTTCATTCTTTTTTAAAATCTAGAATAATATTATTATTATTTCTGTTTACTGCTTAGGTTGATGAAAAATATGTTTCTTCGCTAATTCAACAACGCAAAACTTTGATGCAATCTCCCGGCTGAGGAGAAAAAGTTTGAACTGATAAAAACCCAACAATAAAAGAAAGCAAAAAGAAAGAAACTTACCCTGCAGCGTCATTTCTTTTTTTAATTTCCAGTTAAGTGTAGTTGATCCAAACAAATCCAATAACAAATAATCTTGAGTAAATATATTTAAAATACAATTTGGTATAACGATCTTTGTTACATAATTCTTTTAAAATAATAATTTCTTGTTCTTGAGTAAATAAAGAAAAAAAAATAGTTTGGGATATAATTTCTCAGCAGTTACTGTGCGTTTGATTGCGTTTCTTTCGATGCGCCAGAAATACTACGAAACGCATGTCTGATGTCCGTCTGTTTGAAAGAAAATTCCCTTTTTTTCATGAAGCGTTCTTTTATGAGATACAGTTCTAAATATTCTTGAGCCGAATACTGCGAATTTTTTTCACAAAACTTTAAAAAAATAGTAGTGTTGACTCAAAGCGCTTTAGCAAGGCGCAGTGCCTGGTGCCCCTTTTTATTTCTTTTTTGCACCCGGTGGCTATTTCAAACCCTCCCGATGCACCCGGCTGCTCTTTTTAACACTCCCGATGTACCCCGTAGCAATTCAATTGATCCCGGAATAAATATCACAAATTCTAGGGACTCTAAACGAACCAGTTCAAAATATTTTTTGTGAACAAGGCACAAGTGTGCCCCTTTTTTAGAATAGTGTTCCCTTTTTGAAAAAAAGTACCCTTTTTTAGAATTGTGTTCCCTTTATGAAATAATACTGCCCGGCGGCCCTTTTTTTATAGAGTCAACACTAAGTAGATAAACTTTTCTCAGCTTCACTCCACGAAATTTTCTCCTCAATTTCATTTTCAGATTCTGAGGAAATATCATTTGTTTCTTCCTCTGGAGCTGTCATTTTTTTAATTAACTGCTCTTCTGTTAAAGTTTCGGTGACAGGAATATTTTTATCTATAGCTATCCAATTTTCGATTTCTGGTTGTGATAGAGATAAGTTAGTATTAGGCCCATTTTTTAATGTTTCCATAATTTCATGCAATTTGTTCCTTTTCTTAGGTTTAAATCCTTCAAATTCTTCCTCTGATGAATCAGAACAAAAGTTTACTGTAAATAATAATTTTCTCCATCCCCTTCAAAGAGTTTTCGGTCTTATGGCATTCCATGCACTGGCAAGATCATAAATGGCATCTTTTATTGTGAAAGCTGATTTAAATTCTGCCACCGTTGTCTGTGCATTTATGAGCTTACGCATGAAATGTTTTCAATAAATCATTTTTACGTTTTGTATGATCCCTTGATCTGTAGGTTGTATTAGAGAAGTTACATGGGGGGGGGGAGAGACATCACTGAAATATTGCCATATTTCATTTCTTCCTCACTGGGATGCGCTCGGCAGTTGTCAATTAGAAGAATTATTTTATTTTCTTCCAGTTTTCACCCCTTAGCTTCAAGCTCACTGATTACAGATGGCACAAAAACTTTTTTAAACCAGTAGGTAAAAAATATCTTTATTCATCCAAGCACTTTTTTGATTGGTGTAAACTACAGGGAGATGTTTAATTCCTGTAAGTGCTCTTGGATTCTTTGACTTTCCTATTACTAACAGTTTTAATTTATGGGAGCCAGTTGCCTTAGCGCAAGTCAGAATCATTAGTCTGTCTTTGTTTTTCTTAAAACCATCTGCTGACGTTTCATTAGGACCAGCTAATGTTGAGGTTGGAAGTCAACGGAAATAGATTCTGGTTTCATCAGCATTATAGATGTGGTTTAGATCTATGTTATTTTTTTTAATGAAATCTTCAAAAAAAGTAGAATATTCCTCTGCACTTTCGTTATCTGCTGATTTTCGTTCTCCAGATATGTCAATTTTTCTAATTCCATGGCGTTTTTTGAAGCAAGAAAGCCATCCATCTGAAAACTTTCTTTCTGTCGCAATATTTAATTTTTCTGAAAAATCTCTTGCTTTTTCAATGAGCATAGGCCCAGAAATAGGAACTCCTTCTTCTCGTTTTAATAGAAACCACTGATATCTTTTATCCAGTTTTTCATGCTGAGGTTGCTGCTTTGTTTGACTCTGCAGAAGAAGCAAATGCCATCAACTTTTCTTTCTGCGATTTAATATCGTAAATCGTTGAGGATCCAATGTTGAATATACGCATCAATTGTTGTTTATTTTCTCCTCCTTCTAAACGTCTAATAATGTCTAGCTTCTGAGTTATGGCTAAAACAGCTCGTTTCCTTTTATTAGGATTTGACTGATCTGCCATTTTTTAATTTGACAAAAAATATGACAGAACACGATTAATAAAGGTTGAGAGCAATTTACTAGGCGAGCTGATTAAGCACAAGCGAATGGCAGTAAAAATGTGCCAAAACAAAAAAAAAAGCATCAGCGTGATTTAAGTCAAATTCTAATTGGTCAAACTGAATGTGTAGACCCAAATGGGCAGGACAGATGGAAAGTTCTACAGACAGATGGAATTTTCTAGTAACTCTGGGGGGGGGGGGGGCTACTGTGCATCTGGGGGGAAAATATGATATCTGAAATGACCATATCCCCATCCCAATTCTTAGAAAGCAGTTTTCCTTCATGCTCCTGGCTCCCTCACTTAGCAGTTCAGTTTTCGGAAAAGATGTAGCTTTCTACTGTTTATCACACCTCCCTCCCTTCCCCATTTAGTTTCGCCAAGAGCAGAAAAGAAAGATCAAGCCTCTCTTCTCTTGTCTTCATTTTCCACCCCCTCCTTCTCTCTTTCGCAAGAAAAAACAGCCGATGCGGCGGACTATGACGCAACATGAAGTTATTCTGTGCTAACGAGCTATAGACAGTTCTTTATGCTATATTTTTATTTTATAATGTTCACTGTTATGAAGCTATACATAGATCTGTTTTACACCGAATTAGTCGCTGAGATAATTTGAGAATGCTAGCAGTAAATTTCCTAAAATAGTAGTAAAAATTTTTCAACTGTTTATGGGGGGGGGGGGGGGGGAATAAACGATTTCTCCGAATTTTTCCTGTTACTTGAATGCCGGATAACAGAGCTTTTACTGTAATTTAAAGCTAATATACCATTAAAAAGTAATTTTAAATAATGAAAGAAAAATAAACAGATTGTGATTGCAACTCAAAATGGCTGTTTGCCAAGAAGAAAACAAGGAAGCAATTCTGCTGAGCTGCAAAATGAAAATGTAAGCAAATGCCGGATGCGTCACAGAAGAGCCAAAGCAAGCAAGAAGAAAAGGAGAAAAAATATATACGGGAATCCAGGTTTACAACACATAATAGGATGGAAAGGTATGGGAACAATAAATTTTAACCCTTAACTGATGTTACCGGTCTCACAGACTGGTACTTTTTTCAATTTTCATTAACTTGCAAATTTCAGTTTATCTACAAGCACTAACCCTTAACTGATGTTACCGGTCTCACAGACTGGTACTTTTTTCAATTTTCATAATTTAACTTGCAAATTTCAGTCTATCTGCAAGCACTACTGAAATTTTGTTTCGTTTGGAACTTTAGTACTATCACCAGAGACTTTTGAATGGGTGAATTTTAATTATAACACTCCTGTACAAAATGTTTAGTACAAAAACAACATCCTATGAGTTAATTGCAGCTTTTATTCATCTTTCGATGGAGCTGCCTCACAGATCGCTTCACACTAGTTATGTGACATTTTCTGTGACATCAGTTAAAGGTTAAATCCTGCAGTTAGCCATATTTTGCAACTCTCCCAATTGCCAAAACGTAAACATGGCACCAGGTTTTATTGTACATTAAACTTTCCCTGTTGTATATGTTTCTTATTTATTTTTTAAAAAATAAGAAAGATTGAAAAAAAATGGAAACAAAAGGAATTGTAGTAATGCATCCTTTTTTGAAGCCTCATAAATTTTGTAATAACTTTTTCAACTGCACGTTGTATCTAGCTGACTCTTGAAATAAATCCTCTGCTGGTAAAATATTCTGAAAATTCCTCACCTCTGCTGCATATACTTGAAATATTAGATACTATCCAAACAAATTTCTTATATTATTCTGCCACATTTTGTCATTTGAAGCTAGGAAATATTTTAGCATATTACTTGTAAAAATATTATATGATTCAATTCATTTAATACAGTACACTCTCTGAAATCCGCACACTTGGAACCAGAGGTTGTGCAGATTTTAGAATTTTGCAGATTTCTTGTCATTGCTTTGTTTACATTTTTAAACAGTAATTTCAATGTAATAATGTAATCAAAATTATAATGAATGCTTACAAATTATTAAAATATTAAAATAATTAAGAAAAAAAAACTAAAATGATAAAAAAATTAAGATAATTTTTAAAATGATGAAATTATTAAAAGTAAAGGTCAAATAATTAATAATGTATAATTAAATACTCATAATAAATATGAGATACATTTATCTTGAATTATTAAACGAAACTTGCCTCATATAGGTACCCCACTAATTCACATCAAAATCATAAAATAAAGAAATTTTATTTCAGATTTAGCCAGACTTAATAATCAAAAAAGCATAATTAATACATAAATATATTTCATAAAAAGATTGTAATTACCAGTGATCCCAGTAGCAGAAACAGTGCAGCATGGAAGCGAGTGCTGCAGATTATTTTAAACCTTGCAGATTAATCCACCAACTTAAAAATAAATGCTGGGCTTAAAAAATAGCTGAAATTTGCTTTAAGTCTCTAGATTTATGGTATTTGTTGTATCCTTATATTATATATATTCTTTATAAATGGAAATTTTGCTTACTTTAAGTGTTTCTGTTATTTCTTATGATAGTATGCTTATTGGGTCGCAGATAAATTTTTGTTTGCTGCAGACTGACGCAGAAAATTCTGCTTCTGGGCCAGTGATATCAGTAATATCTTCAATTTTTTTCAAAAATTAATTTATACTTCCTTTGAAAAACATGAGTTCAGTCATAACAAGAATTACATATTAAAAAACCTATAGAATGATATAAAAATATAAATGTCTGTAATTTTGTACCTACATTTGAACTGAAACTTTCATTGTTTACATCTGGGACAATGTGCGAATTTTAGGCGTTTGTGGATTTTAGTGTTGCAGATTTGAGGGAGTCTACTGTATTGTATCCAAACACTTCATCCTCTGTGTGGTATCTTATTTCTCTCATTATTCTGACACATTTTGTCGTTTGCGCCTATAACAAAATTTTTTAAAGACATATAATTTGTAAAAATATTATATGATTTGATTCATTTAATATTACTTTTTTATAATTCCAATATTATATGAAATCTAAATGTAACAGTAAATTGCATACATGGCATTACTTTTAGTTTGAGAAAAACAGCAAACTTTGAGGCACAATACAGTTGAGAAATAAAACTTAGAATAGAACTTGTTGTTAAATGAGACACATATTTTGTATAAACATAAGCCTGAACCAAAGATTGTATATTTTGAATACTATTTATAAACAGATTTTACCAGAAAGTTTTCATTAAATTTCAAGAGTCTCATTTTTTTTTTCTTCTAAGTTTACTGTGCATCAGGGTATAAAAGAAATCAAGATTAAAAAAAAAAAAAAAAAATCAGATTTTTTTCGTTAAAATAATCTAATGGCATTACTTTAAACTTTGAAGACTATAGCATGACATTTTTAATAGTTTTAAAATGCAATTAAGATAGAGGTTTGAAAGTAGTATTTAATTTTTTTTTTATGCATATACAGTACAGGACCCATTATCCGGAATTCCAAAATCCGGAAAGACCCGAAATCCGGAAAAAAAATTTTTGAAAATTTTCTAAATTTGTAAATTTTTACTAAAATTTTGCAATTTTTGAAATTTTTCGAAAATTTTACAGATTTGTAATTTTTTTTGGTCTATTGTGTTGCAAAGTGTAACCACTAAAATATGCTACATCAGTGATGGAGAACACAATTGTCTCCGCCCCGAAATTTAAAAAAAAAATTTTTTTTGTCAAATTTTAGTTTAAAATTTATATTACGATTCGTCTTTTAAAAAATCATCAGATATTTCACATCCTGTCTCTCTCACTTTGACAAAATATTATGGCTACACAATTGTGTTACTTGAATCAGGGGTGATTCTGAGGGAGGGCTCCTCTGCACTAATTATGAGTTTTTTCCGCGATCTTTTAACGAAATTCTCGTTTGTACACGATCGTTTGACGAAATTAAGGGGGGTTTTCTGATCCTTTGAACAAATATTTTTTGCTATCTTTTGACGAAATTTGTGGGGTTTTTTACCGAGATTTAGACGAAATTTGCGTTTTTTTTCGGTGATCCATTGACTAAATTTGCGTGTTTATTGCGATTTTTTGAAGATTTTTTTTTTTTTTTTGCTATCTTTTGACGAAATTTCCAGTTTTATTCGCGATCTTTTGACGAAATTTCCAGTTTTATTCGCGATCTTTTGACAAATTTGCAGTTTTTTTTCGCGATCTTATGACGAAATTTGCAGAATTTTTTGCGATCTTTTGACGAAATTGCGGGGGGGGGGGGGCTTTTTCGATCCTTTGAAGAAATTTGTGTTTTTCGTGATTTTTTGATGAAATTTGCATTTTTCCCGCGATATTTTTGACGGAATTCGGGAGGACCCGAAATCCGGAAAATTCCAAAATCCGGAAAGCCTGCGGTCCCGAGGATTCCGGATAATAGGTCCTGTACTGTAGTTTTATACTTTTGTGTAATGATTACAGCACCTACTTTAAAAGCTTTCAATAAGATGTGTTAACACCGTTAAAGGTACCATCCATTGCCTTACTGCACTAACTCACCAAAACAACCCCCCATTATTACCTATTATTTTAAATATTTTATTAGCACAATACATAAAAGGATAATTCACCAGTAAACAAATACAAGACTAAATCCAGTATAAGCATCCAGAAAAGTACTTATGAATCCTTTGTTCAGTACAGTAGACTCCCTCAAATCTGCACAGCTTGGGACCAGAGGTTGCATGGATTTTAGAATTTTGCGGATTTCTGGTCATTGCTTTCTTTACATTTTTTAAACAGTAATTTGAATGTAATTAATAATGCAATCGAAATTATAATGAATGCTTACAGTATAGTAAAATATTAAAATAATTAAGTAATAAACTAAAATAATAAAAAATTAGATAATTTTTTTAAATGATTAAAATATTAAAAAGCAAAGGTCAAGTAAATAATCAATTATGTATAATTAAATATTCATTATAAAGATGAGATGCATTTTTCCTAAATTATTCAATGAAACTTTCCTGATAAAGGTGCACTACTAATTCAAATCAAAATAATAAAATAAGGAAGTTTATTTCAGGTTTAGCCAGTCTTAATAACCAAAAAAGCTTGATTAATGCATAAATACGTTTGGCAAAAAGATTGTGATTACCAGTGATGCCAGCAATATCTTGATTTTTTTTCAGAAATAAATTTATTCTTCCTTCGTGAAAAAGTACAAATTCAGTAATATTAACAAAAAAATACAGATTAAAATATATATAGAATTGATATAAAACTAAAAAAGTCAAATTTTGTCCCTACATCTGAACTGAAAGTTTCAATTTTTACATCTGTAAATTATGTGTGAAGTTTAGAGAGTTGTGGATTCTAACTAATATATTTTTTCGCAAATCAAGATCAAAATAGCAATAAAAATACTAATTTTATAGCTGGCCATATTATAAACCTAACAAAACATGAGGACGTGAGTTTCAAAACTCACCTTATCCAAAAAATCAAATTTTGGGAAATTGCAAAAAACCTCTAACTGCGACACCGTGCTTCGAATACCTCTAAATTTTTTTTAAATATTTATAACTAGTTTTTCTATGATACCATTGTCTTAAGTTGTAAAATCTACATTAATTAACTTAATAATAAATTGGAAAAAGTTTTGGATAAGAAGAGTTTTGTTGCCAACCTATGGATAAGAAAAGTTTTGATATCAATTCCTTTAAAAAATACATCATTTATCATACTTGCTGAAAGAAATTAATAGTTTCTATTTTTAGTCATTGGATGATGATATTTTGGATTAAAAAATAATCCTTATGACAGCAATAAGTATGATTAAAATTTAGTATTACATTTTAATCTGAAAAAGCAAACTTATCAACTACCAAATAAAATTTATTATTAGGATTTTAATTAATTTAAAAAATTTAGAATTTATTTATTTAAATTCATAATTTAAGAAATTTATGATTAGGATAACTTTTTTTTTTTTTTTTTAAGAATGTAATATTATATAATTTATATAACATATAATATTATATATATCCCTGTATATAAAGTAATTTAATTTACTTAGAAAATATGTAAAAAATAAATAAACAATTAACTTATTGAGTTTTTCTTCTGGAATATCATCGTGATCCTCCTCGACCATCTCCTCCTGTTCTGGTTCCTTAGAAATTATATTTTTATAGAAAGCAAGCACCTCCATTTCTGACTAGTTTTCAGCAAAATGAATTTTTAAAAATGGTTGGACATCCTTAAATTTCTCTTACTTCCCGGGGACCTCCCCACCCTTCCCACCTTCTTTTTAAGGAGAAAGTCCAGCTTTTAGATGTCTCTGGCACAACTTTTGCACTCTGACTTTTGATATTCCAAGAATCTATCAAAAGACACTCCAGAAATTTGAAGATGGCCTATCTTATGCAGTTTTGTCTTTGCTTGAATAAAAAGCTTGGTGGAAGTGTCATACCTGCATTGAGAGAGTTAAACTCTCCAGGTTCTTTTTCTTGTGAATGCACATTGAGAGGACCGAAAACACCTTAGGTTTATGTCTGAGAATAAAAATTAAATATTTTAACACCTTCTGACAGTAAGAAATGTAGAAAGTGATACTCCATTTTGAATTTACATTTTAATCTTCTTTTGCGTACTAACCCACGTGTTCGACTTTCTTTTTCTCTTATTCCCCCTTTCCTCACAAAATGGAAGAGTTTATTCACTGCTCATTATACATGAGACACAAGGTAAAATTTATTTAGTTAATTTGTACGAATAGAACTGGTAAAAATTTTAAACGAAAATAGCAACAGGTCGCAGAGAAATGAAAAAAATTTACTGTGATAGTAGCTGATAAGCTAGTCGTCCGTTGGTCTACGCATGCACAGGGATAAAGCTAGTTTTCTTGCCAACTTCTTAGTGGAAAAGCCAAGTTTTGAAACCAAATTAATACTTTAAAAACAGAGAAATAAAGGATAACAATAATTTTTTTACAGATTATAGTGTTTTGTTGGTGCAGTAGAATAAATTCATAGAGAAAACTCAATTTTTTAAATTTTGGATAAAGCAAGTTTTGAAACTCACGTCATCACATACACTGTTAAACTCTTTTATAATAGGAATTCCTTATGCTGACATTTTCAGAGGAAAAAAAGTGGACAAGGTATCAAGGTAGCCAATGATTTATTTACTTTAAATCGGGAAATGTAATCATGAAATTTTAGTTAAGGCAAATTTAATGCTTTGTAGAGAAAAACTAATTTTTCTGCTTTACCAGAAAGTGTTGCAACTTCTGTAAGATGAAGCCATATGGGATGTTTTTTCCTACCTGCCATCTTTTGTGTTACATTTTTTCCCCCTCTATTACAATGAGTATTATAATAGAGTAATGATATTGTAATTGTATATTGTAATGAGTACTACAGTTCAGTGTGAAATAGTACAAACTTCAAGCAAAAGTTGGTACAAGTTCTTTGCTTCAAGTATGCTTGAAAAACACATCTGTATTTAATACTTATTGGTCAGCAGTCAAAAGAAGAAAATTCTTCTTCGTGTTGTATTTACTCTGGGAGAGCACTGTTAGCCCATTCAATAAATTCCCTTATCTCTCTAGTGAGTGTCTACAAAGAAAAACAAGCAGAGGATTGCTGTTGAACGTGAAAGAATATTCTCAGAGTGTATTGAGAACATACACCTTTATTTTTATTTTTTTTCTTTGATTTGAATAAAATGTACTCTTTTCAAGATTATTTTGATTTAGAGCATAGTTAAATATTATTAATGAAAACATTAAAAAATGTAATTGTGTGATTTTAATCACAGATTCTTTTTTTTTTAAATCAAGCTGACTTAAATCAATGTACCCTGCTGTGCATTATTCATTTATAGGTGTATGTTTTTTTCTGTAAATATACATAATTTGATTATTTTCATTTCTTTTTTTATAGATAAAAATACTGAAGCCTCTGCAGTGTTTGCACAAAACCAGTGATTATTAACAATATTATTAAAAAAGAAATTTTTTGTTATTCATAAATCGGAAAAAGTTTTTTCTCTTCAAAATAAATGTGTCTATGTATGTGTAAAATATTGTATTTTTGTTCCTTTGGTTCTGTTTAATGAAGCAGATACCTATGTATAAGGATTAAGAAAGGCTCAATTAATATTTGTGTTATTTTCTTTTTCTAAGTGCTAAAACAAGTTAAATTTGATAATTTATAAAAAAGTAATTATTTGAAGAAAAGGTATTTCCTGAGTTGTAAAGAGTATTGATTCAAAATTAAAATCTCAATATGAATGTTCAACCGATTGACAAAGAAACGAAACCATTCAGATGTAACATATGCAAGAAAAGTTTTGCATATATAGATCAATTAGATGCACATCTCATTGTCCATGGGGTGAGGTCTCATATTTGTGAAGTATGCAACAAAGGCTTCACTAGAGAGCATCATTTAGATAGGCACCTTACTAATGTTCATTCTAAGAAATTGCTCAAATGTAGAGTATGCAAGAAAAGATTTTCAAATGAATATACGTTGAATGTGCATATTTGTATTCATACAAATGAGAAACCTCACTACCACATAGAGGAAAAGCCTCACAATCATACAGAGGACAAGCCTCACAATGATACAGAGGAGAATCCTCATGGTTATACAGAGGAAAATCCTCATGATTACACAGAGAAGAATCCTCACAATTATACAGAGGAGAAACCTCACAATTATACAGTGGAGAAGCCCCACAAATGTAAAATGTGCAAGAGAAGATTTTCAGATAAATCGGCTTTGAGCAAGCATATTCATAAGCATACTGTTAATAAGCCTTACATTTGTGAAGTATGCAATAAAAGATTTTGTAGAAGGTCCCTTTTAAAAGAGCATTCCCTGATTCATACAAGTGGAAATGAAAAGCCTTATGTTTGTAATGTGTGCAATAAAGGTTTTTCTATGAAAACTTATTTAGCTAAGCACTTAGTTATTCATACTCGAAAAGAGCCTTTTATTTGTTGTGAAAGCGATAAAGGATTTTTAGATAAATCTCATTTAGATAGACATCCCGCTTTTCCTTCTGGAGAGAAGCCTTACATTTGCAAAGTGTGCAATAAAGGATTTTCAGATAAATTTGACTTGAATGTACACATCCATGCTCATATAGTAGAGAACCGGTGGAAGAAGCCACTCATTTGTGATGTATGCAATAAAGGATTTTCTAGTAAATCTGACCTAGATAGGCACCGCTTTGTTCATACTGAGGAGAAGCCTCATATTTGTGATATATGTAATAAAGGTTTTTCAATACTGGAAAGAAGTTATCCAATTAGGAACTATGCAGGATTTTCTAAAATGTAACATATAAATGAACACCACATAATCCATTAATGGAAGAAAAATCATCAATTTGTAAGGAAAGCAATAATAGTTTTTTTAACAAAATCATATTTAAATAAGCACTTCATTATTAAGTCAAAAGTGCAGGAAGGTTGGAAATTTATACAAAATATTTTATTATTACAGCAAGTGTTGATTTGGTATTACACTTTCATCAGTTCCACGAGAAGCCAATACGATCAGCCTGAATTGACCATAAGAATTACTAAGCAAAGAGGTGCATCTTTGTTCATAAATTTTGAACTAGGCAGTTAAATAAGTCTTAAAATATGTGGCATTAAAAAGTATTTTATCTTTTTAAAAGGTCACTTTTTGTTAATAAAAAAAGAAGATTGACAATTTATATGGCAGGTTTAATCTTATTAATACTGAAAAGTTAGTCTAGCATACTTATAATTTATCACAATTGTAATTAAAACTTTATTTGCCTGTGCAATTTTTACCAGGGGTGAGGAATTACATAAATCTACTTGATATTGATGAGTGGATTTTCTGATGAAGCGAGTGACTTTTTCGGCAGTCTTTAAATGTTTGTAAGTTGTAAAAAATATACCAAAAACATCTATATATTTTCATTTGTTGACCATTTTTTGTGTTTTTCACAATTACAGTGTTGTAAACATAGCAGTATGATCCATTCTACTCAAAGGCATTTAGGAAGAGCAGAGTAGTGCAATTGCCCCCTCTGAATTTCTTTCTTTTAATTATTATCTGTTTCATTACTTTTTTTTATTATTTGAATGCTTTTATTTTTTGCCAATATATTAATATTTCTATGCAAGTAAATTAAAATAGTAAAAAAAAAAAAATCCTTTAGAAATATGCATGAAAAATATACAGGGTGTCCGAGAAAGATCCGTACAACTTTAAAAATTTATTGAAAAAGAAACAATAGGGTTACAGCGCAACTAATTAGTACATTAGATAGAATAACTCAAAAAGTTTTTTTTCCTATAACTTAAGTTATTACCTTAGGAAATTTCTACATGAGACCCTTTCGTAGCACGAACAATATCAAGATGATATTCCAATTCCATCCACGACCGTTTCAGCATGCTAACATCAACAGTAGCTACAGCTGTTTGGATGTTTTGCTTTAATTCTTTGAGACTGTTAACTTGCGTTCGGTATACAGTATCTTTAACATAACCCCAAAAGAAAAAATCCAGTGGTGTTAGGTCAGGAGACCGGGGTGGCCATGCAATGGGACCATCCCTGCCAATCCAACGCTGTGGAAAAGAATTATTCAGCGACTCACGAACTGTCAATCCCCAATGAGGAGGCGCACCGTCTTGTTGGAAAAGGACATTCGGTTGAAGGTCTTGCAGTTGTGGGAATGCATAAATCTCAAGCATATCTAAGTAGGTACTTGAGGTCACAGTTGTTTCTGAGAAAAAAAAAGGTCCAAGGATGCGATCGTGAAGCAATCCGCACCACACGTTCACCTTTTCACTGCTCCGTTGGAGTTCACGTACGGCATGTGGTTGTTCGGAGCCCCAAAATCGAACGTTATGTTTATTGACCATTCTGGACACATGAAACGTTGATTCATCGGAAAACAGTATTCGTTTCAGAAAATGTTCATCGGCATCCAAACGATGCAGCATGTCAACAGCAAATCCATAATGCTTCACATAATCATCCGGTTGTAACGCATGCAGAATCTGAACTTTGTAGGCTGTAAGTTGCAATCGTTTATGAAGCACATCGTGTACAGTGGATCTTGGCATTTGTAGCTCCCGGGATGCTTGTTGAACTGATTTTGTAGGGCTCCTACGAAATGTTTCACGTATTTGTTCCACACTTTCTTCGCTAGTGCTAGGGCGACCATATCCTTTTTTATGTTCCACACTACCCGTTGTCATAAATTTGTGATACCACTCACGAATGCTTGACCGAGATGGTGGCGATTCCCCATACGTCGTTCGATAATTCTGTTGTGTTTGTGTATCGGATTTTGTTTTGATAAACCACGCAACACATTGAGCTTTCTTCATGCGATCCGCCATTGAAATAACTAAAATGGTTTAATATTCCTTTGCATGACATGTAGCGCCATCTATGGTCAGAAACATACTGCAGAAAAAAACTTTTTGAGTTATTCTATCTAATGTCCTAATTAGTTTCGCTGTTACCCTACTGTTTCTTTTTCAATAAATTTTTGAAGTTGTACGGATCTTTCTCGGACACCCTGTATATCAGCTTTGCAAAAAGTTCATTCAGTTTTTAACATTTAAAAAAATCGCAGTTATTTTTACACGGCTTGGATATTCTAATCAGTTATATATTAACTGTTTTCATCAATGGCCTTTTATCATCTTTCCACCAACTCCTTAAAAGACACTTCAGTCATGAGGAGAAAGGAAAATGCTAATGTTAAGTCTATGGAGTGTTATTTTCAAATTTCTCACTTTGATTTTAACATTTTTGAATGATTTTTTTCATAGGATAGCTGTGGACGATCTGCAACTGGGTTAGTTTTTACTTTTTTGATTTTGGTTATAGTTTTTTTTAAATATTATTATAGTTTGAATTTCAGAAACAGTTCCAACCAGTTCTGAAAATAAGTGTAATTTTTTTTTTTTAATCTGAAACCAAAATTGAAAAAGTAAACTGCTGGTTCTAGATCATCCTCAGCTATCCTATGCAAAAAAATCATTCAAAAATATTAAAATCAAAGCACGAAATTTGAAAATAACACCTGCATAGACTTCACATTAGCGTTTTCCTATCTTTCTGGGCCTGAAGTGGGCTCTTAATGCTGTTTTCATACGTCTGTGACTTACCAGTGAAAAACTTCTCTGTGTGTATTTTTACAGTCCTAATGTCAGCAAAAGTTTTTTCATTCAAAGAAGTATATGCAGCAGCTGGAACAAATGGTAATTGGTTGGTGCTAAATCTGATGAATATGGAGGATGTGAAAAAACATCCCAATCAAGACTTGAGAATTTCTGCTGTGGAAAACGACTTTATAATTCCCCAATTATGAACATTTTTCACATAAAGCATTAATCATTTTATTTAACTTTCTCACCGCCGTGAACTGATATATCTGTTCATTAAGCTGCAGGTTTCACTGTACTAGAAGCATTATTTAAATTAATATAATTCTAGAGATATGCAGTTTTAGAACATTAAGCTATGATTAATACTATCAAGGATTATATTCCTATCCGTAATTAAAATTTTTATATCATGTTGGAAAATTCATCTTTTTGTAGCATTTAAAAAAAAAATAAGGAGAAAACAACAGTACAACCCTTTTGCTGGATGGTCAGGGGGTTAACTGTGAACAATATACAGTTGAATCAATGATTCTGTTTGCTGGTTAAGAAAAGTTATATGAATATCAGGTGCCGTAAATAGGTTCACAGTCACTACAATGAACCAAAATATGTCTTTCATTCTTCTCATTATTCATCTCAAGTAAAAATCATTTCATGACTTCACTGAGAAGTCATAATGACTGTAGCATTGTGATGAGTTATGACCAGGTGATGATACAATGAAGTCTTTGTAATGCCAGTGTACTTCATGTGACTACATTTGGAAACTCCACTGTCAAGTCACTATGACTGTTTGTTGCATTGTGATGAGTTACCAAATATCGTTATAATGAAGTTGCATGGTGACTGATATTTAGTGATTCTGCTGTGGAGTCACGAGCATTGCTTTGTGATAAATTGTCAGATGACATCATTTTTGAGGCCTTGGTCTCATCACAAAGCAATTCATGGTGACTTCACAGTGGAGTTTCCAAATAATGGTCGTATGAAAGACACAATGTTACACCATTGTGACATAACTTGGTGAGTCATCATAATGCAGCAGTCACAATGGCTTCACCAAATGATGCTCATTTGAGAGTAATAATATGACATATAAAAGATATATTTTGTTTCATTTAGTGATAGTGACGTGACCTTACGTGACATCACAAACTGACTGTGCTGTGAGGGTAGTGCATATTTGTTCCATCTGCTATATATATCAGTTTCTTTCAATGACTCAAACTTAACTTTTATGCTTGAAAATTAGCTTTTTTGTCTTTGTCCCTTAATTTATTAACATTGGTGCACACTGAATTTGATGTCTAATGGAGTGGATTGTCTATTCTATTCTTGCTTTAACAAATCAAAATGTCTAAATATTATTTCCTACAGATGTAAATTTTGATATGATTTTCTATTTGCTTCTTATATTAAAATACAATCTAATGACAAGCCTTAAAAGAACCCAAGTATATTTGAAGCTCTTAAATTGTATGTTTTTATAATAACAGAAAATTTAAAGAACTATTAATGTGCCTTCCTTCTTATTAAAAAAAAAAAAAAAAAAAAAAAAAACTTGTACAGTTGATTATTTATCACTGATATTTTTTCTATGAGTATTGTTCTTCCTAAAATTACTTTCTGCCGGCTCATAGAAAAAAATAACTTGTTAGAAGTTTGAATAGTGCAAATTAGATTGGAAAAATTCTTCTACAAATAAAAATATATTTTATAAATATACATTTTAAACAAAAGAATTACTATCATATAAGACCATCTTCCCAATAAAATGATCTGGGAAATGATACTGTTTATTAATTGCTATTTTATCTTTTTTCCATGTTTGTTAAAGTAAATGCTCACTGGATTGTGCAATGAAACTAAGAAAATGATTATATGAGTCTTTTTTAAGTACAAACTATTATAAATAATTATAAACTTTTTTTTAAATTTTAGTTGTTTTTATAAATTTTAGAGTATATATATATATATATATATATATATATATATATATATATATATATATAAAGTGAACCTATTCTACACTTTTCTTCTGTACTTGAATTCTTTGCACCATTGCTATTAGTTTTGTTTTTGATATAAGCATAGTTTTAAGAGCATGTTGTACCCTGCCTCCCTTTGATTTATAAAATTGCACCCTTCTTGCCCCTGATAAAAAAGATAGCACCCTTCTTGCCCATTAGTCATAAAAGGACACAGTTAAATAAATGATTGCATTGTAAAAATTGACTTAAAAATATTAGTGTCTTTAAAAAAATGAAACAAGTGAATTTAAGAAATCAAAAAAGTGAATTTAAAAAATCAAAGTGCCCTTAAGAATCTAAAAAAGTGCCCTTAAGAATCTAAAAAAGTGCTCTTAAAAATCTAAAAAAATGCTCTTAAAATTCTAAAACAAGTGTTCTTACGAATCTAAAAAAGTGCTCTTAAAATTCTAAAAAAAGTGTTCTTAAGAATCTAAAAAAGTGCCCTTAAGAATTTAAAATGTGCTTTTAAAAGTTTAAAAAGTCCTCTTCTTGATCGATCGTAAGTGTCCTTTTTAAAACATTGTTGAAATTCTGTAATATGCAAAGTAGTTTGTTCATAATTCCTACATATTAAAAATATTTTGATTAGTTATACATAAATTTTTAGATTTTTGAGCTTTGATTATTTTGTTTGATAGCCCTTTTTGTTAACTATAATTTTTGTTGAATTTTTATTTTTGAAATTTTTATGTATGCAATTGTATTGGAATTATATTGTATAGTACTGTAATTGTATTGTATGTTTATTATGAAAAATGAACTTAAAAAAAGTTTTCTGCTCTATGTATTTTTATACCAAGTTTTTCTAAATTATATTACACGTACTAGTCCTGGTATACAAGCCTTCCATGTATAAATATTTGATAAAAGAAGATAATTTAAGTACTGTTTTACTAATATAATCATGTAGTTTTTAAGTTTACCAGGGAACCCATAAAAGGCTTTTACAATTTGAAATTATTTACTAATACACTGCTCAAAACAATTAAAGGATATTGCAGTTTTAGGTGGATTTTGTATCTGGTAAACTGTTTAGCTGATTGATACGTGGTCTACAGACATAGTAGGTTATATGAGAATAAATTACACATGTTTGGCAGAAAAAAATGCAATTTTATTGCGCATTTGTGTACTAAAGGGAAAAAACACAATTTGTGCATATGAGAAAAAAATAATAAGAAAAGGTGTTTTCTTCAAAGAAAATCATTTTCAGTAGGGGGTATGGTTTCCATGGGCGGCCAGCAACGTTGAACACCTTTGAGGCATGGACTCAATGAGGCTATTAATGACGAGTTGGGGTATTCTGCCCCACTCTTCCAGTAGAGCTCTTTCCAGTTCTTGGAGAGTTTGTGGGGGTTGTTGGCGGCCAGAAACTCGTCTTCCTAGAGCATCCCAAACGTGCTCGATTGGATTCATGTCTGGAGAACACGCTGGCCATTCCATTCAAACGATTCCTTCCTCGAAAAGGAAATCCTCCACCAGGTTTGCACGATGTGGCCTGCAGTTATCGTCCATTAAAATGAAGTTATCTCTGATTGCTGCAGCGTAAGGGACTACAATAGGTCTGGGGATCTCATCCCTATATCGGCGACCAGTCAGAGCTCCATCTCGAATGATGTAGAGGTCAGTGCGCCCGTCAATGGAGATGCCACCATACACCAACACTCCTCCACCGGCAAATCTGACATTTTCGTGCACGAATGCAGGATTATTCCTACTGCCACGGTCCCTCCAGATGAAAATACGCCTATTATCTGGATGCACAGAAAAACGGGACTCGTCAGAAAACAGAATATTGCTCCATTCATTTCTCCTCCAGTTGACATGCTCGGTTGCCCACTCCCTGCGGTTGCGACGATGCCTTGATGTTAATCTAACACATACCATCGGTCGGCGAGCATACAGACCTACAGTATGGAGCCGGTTTCGGACAGTCTGAGTTGAAATCGTGGTGCCTGTAGCCGAGCGAAGGTGTTGTTGGAGAAGAGTAGCGTTCATGGTTCGGTGTCTCCAAGCTGTTAATGCTAAATACCGATCTTCATTGGGCGTTGTTGCCCGTCTACAATTTTGCCCTGGTCTTCGGCCTGCACATCCACTTTCCAAAAAACGGTTCCAGATCCTGGAAATGACACTTTGTGACACTCCAATGGCTTGCGCTACGTCGGCTTGAGTTTGGACCACTTCTAACCTACCAACAATTCTCAAAGCTTCTAAATCTGTCAAATGACTTCGCTGAGACATCGTACTCATCAAAATAAAGCAATCACTGAATGCCGATCATCCTTGTCTTCATTCTCTTTTATCCAGTTGAAAGTCAAATTTCATTCGCTGCCGCTGAAGCGACGTTTTTGACGTCGAACTCAAAATTTGCATACTCCACAGTTTGAAAACCAGAAAAATTTGCATTTGTGATTCTCTTCTTCTATTTTCGGCAAAAAAAATTTCGTTTATATCTTTATTTTATATAAAACTTCAAATATCCTTTAATTGTTTTGAGCAGTGTATATGTATTTTTTAATTTTAAATTAACTGTATTTTTTAATCAAACAATGTGTCTTAACAAAAGGTGAATATTTATCAAGAGTATTCAAAACCTTTTTCTTAAATGATTTTCACATTCATTGCTGTATGATTTGTAAGTGCATAAAAAGAAGGAAGTTAAATATCAGAAATAATATACGATTTTTGAGCTTTGGTGGTCTTGAAAGTGGTGGTCTAGTGCACTTGCACTCAATATACTGCTGTTAATCTGTCCCTATTACGGTTACTTTCATTACATGGTGATATTGCAAGAGTGTAAAATTTGATTTAATAATAGTAAGTCATTATATATAAACTAGTGTAAATGCCCATTCTAGGACAGCAGGTAGAAATCATGGTCTTCATTAAAATTTTAAATAATTGATAAAAGTATTCATATGCTATTATTCCATAATCCAGCTATTTGGTTTATAAATCATAAACTAGTATGTTGTGGCCATCACAAAACTTTCTTCTATATAAATCCCGTCAATTAAATCATTTAAATAGTACAAGAAATAGCATCAATTTAGCACCCATTCGTATCAAAGTATATCTGAATTTGAAGTTTAATAAAAATGCGTGCATTAATTATTGAGATAAAGCTATAGGGGAAATTTTGAAAAATACAGCATAGCACTGCCACCTGCTGAGTGATTTGCACCAAAACACAAACAGCACTAATTCATATCAAAGTATACCGGAATCTGGAGTTTGTTGAAAATCCAAGCATTAGTTCTTGAGATAGAGCTATTGCAGAAATCACAAAAAATGCAGCATAGCAGCGCCACCTGTTGAGCGATTTACACCAAAATGTATAAAACGTCCATTCATGTCAAGGACTAACTTAATCTGAAGTTTGATGAAAATCCGTGCATTAGTTCTTGAGATTGAGCTATTGTGGAAATCGTGAGAAATGCTGCATAGCAGCGCCACCTGTTGAACGATTTACACCAAAACATAAACAACACTAATTCGTATCCAGGTATACCTGAATCTGAAGTTTGTTGAAACCCCAAGCATTAGTTCTTGAGATAGAGCTACTGCCGAAATAAAAAAAATGCAGCATAGCAGCACCACCTGTTGAGCGATTTACACCAAAACATTACCAGCACCAATTCATATTAAGGAATAACTGAATCTGAAGTTTGATGAAAATTTGTGCATTAGTTCTTGAGATAGAGCTATTGCAGAAATTGCGAAAAATGCAGCATAACAGCGCCACCTGTTGAACGATTTACACCAAATATAATCAGCACTAATTTATATTAGGGACTACTTGAATATAAATTTTTATTAAATTTCTTGCATTAATTCTTGAGTTAGAGAGCCCACAAAATTTGTGTCACATACATACATACAGACTCACAGACAGACATTTTGTAAAAACATGTTTTCAGAATCTCTGACCTCTAAAACGTGTAAATCCGTCGAAAACCGGAAGTCGGAAATTTTTACGAATTCAATACTTTCTTCTTGTAAAGATAGAAGTAAATAAAAACCAGTAAATTGAAATACAGTTTTCAAATATTTTACATTTGAAAGTACACCCTCCCTGTTCAACGGTGTAAAATTTAAAAATATGTGATATTGAGAAGTAATTAAGTTTGGAAAAAATTAAAATTAATTAATGATTCATTAAATCATTTTTTACAAAATAAATTAAACATACGAACCTGAAGAAAACAAACTAAAGACTATGTTCATTACATTAATACTCAGAAAATGGAGCACTTTTACATTAGCTTGGCGATGCGATAAATTGCCAAATATTGTTCCCATTGACATCATTCATATTGCATTAATTTCCCTTAAAATAAAAATCTTTAACCCATTCCATTTAAAAAGCATAACTTTTATTTAAAATATAAACATTCAAAATACATATATTGCATACAATTAAAATACATACTTCTCACTCATTTTCTTTAAAATGCATAACAATAATAATAACAATAAATACCATAGCATTTTATTTTAACTTCAAGCATTGTTTCTAAATCACACATGCAAAAAAATTATTACTATTGACGGGAAAAAAAAACTTGTTATTGGCAAGATTTGCCTTTGGATAACATAAAAGTACTGAAAATAGAGTTGAGTTTTCTAAGACTGAGCTTTTAAATTAAAAACTATTTTCATTGGTTCTTAGGCGAATGATGTCAAAGGCATATTACCGTAAAATCCTGATTGTAAGCCCCCCCTCGAAAGTAAGCCCCCTTCCCACTTTTAAGCACTTTTTATTTTATTTTACACTCCCAAATATAAGCCCCTCCCCCCCCCCCTTCCTTTCACAAAATTTTTTGTGGGAAAAAACGCGGCGATTCCGGATTTTCGAATTTTCTTGATTTTGGAAGCCTGTTAAAAAATATTTTTCATGACAATATAATAGCATACAAAATGCATTTTTTCCCTAGTGCAAAGAAATGACGATCAAATTGCCAAATTAAGTTATAAACTAGGAATGATACACTAAAACAGAACACTTGTGCTGAAATTAAATAAACATATTAAAACACAATAAATTAAAATATAGTACACAATAGATAATACAGAAGTGATTTTATTCCGAATTTTCCGAAAATTAAAGAAATATCAGTCACCATTCCAAAAATTCGGACATTAAAGAATCCTCATAAAAAAATCTGGAAAAGAAAACAAATTTCTTAACACAAAATCCTCTTAATGGATCTTAAATATGAGTGAAATCGTGTAGTTACACATCACAAGTTCTTTATCTGAGAAGGTTTGGTGCCATTTCTAGAATTTCATGAAGGGGGGGGGGGGTGTTCTTTGAGATAACATATGAAAATGGCGCGATTCGTCTGAGAATATATTTAGAAAATTTCTTCATAATCGTGGAAAAATATCGTGAATTTCGTCACTTATCTAAGAAATAATTAGAGATTTTTTTTTTTTTCAACTGATCACTGTAAAGAGTTGCTAATTTCAATAATCAATTAAAGGGAGAAAAAAAAATCAAATTTGTCTAACATCCGCTGAGAAAAATCACAAATTTTGTCATAGGTTGCAGGAAAAAAATCAGAGTTTCGATAAACGATTAAGGAAAAATATCGCAAATTTTGTCAGAAGTGAGAAGAAAAATAGTGTATTTTGTCAGTCTGTCACAGAAAAATATCATGAATTTCGACAAACGATTGCCCCCCAAAAAATTAATTTTGTTAATCAATCGCAGAAAAAATTGCCAATTTTGTCAAACAATCGAGAGCTGGAAAAAAAATCCAGTGCAAAGTTTGTAAAGGACTGCAGGAAGAAAACAAAAACTAGAATTTTGTCAAAAGATCGCAAAAAAAATCTTGTTTTCTCATTTTTCTACTCCATTCTAAGTTCTTTTCAAAGAAACAAAACTGAAAGAAACAACACATCCAGATCAACAAATGTGCTCATGGAGATCATAGGGCAATGTGCCCCTAGGTTGATCATTCTGTTGGAGAAGGAGTGGGTGTTAATAGAATAACTATCAAGTGTGTTTATCTTTCAATTCTATCAAAAGAAAATGAAATTGCATGTTTGTTTCTTTAGTTATAAATACACTGACAGGAAAAAAAATCCCAACATCAAGAAAGACTTGTGTTAAATAAATGAAATTTGGTAGGCGTGTTTATACATCTGAAAGATGACATCGATTGAAATTTCACGCATAAGTGTGGCGCTAGTAGCGCCACTCAGAACTTGCAGATCAGATTTACTTTAAATGTGTGCTGTAAAGATCGTGGGTGTTATTTAGCTTCGAAATGTGACGTATTGAATTGATGTTAGCCAAGAATGCCTTTAACGAGACGAAGAAGCCACTGTCAACAGCTCACCGAGTTGGAATGAGGTCGCATATTCGGGCTATGAGAAGGTGGATTTTCTTTCCGCGATATTGCAGAAAGACTTGGTTGGAATGTATCCACTGTGCATGATTGTTGGAAGCAGTGGTCAAGGTATGGTACTGCCTCAAGAAGACCGGGTTCCAGGCGGCCACGTGGCACTCCTGAGAGGGAAGATCGCCGTATTCAGCATACGACTGTGGCGTATCGTACTGCGTCTGCGGCTGAAATTTGAGCTGCAGTTGGTACCACAGTGACACAACGAACTGTTAGAAATCGGTTACTTCAAGGACAGCTCCAAGCCAGGTGCTCTGCAGCATGCATTCTACTGACTCCAAGCCATTGCCGTTTGCGACGCCATTGGTGTCAAGCCAGAACTCATAGGAGGACAGAGTGGAAATCTGTTGTGTTTTCTGATGAAAAAGAAACACAACAGATCTCCACTCTGCCCACCAATGAGCTCTGGCTTGACACGAATGGCTTCGCAAACAGCAATGGCTGGGAGTCAGTAAAATGCACGCTGCAGGGCGCCTGGCTCAGAGTTGTCCTTCAAGTAACCAATTTCTAACAGTTTGTTGTGTCACTATGGTACCAACTGCAGCTCGAATTTCTGCCGCAGACGCAGTATGATGCGCCACAGGCATACGCCGAATACGGCGATCTTCCCTCTCAGAAGTGCCACGTGGCCGCCTGGAACCCGGTCTTCTTCAGGTAGTACAATCCCTTGACCATTGCTTCCAAAAATCATGCACAGTGGATACATTCCAGCCAAGTCTTTCTGCAATATCGCAGAAAGAAAATCCACCCTCTCGTAGCCCGAATATGCGACCTCGTTCTAACTCGGTGAGCTGTTGACAGTGGCTTCTTCATCTCGTTAAAGGCATTCTTGGCTAACATCAACTCAATACTTAACATTTCGAAGCTAAATAACGTCCACGAACTTTACAGCACGCATTTAAAGTAAACCTGATCTGCAAGTTCTGAGTGGCGCTACTAGCACCACACTTATGCGCGAGGCGCAAAATTTCAATCGATGTCATCTTTCAGATGTATAAACACGCCTACCAAATTTCGTTTATCTAACACAAGTCTTTCTTGGTGTTGGGATTTTTTTTTTCCGTCAGTGTATATACTTTAGGGATTTTATTAGAATTAAATTATATGAAGCTTCGAGTCATCAACATATCAAGTCTTCCTTTTTTATGCCATTTTTTAACTTTTCCGTTTTTGTAATAATTAAAGTTTTTAATTAACGGTCAATCATTATAAAAATATATCAGAATATATCTATATTTATTTATTTAGTGTTTATAGTTGAAAGAATTTAACTGAATTTAATGAGAAATATTAAAGATACATCAATCTTATTTTAAAAAATAATAAAACTGGAATCAGAAAAATGTCCGGACTTTAGACCGGAAATCATTAGTTAGGATTGTATCAAGGTGATTGATCTATGTAGGTAATCATCTACATAATCTCATACAAGTATCACTCATCTAAAATCTTCATCCTCTGTCTCCATTCTTTCTCCCCAAATGGTGGTGGTGTGGGGAGATTTCTAAATATGCAGAAGGAAAGCAAAAGATTTTTCTGCAGTTTGGCTGTTTTAACCCTTGAATTACATGTGTATTTTATGATTAAATAGGGCCAAAAACAGTAAAAAATAATTTGTTTTTAAATATACTGCAGTGTAGGAGGGGGGACAAAAAAGTAATGGAGACATTTTTGGGGGGGAGGCTGCGAAATAATTTAGGTGGTTACTTAAATATTTTACGACAAAATCACAAATCAAGCAAAAATTTTAAAAAAAAATTACAGATTTTAAACTGCATGAGATGCAGAGAGGGGGGGGGGGGAGGATCATGATATGAGAGTCAGGAAAGACAGGGAGAGAATAATTTATCTGATAGATTATTTATTGTAACTATAGTGTATTGGTATAGCATATTGTGTATTAAGAAATTTCAAGAGTTTTATAGGTTAAATTATTCATGTTTGGTACCAGGGGGGGGGGGGGCAAAGGGGGAAGCAATATTTTTGGAGGGGGAGCTTAGATGATTGATTAAATATTGTTGCAGTAAAATAACAATTAAATAAGTGTATTTGAAAAAAGGTATTTTTTTTAATTTTTGCATAGATTTTTTTGAAGGGAATTTTTTTTTATTATTTTTTGGCGGGGGGTGGGTGAGATTTAGATTTTTTTTTTTTTTTTTTTACAATTCGGAAAGCTGTCAAAATATGGAAGATTCTCACCCCTGTATTTACCTTATTTACTTCTAAATTAATGATAAAAACAGGTTTTAAAATAATTTTTTTTAAAAAAATCTCAATTATAAGCCCTCCTCCCAAATTTAACTGCATTTTCTTTTGAAAAAGGGGGGGGGCTTACAATTGGGATTTTACGGCAATATTAATACTACAGGAGTTAAAATATTCAAAGCATGAAAGTTTTTAAACTTTTATCAATGAATTTTCAAAAATGAATCACTCACTACACATTGTTTACATTTGTAAAATTAATCACTTCTGAAATGTTCGTTTGTTTATATCTCTATTCTGTTGTTGGTAGCTGGTTATTTTTAATTTAGAACTTAAAATATTGTAATTGTACAGATTTGAAGGATAGATTATTTCCATAAATCGAACAATTCCCTTATTTACAGCATTGGAATGATGACAGCAATCAATGATGCGGTTGAACAGAAATTGTGAGGGACACACAGAGAATTGAATTTTATATAAATAGATATGTAGTGATATTCTATGAGTTATTTAAGAATCCCTACCCTATACCATTGTTCTTAGTTTTGTGTGTTTTGGAAATGTGCAAACAGGTTGTTCAAAGTTCATTCACATTTTAAAAATTGCATTAATGGTCCGTATATAATTTTTACCGATTTTTTTTTTTTTTATTTAAATGTTCTGTTTTGCTGTCTTTTTTGTTAACTATCATTCTACTTTAATAACTGTAGTGTGAACAAGGCTATGTGCCAGCTGAGTTCCAAGTCCATGAAACATTTTTGTTTTACATTTTGATAACTGTTTTTAAAAGTATAAAAGTTCATGGATAAGACATTTGGAGATTTAGTAGAAATATTATTTAAAGGATATTGCCCTACCACAGTTTCTTGTAGCACTTTTTTTCAAAGAATTCAATAATTGATTCAGATGTATGACTGTTTGCCTTACCTTTATGCAGCTCTATTGATTTATGGACTGTCGATAGCGATTGCTATTTTTTAGTGTTGAAAATAAAATAGGATACTCGTAAAGTTTTTTAAAAACTGTTTTTCTTATTTTTTTTAAATCTTCCATCTAATGCAAAGCCTGCAACAAGGGCATCTTCTTTAACCCCTTGCCTGTGATGCCCGAACTCGGTTCAAGAACACAAATGTGCCAATTTTGGAATGCCCGACCTGAGTTCAGGCAAGAGAAAAATCGGTGTTTCAATTCCGTGAAGCCTGAGCTCAGTTCGTCTAATGCATAATATGTAATTTACCATTTCCCAATAGATGGTGATACTATCCTGTGAAAAGTTCAGCAGTTTCACGCCATTTGTCGGATTTTTTGTAATTCTGCAGTTCAGAACAAAATTAAAGAGAAATTTTTTTTTTCCATTTTTGCCACATTTTTCTCAAATAAGACAACGTGTTAAAGAAGTGTTGTTGGCAGATTTTAACTTTCTCATACTGGCCAACCTCCCACTTTTTTTAATTCAATAAAATATACTTTAAACCATAAATTTTATTTAATAAATAAAATCATGTAGGTTTCAAACAACTACCACATTGAAGTAAGAAATATTTCATTTAATAAATTTTCTGGTTGAAAGAACGTTTTTTCGTTTAAAAAAAAAGCGGGAGGTTGGCAAGTATGCTTTCTTAAAAAAGAAAAAAAAAAAAAAAAAAACTTTTCTTACTTCAGCATCTTTTTTTATTGTGAATGTGACAGTATTTTCAAATCTTTCTTGAGCTAAATGCTTCTAATGAAAAATTGCAATGAGTTCTTGTTTTAGTGATATGTTATGAATATGTGGGGCGCTCTCACAATCTTTTGACTTTTAAGTCCGTGAATAATAATTGTTATTTTAGTACATATTCGTGTGTTTTTTTTATTTCATATACTGGGGAATATCCCATTGCATGATTGCATAACAATATTAACGAGATACGTTTTGGACGATGTTGGAGGTCCAAATACCAGAAAAACTCCTATACCATACCGTGTCCCTGATGCTGATTTTTAAGTTTGGAGCTGTCTGTATAAAACTGTTTCAATAAAAGTAATTAGATGTAATTTTTTTCCGAAACTGGGACAATTGTTTTATATAAATATGTAGCAAAAAATTAACCTGCACACATTTTTACGGTTGATATTATTTTTTGAACTATGTCCCTAGGTTTTAGATTCCTTACCACCCCTCTTGCTAAAGTTATACAGAAAATCACTTCAGATGCAGCCACAGAATTTTTTCAACTTTTTTCTTATGCAGAAGTTTGCTAGAAAAAGAATCTAAAATTCTTTGACAAGAAATTTACTGCGGAATTTAAATCAGCATTTAAATATCAATTTCAAGCATTGGGTCTTTATTGGTAGTCTTACCATCCCCAAGGTTTATTCTTGCACTTTTCAAGGCAAATTAATTTTTTTTTAAAAATTTAATCCAATCTAAATAACTGTTTCTAAAAATCAATGAACATTGTGGCTATCAGTCTTAACATGATTTGCCTAAAAATAGTGGTAAGTTTCATTACCGTCCCATCCTTACCATCCCTTTTTTTTCCCCATTACCATCCCTTTTTTTCTATACCATCCCCTTTTTTTTTCCTTTCGTCCCTTCTTTAACGCCCTTTTAAGACAATGTTATACCAAAATTTTTTACTAAAAATACTACATTGTTATTATTTCTTATTTGAATGTATTGTGGGTACTATGCAAATTCATTATAAGTAAAAATTTAGAAGAAAATGGAAAGTTATAGTGGTAAAATGGTAAGGAAAATTAAACTTGCAAGTTTATCTTAAAGCTCAGTTAAATAAAAAAAATTAAAGAGAAAAAATTATTTCGCTGCTGTCCATTTTTTCTTTATTTTGAATCATTAAGGCATTTGTCTATCAGATTAAAATGTTATTTTAGCACATTTTATTTCACCAGATTTTTATTACCGAAAGTCAAAAAATTGTAAGAATGCCCCATATATAGTGAACATTGTAATTTTTTATGTGTGCATTTTTTATGATTTCAATCCTCCTCAGTAATTTTATATGTAGTTGAAACTGAATACATAAACAATCTTGTAGCAGTTCTTTGATTTGTCAAATTCTATTTTAAAAATAAAGATTTTTGCCCTATGACTTTTTGCATTATTCCTTTTCTTCTTTGTATACCTATTTAAAAGTGCATTTATTGACAAACTTCGAAATTTTCTTCCTTACACATTAATAATATAACTTATTGTATCTTTAGCTTTTGAAATGCCATGTATTTTTCAGCCTTTAAAAACTGATGAATATGTGTCTACAAAGACTGCAAGTATTTCCTTCCATTCATTTCTTACTTAAAAGTTCTAATTTCAAAGTAAAAGTTCAGGGTTCTGTCCAGATTTTTCTCTCGGGGTCCTTCTTTTGTGAAATTGTGAACAGTTTATTTTACATTTGTGAAAAACCTTGTCCTAATTTTGTGAATTTGAAATGATTATTATATTCAAGTTCTTTTTTTATATACAGTAGACTCCCTCAAATCCGCACAACTTGGGACCAGAGGTTGTGCAGATTTTAGAATTTTGCGGATTTCTGGTCATTGATTTGTTTACATTTTTGAAATATTAATTTGATTGGTAGTTAAGCAAGGGAAATTATAATGAATGCTTACAATAAAGTGAAACATTAAAATAAGTAAAATATTAAAATAATTTATTAGTTTAAAGGTAAGTAATTATTAAAATAATTATGTAAAATAAAAATATTACGAATGAAATCAATTCAATTCGATTCCAAAAGTCCTATGCTACCATCTAGTGACAGCAAGGAGAACAGTGTTAATGCTATTATCAATATATATAGCTTATTGCGCTCACTGTAACTTTTTTCATTGTTATTTAGAGTCCTGAATGCTTTTCTTATACTGCTTTGTATGTTTAGAAATAAATTTGTCTATAATTAAAAAAAAAAAAAATCCGCGAACAATAATTTTAAAATAGCGTTCCGGTTCGTGGATTTTTCCATTTCGAACCCTGGAATTTTTGATATAGATATGCTAATTTATATCAAAATCAAAAGTAATGTACATTTATTTAGTAATAAATCAGCTGTATTGGCCAAAAGAGAATGATTAACAAAAAATTTAGTAAGAAAAACATTGCGGTAGGCGCCATCTTGAATTTTGTTCCTGCAACTTAACTGTAAATTTCATTGTTTACATCTGAAAAAGTACGCGGATTTAAGGGAGTCTACTGTATTTTTAAGGAGATATATGTATGTAAATACCTATCTTTTCTTTATATATGTAAAAGTTACATGTCAGATTTTACTTTTAAATTATTAAATTTGTGAAAGCTTTAGTTTAGAGCTGGAAAATTTTTGTAAAAGGCTGATTTTTAAGACAAAGAATTTTGTGAAGGGTCCTCTTTTAAGTTGAAAAGTTTTGTGAAGAGTTCTGTTTTGAGATGAAAAATTTTGTGAAGGATCGTATTTTAAAATGAAAAATTTTGTGAAGGGTTCTTTAATCTCAGTCTCTTCCTAAACAGATCCCTTATCTTGAGCCGAAGATCATAACAAATACTTTCACAATTTTACACTAAAAGTAAAATTCTACTATAGCATTTCTTAAAAGAGCCTTTAAAATCAAGCATTAACTTCTAGCTCTTCACAGACCGAAACATCATAATCAATACTTATACAATATTTATATTTGAGATGTCTTGCAGTCATAAAAAACAATGTATACACTAATGTTCATGACTAGAGTATACGCTATAGCTTTATTTTTGAAACGGATGGTATATATAGTTTTGTAATAAAAAAATAATCCTGACGGTACACGGATTATGTGTCCATATACTCTCCACTACAACCCTTCATTTGAGTTATCAGATGTCACTGCAGTTAGAGCCATTCATAAGGGTGTGTGACATGCGTGGCAGCACAGGCCCTTGCACCTAGGGAGGCCTCCCATTCTGGAAACAAAATCCAAAAAATTTTGCATTTGTTTTGATTCATATTCAAAAAATGAGCATTTGTTGAGCCATTTGCTTTATTTCAAATAAGATTCTTACCTGTTTGGAGTATATAATTGTATTTTCTAATTTCTAAATTTAATGTCAAAAAAGAAAGTTGATTCTTCTTCTTTCAGCACATCATGTGGCTATTTGAAATCCAAGTGTGGCATTTTTCAATAGTGAAATGAAATTAAACTAATTTATGACACTATACCCACTTATGACAATCAAGAAATGCTCTGAGGTCTGCATAGGCTGAAATTTCTAAACAGAGACCCTATATCGAAAACTTTATTGTTTTGATATAAATGTTAAAAGCTCATTTCATTTCATGTAATTATCTGAAAAAATGATGAAATCAGTCATTACATCCAATGAAATCAAACATATTTCCTAACATTATATTATGTCTTTCAGAAGAATATTGCATACATGTACTATATATAAATAAAATGCAAATGAGAATTTTTCTTCCTAATGCTTAAATCTCACCTTCTGGCAAAATGATTTTTATGGGACTTAATTACCAGTTAATTGGGTAGTAGAAAGGGGTTAATAGCACATTGTCTTAAGTTATAGAACTACTGTAAAATCCTGTTAATCTGCCCTTCCCGATTAAGTGCCCCCCCCCCCACTTTGTAAACAAATTGGAAAATTCAAGAAATCCCGAGAAAGCCCCCTCCCCACAAAAAAATTTCTGTGCGCACATGAAGATCAATACCAAAAATTTTATCTCACGAGTGATTTTTTTTTCCCTGATGGATCAGAAAGGTGTAATTCTTTAATATATCGAAACGTAAATAGTAACATACATACTTTCGGCATTTGCACTTACCTTTTGTTTTCATATCATCGTAAACCTCAGACGAAGCCAAAAATGCAGTTCAGTTATTCTTTTTACGATTCGATCAAGAATCGATTCATGTCATCAAACTTTTCACTACCAATCGGTACTTCTGTTCTGTACAGCTACGTAACTTCATATTTATATGAATAATTAATATTTTTCATATTACTATTAGCCTTGTATATTATTATTACTAAATATATAAAATAATAGTGACAATAACAATTTACAGGCTTTTTTTTTTTTTTTTGTAACTTTCGGAATTTTTATATTGTGTTGGTTTTCTTTCTTCTAAATTATGGTAGATGGTGCCAAAATAACGAGAAATCGGATTTATTGGAATTATTTATTTTATTATTATTATTATTAAGTATTGAATTGGTGATTTAATTTGATATTTGAAGGTGATATACATAATATTTACTTTATATATCACTATTTAAAATGAGGTAATGTAGTGATAAAGTTTTTTTTTTTTAATTAATTCTATGTCAGTCTGATTTAAATTTTCCATTATAACACATTTCTTCTTAAAAAAAAAAAAAAAAATATATATATATAGTTTCATTTACACTATTTTTCATGTTATTGTTATTTTTGTGATTTGTATTATTTATTTAGCCTTTATAGAAAAGAAATGATGATTTAAAAAAAAAAAAAAAACGGTTATTTAATCTCCCTAATTTACAACAGATGGCGACACCACATAAAATGTTACTAGTTATAGAAAGAATATTAGGACCATTTTCAAACGCAATTTCTTAGTGTTTTTTAATTATTTTAAATTATTAAGTTCCTTTTATTTTTCTGTTACCATAATAATGACAAATATTAGTGTTGTTATTTATCTTTTGACAGATATTAGTGTTATTATTTATCTAAATGCATTCCAGTTTCAAAGCTTTTGAAATCCAGAATTTTCTGTAATTTGAAATCACTGTTAATCACAAAGTTATACAGTTTTTCTATTTTGTATATAATTTTTTTTTTTTTCAAAATATTTTTCTTTACTCACTTTATTAAAATAATGCATATTTTGCGATGATCGGCCATTACCATTTCCCACCCCACCACTCATACATAACATTACTACTACAATTATAATACCGTGGAAGCGCCCCCTCCGATTTTTTTACAATTTTCCATCATGTTTTGGGGGCGGATTAACAGTATGGAAAAAGTTTTATAATTGGGCCAACTTGATTGTTTAGGTGAATTTCATTCCAAATGCTTATAACTCAGGTTTTATTAAGCGGATTTTTATGGGGCTTACTTTTATTTTCAACTAAGTAATGTTTGAGGGAAGGTTTTTGCAGAATAACACATTGTTTTATATGAGATGTAAGTATCCAACTGGACGAAAAATGTCCAGGACAGGATTCGAACCAGGGATCTCTTGGTGGAAGCTGCCAATGCTCTACCAACTGAACTATTCCAGACAAATCTGGAGGAGCTTCAGCCATTAGATTCCTAGTTCAAATCCTGGCCAGGACATTTTTTGCCCAGTTGGAAATTTACGTTTTATGATTTATTTACCTACTTGTATAATGTTAAAATTAATCTAATGTAATTACGTATCAAGCATTTACTGCAGTTCCATTACCTATGATTTATTCTGCTGAGCTGATTCATATATCAGACCAGATGCTGTGATCAATAAGGTTAACTAAATTAATTAGTTCCTCCAGGTTCATCCGGGATAGCTCAGTTGGCAACACATTGTCAGCTTCAGTCAAGCGATCCCTGGTTCAAATCTTGGCCTGGACATTTTTTGTCCTGTTGGAAATTTACATCTCATATGATTTATTTACCAATTAGTATAATTATCTTAAAATTAATCTAGTGACATAGTTTTACGTTGCTTAGTTCTAGAGCAAGTTGGAGAAAGTTGTATCTATAATGTATATAAAATGTGAATTGGAATGTCATTACAAATGTTTATATTTCATATGCTGGAAAACAGATTTTTATGGGATTTGCATTGTTAGTCAGGCAATTTTTCAGGGATTTTCACTTAGATTCAAAGTTTGTTTGATAAAAAAAGAAATGCCCAGTATAATTGGTGACACCTGCTAGTATTTATATAAAAAAAATTAAAGCACAGCATTTTTCAGGTTAAATGTGATATATGGAATAACAAAAAAGACCACCGAAACAATTGCATACTATCTTGAGATTATATATATATGCATGCACCAACCCATGCTATTTTATCATCAAATTCTCACAGAGATATGCGAGAAGTATCGTTCAATTTGTGTCTGCTTAACCTCTTCGGACCTGGAGTATCCTGTAGGATATACATCTTTTAAAAAAATTTTCCTGTATATACAGTACAGAACCATTTATCCGGAATGGTTGGGGTCAGATGTATTCCGGATAACTGGTTTTTCCGGTTAACTGGTTGGGCACTAAAGCAGCATCCATTTCATAAGTTTTTTTGGAATATATGTGGTTGTGGCATTATTTCTGATTTTAACTTATTAGATTACTTGAATTAAAAAACAAATGCAAGAAAGATCAAAAGTTAATCAGAGTTTGAAAGAAGGTAATTTATGGGAATCTTTCAGGGGAAAAAAATCTTCTGTTTTTTCTGCATAAAAATTAAAACATCTAAAATACAAATAAATATATTTCCATTTCAAATACTAGATGTGTTCATCAAATTATAATATTGTTTCAAGCAATGCATATGTCAAACTGGCAGTGTATGACACTTTTTTCTGCAAAGATTCTGAAATCAATCTATTAGAAATAGCATTCCGGATAACTGGTTTTCCGGTTAACTGGTTTCCGGATAAATGGTTCCATACTGTAAATAATGATTAAAAAAAATGAAAATGGTGTGAATGGAATCTTAAAAGATAGACAAACTGAAGCAAAATAGCAATTTGTTTCTTATAGTGATTTTTTCGGCCATAAAATGGGATTTGAAAGTGACTTGCAGCAAAAATGAGGGAAATATACAAAGACGAAAAGTAAATATTTTTTTATACGTTAAAATACCATATGGAGAGTCCATTAAAAGTAAAAATTTATTAAATGCATAATTATTTCATATTTTCCATGCAAAACAAAAGAAAATATCCTAACAAATTGTCAAAAAATGTACTTATTGAGTCCCATGTGTCATGTATCATATATCAAATTTTATGTACAAAAAATAAATAAATTTTTATTTTGCTTTTCAATCTTTCTTAGTTATCAATTTGTGAATATAAATTCATAAGTGAAGTAAAAAAATATATGAAAAAAAAAACCCTGGGGTCTGAAGAGGTTATGATTCAAAGTTTTGAAGTAGCTCTTGTCTATGTATTAAAAATCGTACCAACTTTGATTTTTCAATTGACTTAATAGCAGGGTTGCTATGCCACCTGGAAAACTTGGAGAACCTGGAAAAGTCAGGGAATTGGGAAATTGACCAAATAAGTCAGGGAATTTCAATATTTTTTCCCAGGGAATTTGATAAACTTTCATTGTGATCTCCAAGAAAGTTTAGTCGTTGCGCTGCCAGGAATGAGAATCTTCTGCAGTTTAGCAAATTCTACAAAAAAAAAAAAAAAAAAATCACATAAATTACCCTTTTTTTTTTCAAAAATATTCACTTTTATCCTCCACCCTTAATTTTTTTAAACTCATTATTACAGATTTTAAAACTTTTTGCGACAGTTATTTTCAAGTAAACATAAATAATTATTACAAGCCTTCATCTTCCCCCTGAAATGTCTGTTTTCTCTCCTACTTTGCCTCAACATTAGTGATTTTGCGATACAGTTAACGAAATGAATGACTCGGTGCACAAATATTCGGTAGCATATTTGTACAGTTTGCAGGAAACATTATTTGAAAGCTTGTAATGATCATAAATTACTAAAGAGAGCAATTCCAATTGTAAACCTCAATACAAGGTAGTTATTGTTTTGGGAGGGAATTGGGATAAGAATCTTTTGATTATTACAACTCTATTCAGGAAATTTTAGCGTTTTTGAGTGATATAAAATTTGTTTTACCCTCAACAGGTCCACTACATACTACACTGCTAGTCTAGGATTTTCTTGAAATACACCTGGAAAAGTCAGGGAATTTTATTCTCCCGTATGAGTAGCAACCCTGTGATAGTTTGGAGTTCTTTTGATAAAAAGAAAACATGATTTTTTTTTCCATAAATTTTGAAAAATAACATTATGATGTTCAAGGAAAAGTAGTACAGTAGACTGACTCTCTTAAATCCGCAACCCTAAAATTTATGTAAACAATGAAACTTTCAGTTCAGATGTAAGGACAAAATTACAGAATTTTTTAGTTTTATATCCTTTTGTTATGTGTTTTAATGTGTAATTATCGTTAATATGAACTGAACTCATGCTTTTTCATGAAGGAAGTATCAATTTATTTCTGAAAGAAAAATCGAGATATTGCTGTTATCACTGGTAATCATAATCTTTTTACTAAATATATTTATGCATTAATCAAGGTTTTTTGCTTATTAAGCCTGAAATAAAACACATAAAAATAATAAATTATTTTTATGTGAATTAATAGGATACCTTTAAGAGGAAAGTTTAATTGAATAATTCAAGAAAAATTTATTTCATCTTTATTATGCATATTTAATTACACTCTATTAATTGTTTGCTTGACCTATGCTTTTAATAATGTTAAAATAAATAAAAAGGCAGACATAAAGGCATGGATCGAATTGAGTATATTTGATATTAACAAGAACAATTACTCAAACATACTGAAAGAAAACAGAAAATTTACAGGTATTTATAGATTTTGCAAGGCCCATGGCGGAGAATTGGCGGCCGTGAAAGAAAGCTACATTAAACAACCAATCACAATAAACATAGTTGTACAAAAAGAAATTAATAAGAATTTAATGTAATGACATGATTACTTTCAACAAATAATTTAATCATTTTAAAAATTATTGTACCTTTTATTATTTTAGTTTATTACTTAATTATTTTAATATTATACTGTATTGCATGAATTCACTATAATTTTGATTGCATTATTACATTCAAATTACTGTTTTATAAATGTAACCAAAGCAATGATCAGAAATCCACAAAACTCTAAAATCTGCACAACATCTGGTCCCAAGCTGTGCGGATTTGAGGGAGTCTACTGTAGTAACATTTAGTTAGGTACCAGAAAGAATATTTAGAAATTCTAAATAAAAAATATTCTCATTTTAAAAGAAAGTTCTATGATTTTTTTATATGGCTCCATTTACAATTTTTCTTTCTTTGGTTTCCAGCGTTAAGAGAACACAGGCTTCTCAGACTTTCAAAAAGTAAAATTTCTCCATTATTTTGAAAACTAATGATAGGGATGAACTGTAAAGGCACATAACCATGTTTTTAACAACCTTTTTATGAAAAAATTATGTAAGTCACAATTCATAAATTTTTTAAATATAAATTTATTAATAAATTTCATAATTAAAAATGTTTTTGAATTAAAAAAAAAGAAGACTGGAATATGTTTGGGTCCATTCAATGTATCTTACTATTGTATTTCTAATTAATTACTTAATAAATGTATTACAGAACAGAACCATTTATCCAGAATGATTGGAGTTTGATGTATTCCTGATAACTGATTGGGCATTAACGCAACATCCATTTGACAAGTTTTGTGGAATGTATGTTGTTATGGAACTATTTCTGATTTAAAATTAATCATTAGATTACCCAGATTAAGAATTAGATCCAAACAAGATCAAAGATTAATCAGTCTTTGAAAGAAGGTAATTTATAGGAAGCCCTTGGAAACAAAAATTCTTCTGTTTCCTCTGCATAAAATCAAAACGTCTAATCTGTAACTAAATATGTTCCATTTCAAATCCCAGATGCTGGCATCAAGTTATATCATGCCTTTTGCAATGTTTCAAGCAATGCGTATGTCAGACTCGCAGTGTATGGCATTTTTTCCTGCAAAGATTCTGAAATCAGTCTATCAGAAATATCATTCTGAGTAACTGGTTTTCCAGATGAATGGTTCCATACTATATAAATACGGGAACAAAATGATGAGGTAACACTGAAGTAAATACAGTCGGAACTCTATTTAACGAAGTCGCAAAATCCCGAAAAAAAGTTCGTTATATGGGAAATTCGTTAAATAGAGAGTCATCTTTTAAAATAATTTAAACTACGTAAAACACATTTTAAGTCCATAAACACTAAATATAATTAAAAAAAGTAATTTAGTCACACTTTTTTTATAAATTATATCTATTTGTTTTACTTATTTTGCCCATCAAAAAGAAATCTGCAAGGGAAATAAGAATGAAACAAAACATTGTCTGGAAATACATTGTATTTTCAGTTAAAAAAAATAATTTTACATTAAAATCACGATTTTTTATTATGGTTGATAAGTTGTTTGGAGGAATATCAAATTTTAAAACAGTATTCTTTTTCTTCATGACTTTATCCACCTCATCAATAATATTTTTTTTTCTTTGATGCTCAAGCACTTTCGCTTTGACATTTTCGAGCTACAAGAACCAAAATTACCAGCACGATTGATCATGATCCACAATCTAGAAAACGGGAAACTATAGTTTAAGGACACAGGGCAGCTCCATTAAGGGTTAAAAGGGGATATTGAAAGTTTGCTCTTCTTTTGGATGGAAAGCAAAGAATCACAACCATTTTACTGCTCTCGGTGAGTTAGGTGCTTGGTAAGACCTGTTCATGGTCATTGATCATCATAAAATGTGTTAAAAAGAAGAATAAGTTTCAAATGTCCAGTAATATTTTAAGAAATGGGGAGAAAAAAAATTTAGATCCCAAGGAAAAGTTCGTTAAATAGAGAATACACTTCGCTATTTGGAGGTTATTTTACGAAGAAATTTGCAAAATGTTCTTGGTTCCAAGTAAAAGTTCGCAAAATAGAGAAATTCGCAAAATAGAGGTTTTTTAAATAGAGGTCCGACTGTACATAATTCACATTTATTAACAAGACATCAGAATACTAACAAAAACAACACTTACACGATTACATCCTAAGCATCTAAACTATATTCTATTTACATAGTAAGTAAATCATTTTCATGAATTCCAAAGAATATTGTGTGGTGCTGCCATCTACACATTTTAAATGGAAACACAAACAAAACACTCACTAAAAATGAAAATTTTAATCTCATTTCTTTTTTTTTTGGGGGGGGGGGGGATTGGGGATATCTAATTTAAATTTTGACCTTTTCTAATTCTATGAAGGTATAAGGAAAGTATGTAAATAAACTATATCTTTTACTGAGGTGCTTTGATCCAAGGTAATAAAATATACTGTCAAAAGTGGATGTTGCCATGTGGAAAATAAAAGATGGTACAATTTTTAATATGTAGACAAGCCTTGATTTCAAAAATTGCATTCATATTTGAAAAGTAGACCCAATCCAGTGATATTTGCTGTAACTCTGTGCGATAATTTGGTGATAAAATATGTGGAATGTTACATTTTTCTCCCCTACAAATACTCATAAAAAAAATGTTGTAGTTTTGAATGAAAGGAAAATTTTTTTAAAGAAAATAATAACTTAAAAGCTCTGTAAAGAAAAAGTATATAAAAAAACATTTCTCTGTATTACAGACTTTTTTATATCATTCTGTATGTATTTTAATATGCCATTCTCGTTAATATGGTTGAACTCATGCTTTTTCATGAAGGAAGTATAAATTAATTTCTGAAAAAATTCAAGATATTGCTGATATCACTGGTAATTTCAATCTTTTTGTCAAATATATCATGTATTAATCAAGCATTTTTTGTTATTAAGTCTGTCTAAACTTGAAATAAAACTTCTTATTTTATGATTTTGATGTGAATTAGTAGGTAACTTTATAAGGCAAGTTTCTTTGAATAATTCAAGATAAATGTATCTCATCCTCATTATACATAATTAATTATACATTATTAATTATTTACTTGACCTGTACTTTTAATAATTTAATCATTTTTAAAACTATTTTAATTTCCATTATTTTAGTTTATTATTTTACTATTTTGTAAGCATTCATTAAAATTTCAAATCTATTATTACATTCAAATTACTGTTTAAAAATTTTTAACAAAACAATGACCCGAAATATGCAAAATTTTAAAATCTGCACAACCGGTGGTTTCAAGCTATGTGGATTTGAGGGAGTCTACTGTATTGCTTTTTTAAATAAAAGGAATCTGCGAACTCAACATAGGCTTGGTCAATTTTCTTTCCTGGAAAGAATAAAGTCCCAGCCTGACTCTTGTTGAATAAAATTAAATCTAGACCCAGATAAAAACTGGTCTTAGGCATACATTTTTCTGCAACCATGTTGACATCTAGAATAAGCTACTGAGGCATCAAACTAAGCTCGAGATACACTGTGCTGATTGTAACAAATTCTACACACTTGAGGTTCAATTTTTTTTTTTTTTTTACTTGATATCAGTAGTTAAGAAGTCGTTGCTATTGATGATTTTGGATAAACTTCAACGACATTTCGATAACTATTTTAAATGTTATAAGAAATTTCTGTAAGAGTTATTTTATTAGAATGTTGTATATTTTATTGTTTAACCACTTCAATGGCAGCAGGTAGTGGTTAATCAAGTGTTTTTTAGTATAGGAATGTCTCTGTTCCTGTCCACACCCAATCAGTGCTTTATTACCTCCAGGGCATACAAGGCACCATTGCACGTCCTTCAGGTTTCATGGACTCAAACGTTTCCAAAAACTTCATTTAAATTATAGAATAGATTAGTGAAATTTAATTTTTCAGTAATGTGGTAGGTTAAAATAGATTTATGATAAATATAGTTTAAAATAATAATTAGTTGTGAAAATAATTAGCCAACATAAGGCAGATTTTTCCATTGGAATTATATTTGTGGATCTTTTATAAATTCATTTGAGAATTCCTTATTAAACTTTTTTATTAAGTTGCATTTTGACGGGTGTCACAGGATAATTTATTTCAAAGTTTTCTTTCTTTTTCAAGATTTATACGTTTATATATATACAGTATGGAACCAGTTATCTGGAATGGGTTTGTCCAGATGTATTCTGTATAACTGTTTTTTTCCGGATAACTGGTTGCTCATCAACACAACGTTTGTATAATATAGTGCGTCTCAAAAGTATATGGACAGGTGATTTTTTGAAATAACAGTTCAAAAAATGAAGCCATAATCACAAAAAAAATGGTAAGCATATGGAATTATAATACAAGTTTATGACAACAAAGAAATGCAGTATAGGCTATACAGAATTTTTGTAAAAAAATAAAAATCAAAATAGGCTGTCTCAAAAATATATGGACGAGTATTTTGCATTTAAATTCGAATTTTTGATCCGTTCCTTTGAATTATCTTGAAAACCGTATCAAGTAAGCTTCAAACTAGTGTTTGGAGAATGTGTGGCTGTAAAGAGAACCAATTCTGCTCTACGCTTTGCTTTAATTCCTGAATAGTAGAAAATTGACGACCATGAGCATATACATCTCGTGCAAATACTCCCCAAAGGTTTTTAATTGGATTTAGGTCTGGGCTGATAGCTGGCCATTCTATAACAGTTACTTGATTCTGTGTAAACGAAGCTGTTGTTGAATGACAGATGTGAATCGACGCATTGTCCTCTTGGAATTTTCAGTTATCCCTTCCAAAAATGTTTCCAAATGGAAGTAGATTGCTTTTAAGAACATTTTAATAATCCTCTGAGAACTGTTGACCATTAAGAGAAGCAATATCCGTTGTTCCTGTTAGAAAATGCTCTTTTGTTTTCAAGAACATCCACCAGATGGCAGCATCAGACAATCTTTTTATTTGATCTACTGTGACAGACACTCAGTACAGTGAGTGTTGCTCCTTCTTTTATAGCAGTTGGCAGCAAAATGCTGCTTGATTAAAAAAAAATCCAATAATATTCCAAAGGAATATAATATGATAAAAAAACTGCAACAAGCCATAGTTCAAAGTATTTTTTTGTGTTTGTAAATAGTCTTATACATCTGTTTTGTTTTATTGTGAAATGTGATCCGTATTTTGACCAGCATATATATTATTCTAGTGTATTCAATCTTCTAATAAATGTTCTTTGTTCATCTAAAGAAGAGTATATTTCCATTGAAACACATCAAAACATAAAGGTAAAACTTTTAACTTTTTTTTTATTGTTTACCTATTGAGGAATTTCGTATTCATGCCTTCCATATGGAATAACATTCTAACAGTTGATTATGAGACTGAAGTTATCTCAATTTTAAATATAGTAATATAAAAGAAGAAAATATAATATAATTAAATTCAAAGAAATAATTATTTTCTGAATGTTGGTATTTTTCACAAGTGAATGATATAAAAGAAAATTCAAAGAATTGTTCTTATTTTGAAACCAAAAATATTGTGTATTGATAAGAAAAGAAATTATTTTGATTTTTATTTTGCCAGTTTCTTATTGAAATTTTATTATATAAGTTGCAAATGTATTAAACAAAGAATTGAACATTTAAGAACAGTTTTTCTGAAATCAAAAGTAACTTCAAAAATTGTTCTCAAGAATTTTATTTTGTTCTTATTTCATCATTAGCATTATATTTGAGTTTATAATTGTTGTTTTGATGTATTAATAAGAGAAAAAGTTTTATTTTCTGTGAAATAAGCAAATATTATTATATCATAATGTCTAGTATTAAAGAGTCTCATTATGTTGATAAATTAACTGATGACAACTATTCAGTTTGGAAGTTTAAAATAGAGCAATTGTTAATCAAAGAAGGTCTGTATGATGTTGTATTTGAACCTAAAAAGGAAAATGATGATAATTGGGTAAAAAATGATAGAAATGCTAGGGCATTAATTTGTTTAAATATCTCAGATTCACAAATTGTTCATGTCAGACATGCTAAAAGTGCTAAAGAAACATATGATCAATTGAAATCTGTTCATGAAAGAGTAAATTTAACAAATAAACATTATCTTCTTAGGAAGCTGTATTCCATTAAATATAATGAAAGTATTAAAATGCAGGAACATATTAATTCTGTCTTAGAATTAGCAGAAAAATTAAGAAGTATAGGTGAAGTAATAAAAGATGATAATTTAATAGCTATTTTGCTCTGTTCCTTACCAAATTCTTATAGTACCTTTATAATTGCTATTGAAAGTAAATATGAAACAGATTTATCATTAAAATGTGTTCAAAACAAATTAATTGATGAGTATCTTAGAAGAGTTGAAACTAAACAAATTTCAACAAAATTTGAATCTATTGCTTTAAAGGGTAATAGGGATAAACCAAAGCATTTGAATAAACAAAAATTTTGTTCTCATTGCAAAAAGAATAATCACAACCGTGAAGATTGTTTTCACTTAAAGGCTAATAATACTAACAAAACAAAACCAAATTTCACCCAAGATAGATCACGTCAACAGTTTAAAAAACCAAACAATTTCTCTGCCTCTACTGCTAGTCAAAATGAAAATCTATCAGATCCTCAAAACTATCGTGAATTAATGGAAGAATCAAATTCTTCGAGTTTTGTTATGAAATCTCAATAAAATGGAAATAAAAACAAAAATTTGTCTTTTGTTATTGATTCAGGTGCGTCTGTTCATTTAGCTAATTCCTTGGAACTGTTCTCAGAATTAAAAAGTTCAAATAAAGATACAATTACAATTGCTAATGGAACTAAATTAACTGCAAAGGGAAAGGGTAAATGTACTTTTAATATTGAAACACTTAATGGTCAAACAAATAGAGTTACATTAGATCATGTGCTTTATGTTCCCGAGTTGGATAGTAATTTATTATCTGTCCAGTCTTGTACTGAGAAAGGTTTTGTTGTGACATTTAAAGATGATATATGTTTAATTAAAAAGGGCAACATCTTAGTTGCAGATGCAAAAGCTGATGAGGGGTTATATAGATTAAAAATAATACCTACAAATGAAAAGGTATATAGTGCTTCAGAAATATTACCCGTTTGTTCTAATGTTAACTGCATTCTAAAATGGCACCAAAGGCTAGGCCATAGAAACTTTGAATCCATCAAGAAAATTCAAAAGGATGATTTAGCTTTAGGTATTACTGTGAATAATTGTTCTCATAATACTGAATGTTCAAGTTGCATAAAAGCTAAGTTAACAGAAAAATCATTTCCAAAAGAAACGCAATACAGAAGTAAAAAACCACTTGATTTGATATACAGCGACGTATGCGGTCCTGCAGAAACAAAAAGTATGGGATCAAAAAGATATTTCGTTACATTTATTGATGATTACTCTCGTTATACACAAGTATATTTTATTTCTTCTAAAGATGAAGTATTTGAGAAATTAAAAGAGTATGTTGCATCAACAACAAATAAATTTAGATTGAAGATTAAATCCTTGCGTAGTGACAATGGAACAGAATATTGCAACGAATCTGTCAAAGACTACCTTAAAAACTTAGGAATAAATCATGAAACAACGACACCATATTCACCATCCCAAAAGGGAGTCGCAGAAAGAAAGAATCGCTCACTTATTGAAATGAGTAAAGCCATGCTTATAAATGCTAAATTGCCAAAAACATTCTGGGCAGAAGCCATAGCTACAGCAGCCTACTTACAGAATAGATTACCCACAAAATCAATTGAAAAGACACCATATGAACTGTGGAATGGGCATAAGCCAAATTTGAGTCACCTTAAAGTATTTGGATGCAAAGCATATGTGTATGTTCATAAACAGAAGAGACAAAAATTTGATGAAAAGGCCACTGAAGGAGTCTTTGTTAGTTACGATTTAAGAAGCAAAGGATACTGAATTTATATAGGTGGTAGAAAAATAGTGATAAGCAGAACAGTGAAGTTTTTTGAAAATATGAACTGTGAAAATGTCTTTAAAGAAAATCCTGAAAGAGCGAATCTCAGATTTAATGCACTTCAATTTTTCAGAAGAAAATCTTGAAAATGATAGTGAAGCTATCCGAATAGAAAATACTGCAGAAGAAATAAAAATGGATGAAAAATCAGTAGATAGCCCAACAACTGAAGAAAGTGAACATAATTTCCAGAGAAGAATATCTAACAGAGAGACTAAAGGAATTCCACCAGAAAGATATTCTTATAAAACTGAAGACAGTTATTCCAGAAATCAAGATCCTGAAACTTTTAAAGATGTTTTACAATTACCAGTAAAAGATCAACAGAAATGGTTTCAAGCTATGAAGGAAGAATTTAACTCTTTTAAGGAAAATGGAGTGTTTGAGCTTGTTACTTTATCCAAAGGCAAGCACGCCATTGGCTGTAAATGGGTTTACCAAACAAAACGTGATGAAAATGGAGAAGAAATAAAATGCAAAGCACGATTAGTTGCCAAAGGTTTCGCTCAAAAATTAGGCACTGATTATGATGAAACCTTCTCTCCTGTCGTCAAACATACAACTATTAGAGCTTTTCTGACCTGGGCAGCTTATCATAAAGCCAGAGTATTCCAAGTAGATGTTAAAACAGCCTTTCTACATGGTAAACTAGATAATGAAGAATTATACATGCATCAACCAGAAGGCTTTCATGATGAAGAAAATAAAGACAAAGTCTATAAATTAAAAAAGGCTATATATGGTCTTAAACAAGCCGCCAAGTGCTGGAATGAAGAAATAGAGAATACTCTAAAGGCATATGGATTTAAACAAAGTGAAGCTGATCCATGTTTGTTTATAAAAGAAAAATCAAAGAAGACAATTTATCTCATACTGTATGTAGATGATATGCTGATGAGCTCAGAAGATGAAAATGAAGTTAATGAAGTAATAAATTACTTAAAGAAATCTTATCCCATAACATCACTAGGAGAAGCAAAATACTTCTTAGGTATAGAAATTTACAGAAAAGAAGATGGAAGTTATTTACTTTCACAAAGAAGTAAAATAACTCAATTAGTTAAGGATTTTCAGCTTGAAGAAGCCAAACCAACTTATACCCCAATGGAAACTAACTATTATAGTTTAGATAAAGAAGAAAATCTTTTATCATCAAATGATAATTATAGACAAGCTATAGGAAGTCTTTTATATATTTTCTCATGCACAAGACCTGATATTACTGCTCCTACACACATACTAAGCCGAAGATGCAATAATCCAAGACAAAAGGACTGGAATGCTGTTAAGAGGGTAATAAGATACTTAAAAACAACGAAAGACCTTGATCTCCACATTTCTTCAAAAGAATATCCTAATATAGTTGCATACTCGGATGCAGACTGGGGACAAGATGCTACAGACAGAAAATCCACCTCAGGAAATGTAATCTTCTTAGGCAATAGCTGCATTTCTTGGTTCTCGCGAAAACAAACATGTGTGACGTTATCGTCAGCAGAAGCTGAATATGTGGCACTGTCACAAGGAACTCAAGAGGTGCTATGGATCTTAAAATTGTGTAACGACCTCAACTTACAACAACATTTTCCTATTAGAATTTTTGAGGATAACCAATCTATAATTAAATTGGTTGAAAGTGAAAAATTTAAATCTCGCACTAAGCACATTGATACAAAGTATCATTACATACGAGATTTAAAAACTAAAAATGTTATAGATGTCAAATATCTATCAACAAATGAAATGATAGCAGATATAATGACGAAGCCACTGCCAAAGGCCAAATTTGAACTTTGTAGAAACCTTATCCACCTGGTGTCAGATTCTATCACAAAACGGGAGAGATGTTAGAAAATGCTCTTTTGTTTTCAAGAACATCCACCAGATGGCAGCATCAGACAATCTTTTTATTTGATCTACTGTGACAGACACTCAGTACAGTGAGTGTTGCTCCTTCCCTTATAGCAGTTGGCAGCAAAATGCTGCTTGATTAAAAAAAAAATCCAATAATATTCCAAAGGAATATAATATGATAAAAAAACTGCAACAAGCCATAGTTCAAAGTATTTTTTTGTGTTTGTAAATAGTCTTATACATCTGTTTTGTTTTATTGTGAAATGTGATCCGTATTTTGACCAGCATATATATTATTCTAGTGTATTCAATCTTCTAATAAATGTTCTTTGTTCATCTAAAGAAGAGTATATTTCCATTGAAACACATCAAAACATAAAGGTAAAACTTTTAACTTTTTTTTATTGTTTACCTATTGAGGAATTTCGTATTCATGCCTACCATATGGAATAACATTCTAACAGTTCCATTGAAACAAATCGTGCCCCACACCCTGAGAGAATCCCCTCCTTGCTGTCGACTAATGAACACTCGAGATTCTCGTCTCAGATCATGCCAATGGTATGCCCAGCCATCAAGGCCAACCAAATTGGTTTTGTTTTTGTCACTGAAGAAACGCTTAACAATTCATCTTCCCAAGGCTTGTGTTTTTTACTTCAAAGAACGCGTGCATTTCTATGGTGCACTTTCAACATAGATTCCGCGCACATTCTGCGATATTTATGAATTTTGCTTGTCCGTATGCAACGGTGAACAGTAGATCTTGTAATAGGAAAAGCTAAAGTCTTCGAAATTTCACAAACAAACTTCTTTTGGGTTGAAACTGCTCAAAAAATCTATATGTCTTATCGTATAGAGTGGGTTTTTTTTGGTCGACCTGGACATTGTTTTGCAATCGCATTGTCACTTTTTGATGAAATTTCATAAATTCCAGATCTGTTACTCTTTATTTGTTTAGCAATATCAGAAATTTTAACATTTGAGTCTTTAAACGCCAAATTTTAGCTATATCAGCAGCAGAGAATTGAACGTTGCAAGGCATTTTCCCACTATTCGATAATTGAAGAATGAGCAGTGATTTTATATTTTGCAGTGGGTACTTCACATGTACAGAACGCAGAAAATGCAAAATTTTTTGATTCGGTGGAAATAAAAGCAATTCTCTTCATTGTCCATATATTTTTGGGACAGCTTATTTTGAATTTAATTTTTGTACAAAAATTCTGTAAAACCTATACTGTATTTCGTTGCTGTAACAAACATATATTATGATTCTATATGCTTATTATTTTTTTCGTGATTATGGCTTCATATTTTGAGCTGCTATTTCAAAAAATCGCTTGTCCATATACATATGAGACGCACTATATATGTAGCCCTGGCTTTGTTTATGATTGAAAGACTAATTAGAATATAAATGGAAAACAGCTGTAAAGGAATCTTGTACAATAAATGAAATAACTCTATTAAAAATAAATAAATAAATCCAAGTAAAAAAATTCACATTTTCAAGTCTACGATTTTGATAAACAAATTTTGATTCTCCTGGCGAGCACACGACAAAGTTTAAAATAAACTGAGCATAACTGTTGCCAAATTGAATATTTAAATGTAGCAAAATATTCTTATGCTGTTTTTTTTCATCCACGGAGATATAAAAAAATAATACATAAATAAAATATTCAAAAAGTTTATTCAGAGAATTTATAATCGCATAAAATTTATAACAAAAGTATTTTTTTTTTCTTTTACAAACTTCATATTTACATCCCAATTTTGTCTAGCACCATCTGCTGAGAGGAATAAGAAATGCGATTATGTTAAACCATAAATTTTAACGAATTGTTACTGCTCTTTTCTCCATATCTTCACGTAGGTAAATAAACAGCATATTTCCCATGTTGCATTTCTGGATTAGCAACAGCTCTGCTTTGTTGTTATTTGTGTCTGTTGTACCAGCGTATGGAAAAAGGAATGATTGAGCACTACAAAGCAAAATATTTTCTCAGTACATAAAGTGTGCTAGATTAAATATAAATACATAAAAGGGCAATAAATATATTACTTACCAGTTAAACATAAAATCCTAAATAAAAAAATAGTAGGCTTAATTTTTTTTTTTTTTTTTTTTTTTTAGCAGTGTTGAAAATCTCACGATGAATTGGGCTTTTTTCCTGGAAAAATTTCACATATGATTGATCAATATATTCTGGTTAACTGGATTCTGGATAAATGCTTCCATATTGTATTTCAATTATAAATATTGTGTTTGGAGATATTATTTGGGCTTTTTAAAATCTGGCAACAGTAGATAAAAAGAACTAATTCAAGAAATGAATGTAAATCGCTATTAAGATGATGAAATTTTGAAAACAAACTTGAAAAAAATTAGACTGATTTTAAAAATGATTGAGTACTTCACACTACAAACTGGTCTAGTATCTGCATGCAAATATAGTTAAATTGCTATGCATAGTTTTTGGTATTATAGAATTTATATTTGATTTTAAACTGTCTTGACCAGTTTTAACATTAGATAACTTTAAAAATAATTTCTTAATTTAAAATGTCTGCTTCAATGTGTTTATCATTCATTTCTCTGTAAAACTGTTTGTTTCAATATTTTTATATATGCAGTTGTTTTTCCTAGATAAGCCAAGAAAGTGAAAAGACACCATAGATAAATAGATTCAGTAATACAGCTCATATTCAAAATATTAGAATAATTGAGAAAAAGTAATAAGAAAAAATTATTTTTCATTTATTTATTTTTAATACTAAGTCAATGCAATTAAATTTCTTATAAATTAAATCTGGAATGTTTAGATAAAATTTTAACATTTACAAAATATAAAATACAGTACAATAAATTAGGTATACAACTTTCTGAAACACATCAAAATATTAGAATAAAATTTAGATTGGTTCAAAATATTAGAATATTTTATTTTACGCAACAATATTACCTTATGAATATGAAGTAAATGGTAGTTAATATTTTGTAGCATCCCCTTTATCTTTCATAACAGCGTACAATCGATCTTGTATACTATATACAAGGTGTTTAGAAACATTTCCACCAATATTAGCCCAAATAGACTTTATAAGTACCAGTAACTCAGTTTTACTTGAAGGAGGATTTTCTTGGAGTTTTTCTTCATTATACACCATAAGTTTTCGATAGGATTAAGGTCTGGTGAGTTTGGTGGCCAAGGAAATACCTTAATGTTGAGTTGGCGGAACCAATTCTTAGTTGACACTGAGTTACACGGTGATGCTAATTCTTGTTGAATGATTAAATCAACTTTAAATAAATCTTCTGATGATCGAATCATGTAATATTCCAAAATTTCTTGATATATCTGAGAGTTAAATCTTTTCGTAGATGATGCATAACCTTCCAGGTCCTTCTGCACTCGTGCAACCTCAAACCATGACACTAGCAGCAAATTTTAAGGAACATTTAAGGCATTCTTTATCAAATGCTCCTTGCTTCATTCTCCAAACTCGAATACCTTGATTACCATATGAAACACAAAACATACTTTCATCACTAAATAATACATTTTTCCAATATGCTTCACCCCATAAACATCTTGATTTACACCAATTCAGTCTTATACGCTGCTTTTGCAGTCATGAGAGGTTTTGTTTTTGGTACACGAGATTCAAACTTAGATTTATGGAGACGTCTTAATGTTGTCGATGTAGAAACTTCAGCTTCTTCTTCTTTCCATTTTCGGTGCAAGAATCTCACACTTTTAAATAAGTTTTTCTTAACTATACGCTTCAGTTTCCTGTCATCTCTAGCAGATGTATTTGGTTTTCAGCTGTCATTTCGGCGATTATTTTGAAAATTTCCATTTTTTTAATATTGTGTTAGTATTTTACTAATGCTTGATTGTGAACAATGTAAATAATTCACTATATAACATTGATTTTTACTGTGCCGATACAAATCAACCACACGAAGTTTAATAGATTCAGGAATATCACTCACACGACCCATTTTAAGATGAAAAAGCAAACAAACTGCAAAAAGAATACTGATTTTAAATAAAATCATCTGAATTTAATCAATGATGCCACCAGTTATGAATTGGTGATAATTAAAGGAGAATTAATGTGAAATATTCTAATATTTTGAACCATTTGAATAAATATTCTAATATTTTGACTTTTCAAAATATTTTTTTTTTCAATTAATCTTTCAAAAAATGATATTAATTTTAAGATAATAAATTAGTTTAATCAACAATAAGTTCTTAATAAAAATATCGTTTGCATATAAAAGACATTAAATTACCAAACAATATTTTCAATTCGTAAAAGAAAAATAATTATTCTAATATTTTGAATATGAGCTGTAGTATGCATCTGTAGTAACTTAAAAAAAAAAAAAAAATAGAAATACAGAAGACTCCCTCAAATCCACACAGCTTGGGACCAGAGGTTTGTGAATTTTAGAATTTTGCAGATTTCTGGTCATTGCTTTGTTTACATTTTTAAACAGTTATTTGAATGTAATAATGTAATTGAAATTATAGTAAATGCTTACAATATACTAAAACATTAAAATAATTGAAGTAATAAACTAAAATAATAAAAAGTAAGGTAATTTTAAAAATGATTAAAAAATTAAAAGTAAAGGTCAAGTAAATAATTAATAATGTATATTTAACTATGCATAATAAAGAAGAGATGGATTTTTCTTGAATTATTCAATAAAACTTTCCTTTTAAAGGTACCCTATTAATTCACATCAAAATCATAAAGTAAGGAAGTTTTACTTCAGCTTTAGCCAATAATAATAACAAAAAAAGCTTGACTAATTCATAAATATTTTTGGTAATAAGATTGTCATTACCAGTGATACCAATATATTGATTTTTTTTTCAGAAATAATTCATACTTCCTTCATGAAAAACCATGAGTTGAATTTACTGAGAATTACATATTAAAATTACCTACAGAATGATGCAAAACTAAAAAATTCTGTTATTTTGTCCTTGCATCTGAACTAAAAGTTTCATTGTTTACATCTGTGATGATGTGCAGATTTTAGAGTTGTGGATTTGAGGGAGTCTACTGTATGTACCACAAGGCGAAACGTGTATCTCTACATAAAAAGCTGTACTACCTTTTTTCATTCACCATTCATAGAACAGATGAAGAGAAAAAAATCGCTGGAAATAAAATAGCAAATTTTGCTTTGTCTGACACAAAGAACTAAACATGAAGCTAATTTTAGAGCAGTTTGTAAAATGAATTTCACCAGATCACATGTGATTGTACAAACACTTTATTGAATGGTGATGTCACTCATTTAGCACATTTTTTTAAAAATTCAAAACATCTGTCAGAAATTCTGAATAATAATCTTGTGTTTATTTTCTCACAGAACCTCTCAATATAAAAAGTAAAAAATACAAATGTAGGTGTCATTTAGCAATTAAACAGAAGCAGTAAAAAATTGGAAGCACCGATAGTCAATATTGTGTAACAATAGAATCCTTTTTCATTAACTAAAATGATCTGATACTCTTTGTGTGAAAATTACTCTAATTTTTATTTTTTAACAAAATTTCCTTTTGAAAAGCAGGGTGTGTGTAAAATATGTGGCACCATAAATTATGCAAGTAAATATGGTATGTTTGTTGTTAATAATTTTTTTGTTTTAAAATTGAATTATTCTGCACATTCTTGAAATATTATATTAGTAGGAGAGCTGTTGAACATTTTTGAGTAGGTATTTGAGGCACCCTGAAAATTTGTGCAACACTTCTTTTGTAATGCCTGAATACAAAATCGAATGTCTGGCTGAAGGATCGTGGCCCAAAAACTGTGCCAGACATGTGTCAAGTGCCATTTGGCACTTGACACGTGTCTGGCACAGTTTTTGTGCCGACTAAAGTGTCTGTCATTTTCAAAATATTTTTTTCTAAGCATAAATATTATTCTGCCTCAATCTCAGCGTGCCTCAAATACCTTTTTTGGGTAGTCAAAATATGGCACTTGATACGTGTCTGGCACAGTTTTGGGGCCGACTAAAGTGTCTGTCGTTTTCAAAATATTTTTTTATAAGTATAAATATTATTCTGTCTCAATCTCAGCGTGCCTCAAATACCTTTTTTGGGTAGTCAAAATATGGCACTTGATACGTGTCTGGCACAGTTTTGGGGCCGACTAAAGTGTCTGTCGTTTTCAAAATATTTTTTTATAAGTATAAATATTATTCTGTCTCAATCTCAGCGTGCCTCAAATACCTTTTTTTTGGGTAGTCAAAAAATGGCACTTGACACGTGTCTGGCACAGTTTTTGGGCCACAATCCTTCAGCCTGACATTCGATTTTGTATTCAGCCATTACAAAAGAAGTGTTGCACAAATTTTCAGGGTGCCTCAAATACCTTCCCTAAAATGTTTAACAGCTCTTGGACTATATTGGATGCAAGCAATGTATCCTCTGAATCTTATTTTTTATATTATTCTGCTACATTTGATCATTTGAAGCTATGACATCTTTTCAAAAAGCATACTACTCGTAAACATACCATTTTTAAAAAAGATATATTGCAGTAGAAGTATAATGCACAACTTGTAAAACGTAAACAGTGAATTTTGCAGTTAAAAAAACCTGTATTTTCACATTGTAAAAAATTGCTACTCTCTAAGGGACTAAATTTCATGCATTAGTTCAACTTAATCTTCTTAATTCAGAGCTTTTTAATGAAAAAAATTGCTGTTACTACAGAAAATATTTTTTTTAATTAGTAATGTAATGAATGATTTCGCCTAGGCATATTTGGACCATGTTTATAAAATAAATTGAACAATGAAACTTATAATCTGTACAGTTGATCATCTTCTGTCCAAAGGAATCCAATATAAAGATACTCTACTGTATTTTGGTATGTTTCAGAAATATTTAACCATGTTTACATGGTAAGTTTAATAAAGTGCGAAATGTGATCTATATAATGTAAAATTCTGTATAATGCACAATCTCGTGTTTACTAGGTATGTGTTATACAGATCATCTACTTATTTGAATAATTTAATATTATATTTTTTATACTTTCAATATTATATAAAATCTAAATTTAATAGTAAATTGCATGCATGACATTACTTTTTATTGGAAAAAACAGCAAACTGAGAAACACACATACACACGCATAAAAAAAAGAAAAAAAACTTAGGTTTCCTTTTGTTACTAAGCCAGGCACCTCTTTTGTATACATATAAACCTCGACCAAAATTGTATCTTTTGGATATTTATGCAAAATTCTATTTATAAAACAGTTTATCATAGAAAATTTTTCATTAATTTCCCAGATTCTCATTCATTGTCTCACTTATAATCTGCTTTATTCATTTCTAGATGTATGTTTCCTTTTGTAAATAATTTTTCATAATTTGATTTTTTTTTTCTTTACAGATACAAATACCGAAGTCTGAAGAGTTTAGACAAAACCAGTTATTATTAAAAAAGAAATTATTTTTTGACATTCATCAGGCAGAAAAACTTATTTCTAAACAAAATTTAATGTGATTATATGTATATAAAATATTGTATATTTGTTCTTTTGGTTCTGTTTAATGAGAGAGATCTGTATGTATGAGGATGGAGAAAGGCTCTGCTAGTATCTGTGTGCATTTGTATATTTTCTTTTTCTAAGTCCTAACAAATAAGTTAAATCTAATAACTTTTAAAAAAAGCAGTTGTTTCGGGGAAAAGTGTTTCTTTAATTTTAAAGAGTATATTCATTTAAAAAAATGAAATCATACATCTGTCACATATGTAATAAAAAATTTGATTGTAAATCTAAATTTGCTCATCATCTTGTGGTTCATACTGGAGAGAGGTCTCATATTTGTGAAGTATGCAACAAAGGCTTTACTAGAGAAGATCATTTAGATAGGCACCTTAATAATGTTCATTCTAAGGAATTTCATAAATGTAGAGTGTGTAGGAAAAGGTTTTCAGATGAATATACTTTGAACATGCATGTTTGTATTGATACAGAGAAGCCTCATATTTGTGAAGTATGCAATAAAGGCTTTACTAGAGGAGATCATTTAGATAGGCACCTTATTCGTGTTCATTCTAAGAAATTTCATAAATGTGGAATGTGTAAAAAAAGGTTTTCAGATAAATATACTTTGAATGTGCATGTTTGTATTCATACAGAGGAGAAGACACTCGATCACACAGAGAAGCCTCACAGTTATACAGATGAAAAGCTTCACATTTATGCAGATGAAAAGCCTCAAAATCACACAGGTGAAAAGCTTCACAATTATGCAGATGAAAAGCCTCAAAATCACATAGGTGAAAAGCTTTATACAGATGAAAAGCTTCAGAATTATGCAGATGAAAAGCCACAAAATCACACTGATCAAAAGCCACAAAATCAGACTGATGAAAAACCTCAAAATCACACAGATAAAAAGCCTCAAAATCACACAGGTGAAAAGCCACAAAATCACACTGATCAAAAGCCTCAAAATCACATAGGTGAAAAGCTTTATACAGATGAAAAGCTTCAGAATTATGCAGATGAAAAGCCACAAAATCACACTGATCAAAAGCCACAAAATCAGACTGATGAAAAACCTCAAAATCACACAGATAAAAAGCCTCAAAATCACACAGGTGAAAAGCCACAAAATCACACTGATCAAAAGCCTCAAAATCACATAGGTGAAAAGCTTTATACAGATGAAAAGCTTCAGAATTATGCAGATGAAAAGCCACAAAATCACACTGATCAAAAGCCACAAAATCAGACTGATGAAAAACCTCAAAATCACACAGATAAAAAGCCTCAAAATCACACAGGTGAAAAGCCACAAAATCACACTGATCAAAAGCCTCAAAAACACATAGGTGAAAAGCTTTATACAGATGAAAAGCTTCACAATTATGCAGATGAAAAGCCACAAAATCACACTGATGAAAAGCCTCAAAATGAGACTGATGAAACGCTTCAATATCACACAAGTGATAAGCCTCAAAATCACACAGGTGAAAAGCTTCACGATTATGCAGATGAAAAGCCACAAAATCACACTGATCAAAAGCCTCAAAATCACATAGGTGAAAAGCTTCACAATTGTACAGATGAAAAACCTCACAATTATGCACATGAAAAACCTCATAAATATAGAGTGTGCAAGGAGAGATTTTCAGATAAATCAGCTTTTGGCATACATACTTGTAGTAATATGGAAAAGAAGCCTCATCTTTGTGAAGTATGTAATAAAAGATTTTTTGAAAAATTCCACTTAAAAGAGCATTCCCTAGTTCATGCAAGTGAGAATGAAAAGCCTCATATTTGTGAAGTATGCAATAAAGGCTTTACTAAAAGATATATTTTAGATAGACACCTTATTCGTGTTCATTCTAAAGAATTTCATAAATGTAGAGTGTGTAGGAAAAGGTTTTCAGATGAGTACACTTTGAACATGCATGTTTGTATTGATACAGAGAAGCCTCATATTTGTGAAGTATGTAATAAAAGATTTTCTGAAAAATCCTACTTAAAAAGGCATTCCCTTGTTCATGCAAGTGAGAATGAAAAGCCTCATATTTGTGAAGTATGCAATAAAGGCTTTACTAGAAGATATATTTTAGATAGACACCTTATTCGTGTTCATTCTAAAGAATTTCATAACTGTAGAGTGTGTAAGAAGAGGTTTTTAGATAAATATACTTTGAATGCACATATTTGTATTCATACAGAGGAGAAGCTTCACAATTATACAAAGGAGAAACCTCACAATTATACAGAGGAGAAACCTCACAATTGCACAGAGGAAAAGCCTTACAATTATACAGATGAAAAGCCTCAAAATCACACAGATAAAAAGACTCACAATTATACAGAGAACAAGCCTCATAATTATACAGAGGAAAAGCCTCACAATTGTACAGAGGAGAAGCCTCACAATTGTACAGAGGAGAAGCCTCACAATTATACAGAGGAAAAGCCTTACAATTATACAGATGAAAAGCCTCAAAATCACACAGATGAAAAGCCTCACAAATATACAGATGAAAAGCCTTACAGTTCTACAGAAAACAAGCCTCACGATTATACAGATGAGAAGCCTCACATTTATATAGTGGAAAATCCCTGCAATTATGCAACTGAAAAGCCTCACATATGTAAAGTGTGCAAGGAAAGGTTTTCAGATAAATCAGCTTTGAACAAGCATATTCGTAATCATACAGAGAAGAAGCCTCATCTTTGTGAAATATGTAATAAAAAGTTCTCTAAAAGATACCGTTTAAAAGAACACTCCCTAGTTCATACAAGTGAGAATGAAAAGCCTTATATTTGTGGTGTGTGCAATAAACGCTTTCCTAGGAAAGGTTCTTTAAATAGGCACTTACTTATTCATTCTCGTAAGGAGTCTCTGATATTTGGAGAAAGCAATAAACGATATACAGAGGAAAAGGCTTACAATTATATAGAGAACAAGTCTAACGATCATACAGAGGAGAAGTCTGAAAATTATACAGATGAAAAGCCCCACATTTATGCGGATGAAAATCCTCACAAATGTAGAGTGTGGAAAAAAAGATTTTCAGATAAATCAGATTTGAGAAAGCATACTCGTAATCATACAGGGAAGAAGTCTCATCTTTGTGAAGTATTTAATAAAAAATTCTCTAAAAGATACCGTTTAAAAGAGCGTTACCTAATTCATGCAAGTGAGAATGAAAAGCCTCATATTTGTGATGTGTGCAATAAAGGTTTTCCTAGGATATCTTCTTTAAATAGGCACTTACTTATTCATTCTCGAAAGGAGTCTCTGATATTTGGAGAAAGCAATAAAGGATGTACAGAGAACAAGCCTGGCAATTATACAGAGGAGAAGCCCCACAATTATACAGATGAAAAGCCTCATATTTATGCTGATGAAAATCCTCACAATTATACAGAGGGGAAGCCCCACAAATGTAAAATGTGCAAAAAAAGATTTTCAGATGAATCGGCTTTGAGCATGCATATTTGTAATCATACTCTTAATAAGTCTTATATTTGTGAAGTATGCAATAAAAGATTTTCTAGACCATCCCTTTTAAAAGAGCATTCCCTGATTCATATAAGTGGGAATGAAAAGCCTTATGTTTGTGGTGTGTGCAATAAAGGTTTTTCTTTGAAAACTTATTTAGCTAGACACTTAGTTATTCATACTCGAAAAGAGCCTCTTATTTTTCGTGAGAGTAATAAAGGTTTTGTAGATAAGTCTCATTTAGATAGACATCCTGCTTTTCCTTCTGGAGGAAAGCCTCACATTTGCAAAGTTTGCAATAAAGGATTTTCAGATAAATTTGATTTGAATGTACACATCCATATTCATAAAGTAGAGAACCAGTGGAAGAAGCCACACATTTGTGAGGTATGCAATAAAGGATTTTCTAGTAAATCTGACCTAGATAGGCACCGCTTTGTTCATACTGAGGAGAAGCCTCACATTTGTGATATATGTAATAAAGGTTTTTCGATACTGGAGAGAAGCTATCCAGTTGTGAACTGTGCAGTGAAGGATTTTTCAAAAGATGACATTTCAATGAGCAACTCCTAATCCATTAATGGATTAGAAATCTTCCATTTGTAAGGTATGCAATGAAAATTTTTTTAAATTAAATTATACTTAAATAAGCATTTCATTGCATAGTCAGGAGGGCAGGTTTATTGGAAGGTTATATGAAACTTTCATTAGTTCCTCAAGAAGCCAATAGGATGTGCCTAAACTTACCATAAGTATTAATAAGCAAAAGAGAGGTGCACCTTTGATGATGAATTGGGAACTTGAGGGTTAAATACGACTTAAAATATGTGGCATTAAAGAGTATTTTATTTGTATTCAAAAGGTCGCTTTTTGTGAATAAAAAAGAAAAATGTTGTCAGTTTATAGGGCAATTTTAATCCTATGAACAAAAAAAGTTAATCTTAAAAGAATTTATAGGAACTGTAATTAAAATTTATATTCACACGTAAAGTTTTTACCATGGGGGACAAATTATATAAATCTACTAACCCATGATGAGTGGAATTTCTGATGAAGCAAGTGACTTTTTAGACCGTCGTAAGTATATGCAAGCTGTAAAAATATACCAAAAACTCATATTTTTGTTTGTTGGCCATATTTTGTGTGTGTGTGTGTGGGGGGGGGGGGGGGGGTTCCAATTTCTGTGATACAAACATAGCACTATGCTTCATTCTACTTGGGGGCATCCTTTAGGGAAAGCAGGGTAGGGCAATCGTTCCTTCAACTGAGTTTGACTTTCTTTTATCATTATCTTTTTCTTTACTTTCTTCTTACTATTATTATTTGAATGCTTTCATTAGCTTTTACCAGTATATTAATATTTGTATGAAAATAAATTACAACACTAAAAACATATTTTGAAAATATGTAAGGAAAAATAAATACAAAAAAAAAAAAATAATTCATTTAAACCGTACAGAAAATCTCCATGTACTATGTCTGCCACCTAGACGTCACACCTAGCCTGCCACCCTTCACACATATGTTGGTAAGGCTGCAACCACAACACAAGATAGGATAATTTCATGAACCATTTGAGAATCTCATCACAAAGCAAGTCATGATGACTTTACAATGGAATTTTCAAATTATGCTAACATGAGTCGCAAAGTGACATCATTGTAACATAACCTGGTGACTCATTATAAGGCAGCAGTCCTAATGGCTTCACCAAATGATGCTTATTTGAGAGTAATACTGAGATTATATAAAAGGTACTGCATTTTGGTTCACCATAGTTACAGTGACATTTATGACATCACAAATTAGCTATGCCATAAAGGTAGTGCTTGTTTGTTACAGCCAAATACATATATTCATATCAGTTTCTTCCAACCACACAAAACCAACATTTATGCTCGAAAATTAGCTTTTTATATTTGTGCCTTAATTAAGGAACAGCAGTGTATATCGAATTTGACCTGTAATGTTTAGTGGAACTGAATGTCCATTGCCTTCTTGCTTTAGAAGAAATCAAAATGTTTAAATGTTATTTCCTACAAATGTAACTTTTTTATGTAAATGATTTTCTATTTGCTTGTTATATTAAAATATATATTACCAAGCCTTTAAAGATATAAAATACATGTTACCAAGCCTTAAAAGATATAAAATATATGTTACCAAGCCTTAAAAGATATATAATATATTTGAAGGGGTTCTTATTTTCTGCTGGCTCAGAGAGAAAAAATAACCGGTTGGAAGTTTGCATACAGAAAATTGGATTATAAATACTGTTCTAGAAATAAAAATATTATATCATATCATATTTTATAGAAATATATTTTGAAAAAACATTCACTATAGTATCTTCACTAGGTAATCTGTCCAATAAAATGGTCTTAGGAAGATTGCTGTTTATTAATTGCTATTTTATTTCTTTGCTTTTGCCACGATTGTCCATGGATGGTATGGTGGAACTAAGAAAATGATTGTATGAACATTTTTTAACTATAAGCTATTGTAAATAATTTTAAACTTCTTTTTTCTTGTTTATTTAGTTATTTTTATAAATTGTAGCTGATATGTGTAAAATAAGCATATTCCATACTTTTCTTCTGTACTTTAAATTCCTTGCACCAGTACTGTTAGTTTTGTTTCTTTTTGATATATCCACAGTTTTAGGGGAGTACTTCACTTTGTCTTCCCTTTGTTTTACAAATTTATACTTTTCTTGGCCTTCATCGAAAAGATAGTACTTTTTCTTGTCCTTCAGTCAAAAAATGGATACAATTTTTAAAAAAAGATAATTACATTGAAAGTTGGCTTTTTGTTATAACTTTAAAAGGTTCCCTAGCTTTTAAATATTAAAAAAGTGCCTTTAGAAATCAAAAAAGTGTATCTTTAAAAAATGAAAAAGTGCCCTTTAGAATCAAAATTGCCCTTAAGAATCTAAAATGTGTCCTTAAGAATCTAAAAAGTGCCTTTTACAATGTAAAAAGTCTCTAAGAATCTAAGAAGTGCTCTTTTCTTAGCAGCAATACTGTGTCCTTATTTAAACCTTGAAGAAAGTATAATATGGAAGTAGATTCATATTTCATTCATATTTTTTAAAATATCTTGATGGACCATACATAATGTCTTGCATCATTTTTTTAATTTTAACTATTCTGTTTGATAGGCCTTATCATTAACTATCATTTTTGTTTAATATTTATGTTACTTGTTACTACTAGTATGCGGCATAGATGTCATACACTATATGGCCAAAGGTGACCGGTCACTTGCGATTTTAGAGGTTTTGTTAAATATGTAGAAAAATACATGAGGAATTAATCTGGAACTGCAGGTGTGTAAATAGTATAGGTCATATATTTCCATGAAGATGTTTTCTCGAAATCCCATAGTGGGCCGTCAACATATTGAAAAAGAACGAATATCTTTTGGATAACCCTGTAAAAACTAATGTAGCAAAAGAGTTCAAAGTCGAGATTATTAATAAGTGGCTTATTGTAATATACTGTGTTAATTTTTATGAGGATAGCATGTATACTCGTTGAGAAATTAAGATTTTTATAAAAACAGTCCCAAATTTTGCCGAGTTTTTTCTTATAACTTGCAGAGTTCTTAATATGAAAAAAGTTCTTTTAAGAAAATATGACAAACAACATTGTACACAATATTCAGCCCTCAGAATTAAAAAATAATAAAAATTGGATGAAAAATAAGCAGGTTTACTAAAAAATGTTTCACTGTGCATGCGCAAATGCAATCAAAATATAATGTGCATAATGTATTAGCTAAGTATATATAGCAACTTTTGTGAAAGTCTCAACATCATAGCTTGAAAATTCTGAAAATTATCGTCGATAGAATAAGCTCGAAATCCATTGTTCCCAAAAGGAGGCAAAAAGATGAGGGGTTGTATCCAAATATAGTAGTATGTGCAATATTGTGTACTGTATGTTGGCACTAATCAACAGATATTTGATACAGCCCCTCATCTTTTTGCTTCTTTTTGGGAACAATGGGTTTCGAGCTAATTCTATCGACGACGATTTTCAGAATTTTCAAGCTATGATTTTGAGACTTTCACAAAAGTTGCTCTATATACTTAGCTAATACATTATGCACATTATATTTTGATTGCATTCGTATATGCACAGTGAAATATGTTTTAGTAAACCTGCTCATTTTTCATCCAATTTTTATTATTTTTTAATTCTGATTGCAGAGTATTGTGTACAATGTAGTTTGTCATATTATCTGAAAAGAACCTTTTTTTTGTATATTAAGAAGTCTGCAAATTATAAGCAACTTGGCGAAATTTAGGACTGTTTTTATAAAAACCTAAATTTCTCTATGAGTATACATGCTATCCTCATAAAAATGAACGCAGTATATTACAATAAGCCATTTATTAATAATCTTGAGTTTTGAACGCTTTTACTACATTAGTTTTTACAGGGTTATCCAAAAGATATTCGTTCTTTCCCAATTTGTTGACGGTCCCCTATGGGGTTTCAGGAAAAAAATCTTCATGGAAATATATAACCTATACAATACTCTTTACACACCATCAGTTTCAGGTTAATTCCTCATGCATTTTTCTAGATATTTAACAAAACGTCTAAAATTGCAAGTGACCGGTCACCTTTGGCCATATAGTGTATATGCACCAGGGTACCTAATTGGTGCCAAAATGGCATTATTTTGCCTATTGCAGTAAGCCAGCTTTTGTTTATTTATTACCAAATTTTTTCTTTTCTTTTCTTTTCTTTTAAAAAATAATGTAAATTGTTTTGTTCTATAGTTATTAATTAAACTTTAATTTATTTATTGTTATTTCCTTTTTAAAATAATAGAAAATAATTTAAGTATATATATGTAACTAATATTTTAAAATGATGTTTTCGCCAAATTGGTGTGAAGAAAAATTACACCAAACCCGGTACATGTATGACACTGTAAAGTTAACTTTTATAAAAAATTGCTTTTGTCTTTGCATTTCTTATACCAGGGTTTCCCAAACTATGGTACAATTACAAGTTCTGGTACACAAGCCTTCCATGTTTGAATGTCAATAAAAGATGATAATTTAAGTACTATTTTAGTAATATAATCGTGAAGTTTTATTCAACATTTATAGACCTATTTATTAATTTAGGGGCCTGGTCATAATTGTTCTTTTGGGAATTCTTTAAATACGTATTCTTTTATTAAGCTTACCAATGAACCAATGAAAGGCTTTTACACTTCAGTCTTTTGTTTGCTGATACATTTTTTCAATCAAACAATGTGTCGTAACTAAATATAAATGTATTATATCAAAATCCTGTTTAAAAATCTTTCAAGTGTTACTATATTCATTGTTGTATGCTTTGTAAGTTCACAGAAAAAGGGATGTTAAACATGAAAAATACTGTGATTTGAGAGTTTTGGCTCAGGGCACTTGCACAGAATGCCCTGCTGTAAATCAGTCCCTTTTTTACCATTACTTTTGTTAGATAGTGATATTGCAAGAGTACAAATTTTGATTTCATAATACTAAGTCATTATATATAAATATATAGTGTTATTTAAGAATCCCTGACCTACGCCATTGTTCTTAGTTTTGTATGTTTTTACCAAAATTTTTTTGTTTAAATGTTCTGTTTTGTAGTCTTTATTATTAACTGTAAATCTACTTTATTAGCTGTAATGTGTACAAGACTAAATGCCTTCTGATTTCCAAGTCTATGAATAGCCTTTGGTTGGTGTTTTGATAGCAGCTGTTTTTAAAATCCCAAAGCATAAAAAAGATCCATACTTAACACATCTGAAAGTAGAAATATTAATTAAAGGATGTTACACTAAATAATTTTAACACAATTATTCTAATTGATAAATAAATCGTATCAGAAGTAAATTTCCAACTGGGCAAAAAATGTCCGGACCAGGGATCTCTTGGCTGAAGCCGCCAATGCTCTTACTATCTAATCTATCCCAGATGAATCCAGTAGAATTTTTTCACCCAGCAACTGTATTGATTATAGCATCTGGTCTGAAATCTGGTTCAGCTCAACAGAATAAATCACAGGTATTGGAACTCCAGAAATCGCTGGATACGAAATTACACTAGATTAATTTTAACACAATTATTATAATTGGTAAATAATAATTTACTTCTGATATGATTTATGTACTAATTAATAATTGTGTTAAAATTGTTAAATAGATAGGATAGATTAGATGATAGAGCGTTGGTGGCTTCAGCCAAGAGATCCCTGGTTCGAATCCTGGTCCGGACATTTTTCGCCCAGTTGGAAATTTACTTCTGATATAAAGGATATTACCCTAATATCAGTTTTTTTTAATCTTATTTTTCCAAGAATTCCATAATGGGAACAGATGTGTGGCTATTTACTTTATGCAGCTGTATTGAATTATGGACCATTGATACATACATAGTATTTTTTTCTGTAAGTGGCTTAGATAAAATTCAGTTTAGGAATAAAGTTTTTAATTTTTTCTCCTTTTTTTAAAATCTTCCATAAAATGCAAAGCCAGCAACAAGGACATTTTCTTTAGAGAAAGTGTTGTTGGACTTTCTGAACCAAGTTTTAACATTCTTTTGCTTAAAGAAAAACTCAACTTTTCTTTATTGTTATTCCAGCATCTTTGTTTATTGTGAATTGATAATTTTCAAATCTTTCTTCAACTAAATCCTTTTGATACAAAATCTGCAAACATATTGTGAATGTAGATAATGGACAATGTAAGTTTTTCAATGTATATTTGATTGTAATGTTAAGTATTGTAATGTATCAATTTTCCTTGTAGTTGAAACAATATATAAACAATTTCGTAGCAATTCTTTGGTTTGTCCAATTCTATTTTAAAAATAAAGATTTTTATTCTATGACTACTTGCAGAGTTCTTTTTCTTCTTTGGATACCTATTAAATAGAGTATTATTGACAAACTTTATAACTTTCTTCCTTACATATTAATAATATAATCTATTGTATCTTTAGATATTGATATGCCATCAGGGCCTGACATAGACTATCTCTGCCCCCAGAGCAAGCATCATTCTGGGGAGCCCCTTCTATCTATCCATAGAAATGGTTTGTGAATTATACTGAAGTAACTAGTACCACATACTTACTAGTACTTCATACCTATTTTACATATACATAAAATTCATACCAGGAACTATTCACATCTGTATACAGGGTATCATCACAAGAAAGAGGATGACAACTTTAAGGAAAAATACTAGTATGAAAACTTGTAGGAAAATAGTAGAAAAAAATTATAAATTGGTTGATGGGAGTATTTGTTTGTAAACATTTCCTTTGCTTATCTATGTATATGATAAGATGTCTACAAGAAAACTGCTTCCAGTTGATAATCATAAATAGTTTTAACGCTCCTCATAACAAGGAAAATGTCATTAGGAATTTTGTTTAAAAACAATGGACTACTAAGTTGCTAGAATAAAATTTTAATCATTAATTTTCAAATGATATAATTCTTTCTTTTTTGTTGGGCTGGAGGGAATGGGGTATGCTAAGCAGAGAGGGGACAGGAAAGACCACACTCCCGTACAAATTTTGGAAAATGTATTAAGAATTTTGATCACTTAACCATTTGCCACAGCCTTAATGAAAACCCTGATTGCTCCCAGGGGTCGCGGAGCAGTCACCCCTGCATTAGTCAAGTCCTATATCTGTATGCCATTCCTTTTTGTCAGCTTCTAAAGACAGATCCTCTAAAGTACAACATTCTTTACAAAGATTGCCTTCCATCTATTTTTTATTTAAAAGTTCGACTCTCAAAGTAAGAAAAACTGCCAAGTCAAAATCATAACAAACACTTTCAGTTAAACTTCTTTAAAAGTAAAACTCTATCAAAGCATATGACAGCATTTTTTTCCTATTAAGAGCTCATCAAATTCAATCAAAAAATGTTTTAAATGCCCCTATAGTTTTCTACAACTGTGCCGTGTGCATAAAGTATGCTAGATCAACTATAAACTGCTTAATTAAATATGTTTCTATTACTTTGGTAAGCATTTGAGAATGATTGAATATTTTTGTCCTGTTTCAACTGAATTATTAATGGATAATAAAAAATAAAGAAAAGTTTCTGTTTACAACATCATCTTTACTCAGTTCTCAATTAAAAGAACTGTGTTGTAATATAGCGTCTAGAAGCTGTAATGTCGCGATTGGCTCTTCCAGTAATGCTTTAAAAAGTGTTACATTTTAAGCTGATAATTGTCAAAGGATGCTGAACGATAAATTTCAATCACAGCGACATTTGTTAGCTGTACACCGGCCAAAACATTTTCTCAATCAATCCTTATGGTGTGTGTGTTGGTGTACGGCTAATTACCTACACGAGGGATATAGGCCCGAGGGGGCTTCCCTCCGTGGGGGTCTTTCTAAGGGAACCCAACCCATATTTACACAAGGTTCGAAGAAAGTTACGGTAAACTGCGAACGATTAGGCCGACGGGCGCGATTGGGTCAGTCCTTATGGATTGTTTAGGTTTGAGCTACCAGAAGTTGCTGCACATGACATTTATCACCATAAATTTTTAGCACTTTTTGGCTATAGATGAGGCCATAGGCGAAAATAACTAGCGAGTTATAATTACGAATGTGGTATTCAGGTTAAAGTAAAATGGATATACACTATATGGTAACCAGGTTCGGCACTAGGCCATTTTACTGCCTGGGGTGAACATTTTTTTGGCGCCTTTTTTTTAACACTTTCCAACAAAGTTGAAAAGTGTTTATGCATTCGGTTTGTCTGGCCGTCTGTCCATGCTCTAACTCGCATAAATATGCTCGGATCGTTCTGAAATTTTTGGATGTTAGCGACCTCTACCATAGCACGTTCCTTATTGCAAATGAAGTTTGTAGCATGTTTAGTTCATTTACAGGGACAGTCAAAAGTTTTCCCGTTACATTACGGCCAGTAGGAAAAAATCGTTTCAAATGATTTTTAATGGTGTTACACTCTTTCAAACATAGTAAAATTGATATTCATTTATGAAGTCCACTAAAATATGCATTCTGTTGAATATACGGTGCAAAGAATAGTTATTGTTTATTTACAGGGCCACACAAAAGTTCATAATGGTGTAGGGAAATTGTTTGCGGTGTATTTGAAAAGATTTCAGATACTATATTGTATCCGAATTACTATATATTAGTAATGATTGCTCGAATTGCGTTTTTAATTATGATATGCGCTTTTTTAGGGTTTCGTTCATCTGACGAAACCCTATTCATCTCGCTCCTCTGTTTGTCTCCGTCTGTCACAGAGCCCGTTCTCAGAAACTATACATGTTGGAGACTTGAAATTTTGCATACTTATAGCTGAACACCACACATCATGCGAAAAATCATAAAATTTTGAAAAAGTCGTACACTTAACCCTTTGGGCTCCCACATGTGTATTTTAAGCAATTCTTTCTAAGTGAGTCCCTAATTAGGTTGAGGCGTGAAATTTTGCATACTTATAGCTGAACACCTCGCATCAAATGACAAACCATAAAATTTTGAAAAAAAACGTACGTTTAACCCTTTGAGCTCTCACGTGTGTATTTTAAACAATTCTGTCTAAGTGAGCCCGTATTTAGGTTGGAGGCGTGAAATTTTGCATACTTATAGGTGAACACCACATATACGCCAAATCATAAAATTTTGAAAAAAACGTACATTTAACCCTTTGGGCTCAGGCCCCGATTATTAGGGGGCCCTATTCGATCTTTTCCATCTTTTTAAGTTGTTCTACACACAACATAATATCAAGTAAAATACGTTCTACTTCCCAAGTAGAAAATGGTTTTTCAATAAATCTAAAAAGATGGCAATTTCGGGTTTGTTTTTCATATTTAAGTCAAAGTTAAAAGAAAAAACTTTAAATACGGAAAAAAATTATCTCATGACAATTAGAACTGATTATTTTCTACAACTAAAGTTTAGATATGATTTACGTTCATTGCTAATAAAAGCTATTAAAATCAAAATATTCTTTCTTATTTAATAATGGTTGAGGTTCACTTTGTGAAAGCATTGAATTCGTAAGCTGTGAGTTCAAAATGAAATTTGTTTTTCGGAAAGTTTAGTAGAATCTTTTAAAAATGAAATTTGTATTTGAAAATTTTCAGATCTGGAATTGGGGGGGGGGGGGAAGTAAACATTTTATAAATTAATGTATGATTTGGGGGCCCCTGGGCAAAGTCCCGATTTGCCCATGCGAAAATAAGGGGCTGTTTGGGCTCCCACATGCGTATTTTAAGCAATCCTTTCTAACTGAGCCCCTTATTAAATTGGAGATTTGAAATTTTGCATACTTATAGCAGAACACCTGAGGCCACGCGACAAATCATAAAATCTTGAAAAAGTCTTACGTTTAACCCTTTGAGGGAGCTACCATATATGTATTTTAAGCAATTCTTTCTAAGAGAGCCCCTAATTAAGTTGGAGACATGAATTTTTGCATACGTATAGCTGAATACCTCAGACCACACGGCAAATCATAAAATTTTCAAAAAGTCATATTATTTACTCCTCCGGGCTCTAACTTGTGTATTTTAAGCAATTTTTCTAACATCCGCCCTTTTCACCCGGGGAGCACTTTTCCAACTTTTGCCTACACCTCTTTGACCATTCTTTCATATTATGCACCATAGCCTTACATATTTTAGTTCCACTTTTTACCGCCACGGTCACCTACTTTTATCGGGTGCTATCGGTCCAATCCCCTCGACTAATATATCTACGGATAGTATTTAAAACGGAGTTTCGTTCAGATAGAGGTTTGTTTAGAATAGAGTGCACCCCTGGTTGCGAAATGTGGAACTAAAATATTTTTCAAAAGGATAAAGTGTTTTGAAAGGAATATTAAACGAAATCCTCTGTGCAATCTGTGATCACACTTATCTACTTGTTCACTATATTTATGCGTACTATAACATGCGTATAAATGCTATAGTTTATATACAGAGCTACAGAAATGAATTCGTAAAGGTTACTGACAAGGAAGGTCTCCTTATAAGGCATACTCAGAATATGTTGAAAAAAATGCTAGTGAAACTACTCATGTATGTAATAAGGGATCAGTCAAATTTAACGGCGGAATTTCAGTAGAAAGTCTGTAAAAAAATAATATACTTTCGAATATTTGGCGTGAAAATACGAAAGTAACACGCGATTTGGCGAGCAGGATTTTTCCTCGGCAAAAGCAAGCGATTTTAATGCATCTGAAAATTGTTTATTAATTGTTTTTTAGAATGCACTGTTTTTAATGAATCTAAACTTAATCAATGAAAGATGTTGTTATGTATTTTTTATATTACATGTATATGTTGCTTGTTGCTGTAGTTATTTAATTTTATCATTGTAAAAATATTTTCTATGTTTTGCAAGTTGCAAATATCTATTTTAAGTTATAGTCAGCTGACATTTGATTGCAATAATACATTTCCATATCAAAGACGAAGCCGTTTCCATAGCAACAAAATCAAATCTACAGTGTTCTATCTGCCTAATTTTTGAGATTGAAATAATTTAAATTTTGCTTTAAATCGTAAAATATAATATTTAAATTTTATTATAAATACATATAAATATATATGAGAAACTGTAGTTAAAACAAACTAAAAATAACAAAACTATAGTTGAAACAAATTAAAAATGACAAAACTAAAGTTATTTAAATTAAACTTATATAAACAAATTCAATATAAAAAAAATTTCCTACATAAAAGCGTATTTTTTTTCATCGCCAAATAAACGAAAATTTCGTTATTTTTTTACGGACGCTGTATCGGGGTTCCGCCAAAAATTTTTTTATAAACATATATATCCATATGAGAAGAACATTCTGTAATTTTTTCAGATTTTTCTGTGTATGCCCGCATGGAGACCTTCCTTGTGAGTATGAGCATAAATTGCTTAAAGGTGGGTTTTAAAGGAATTATGCATTTTTACGCTGAACTGAATTTAGTGTACTAAGAAATATTTGTAGAATATAGATAAAATGATACACAGGGCCACGCAAAGAGTTGGATACATGGCCGTCTATGGGTGATAATTTCTGGAACTGGAAATGTAATTTCAGTAGTTCTAAGCGTGTTTTAGTTTGAATTAAATTTTAGCTAAATAGTGGCATGTAATGAAGGTACTAGGTAAACTACAGAGCTGTACAAAAGTATTCAAGTATGTTTCCATCTATTAATATAAATTGCTGAAAGATGAATTTCAACCTGTTATGCGTTTTTTTGCTAAACTAAATTCTCCCATTATATAGTATATATATCAACATACAGATCGAATACAGGGCTGTTCAAAAGAATTGGAATACATATTTGGCTCTGAGCGGAAACAACTGAAATCAGATCTTTAAATATTTACTTAGTTATCTTATTTACCTTATTTCCCTAAGTAACGAAGTTTCGTTAAAGCTTTCAGGGAGTGTTGGAAAGTGTTTCATAGTCTATGCTGTACGCATGATTTTTCTTACTTGTTACCACTAATCAATATATCTTAAAAATTAATTAATATGAAAATTATAATTTATTTAAAAGTAAACATATATATCAAATTAATTTTACATTTAAGAAGTTTAAAACAACCTATTTAATAAAAATTGCATATTTTGAAAAACAACAGCAGCTAATTTGAAATTAAATAAATAAAAATGTCATCATATTTTACCAATATTTACAAGAAAACATCATACCATGAATAAAACTAACACTTCAAAGTCTCATTCGCCTTGCTTTATGAAAAGCATTTATTGTATCAATATTATGAATATTAGAAAAAAAATCCAGTTACATCAGGTGAAAAAGCTAAGTTTAAAATAAACATTATTGAGCCAAAATATGCCAAACATTTAAAATATTAAAACCGCATATTCATACATCATATTTTGTAAAAAATACTTCTACACACCTGAACGTATCGAAATTTTTGTAGGTGATGTAAATCTGGTCTATTGAGATGCTCTAAAAAGATTATGTTAAACAACGGAGTTTTAGCGTAGAAAAAATATCATCTCCGTGCGGTGCGAAGCGACCTGCGTTCGCCGTTGTATTAGAAAAGGTTAAAATTCGTATTTATTTAAACCGATTGCTCCGTCGATTAGAAGCAGGTTTCAGTTTTAAGGGGGCTGGTCACTCAGCTTCAGAATTCTCCGTAATGTTAAGTCTATGAACTTTTGATGCATTCGTATATTTAAAATATCTTCACGGGAAATTCATATTTTTAACATCTTTTTTCTGTGTACTCTTCTTAAAGGATGTCTCTTTTTTTTCTTAGTTTTTAAAATATTTCTAAAATCTGTGCTGAATTTAATATTTTATGCGTTAAAAGCGGTCGAACTGTGAGTAAGATTTTAACACTTACCATAAAATTAAGTCTATACTTTAGAAATATTTTGAGAACTAAGAAAAAAAAAGAGACAAATTTTAGGAAGTGTACACAAAAGATAAGAAGTTAAAAATATTAATTTACCGAGGAGATATTTTTAATATACGAATGCATACAATTCCCATAGACTTTACATTAGTGAGGGTAAATCGGAAGCTGTGTCACCAACCACCTTAAGAGTATATTAGGTAGATTTCGTATGAAATACTACCTATTGGGATCTCCCCTATGTTGGAATTTCTGAAATTTTTTTTAAGATCTACGCCGATCATGACCCCTAGAACTTCCTCCCAATAAAAAGCTTTATATCTATCTATCTATATATATATCACTTTTTTATGGGCGCGACAACTTCCATAATTCTGCACTAATTTTTTCCAAACTGATACATAAAATCAAGGGGCATAAAATCTCGGTCAAGTTCCTTAGCGGACAAAATCGGACCAAGGGGGTGAAATAGAGAGGGACTTTGTGAAAAACGAAACACCCCATAATTTCTTAATTATAATACATATCAAGTCGGTGTAAAATTATTATTACTTCTAAAAAATGGGCCAAAAATTCATGTATGACAGATTTTTGATAAAACTTGAAATGGGCTCAAAGGGGAAAAAATAGGGTTTTGGGGAGAAAAAAAAATCATAACTTCATCAATTCTCAAGATATCAAATCCAATTAAATTTATTATAAATTGCCTTAATATTATCTACAACTTTTATATTGACAAGTTTTGATATGACCAATTCATACCGCAAAAAAGAAATAAAGTAAAATAAATTAAAAACAAAACAAAAAGGGGCGTTGAAGAAGAAAAAAAATCCACAAATCCGCATGAATTTATTATATATCTTTTTCATATTATCAACAACTTTTATATTCACAAGTTTTTGATAAGACCAGTTCTTACAGCAAAAACAAATTAAAAATACATAGAGATTGAAGAAAAAAATATCGTATTAAGGATGTACTCAAATCCAAACTGCTTATTTTCTAACTCCTTTTTAACACTTTCCAAAAAAGCTGTCAAGTGTTTATGAATTCGGTTTGTCTGTTCGCGCTCTAACTCTCGTAAATATACTTGGATCGTTCTGTAATTTTTGGATGTTAGTGACCTCTACCATAGCACGATCCCTATTTCAAATGAAGTTTGTAGTATGTTTAGTTCATTTACAGAGACAGTCAAAAGTTTTCCATTACATTACGACCAATGAGAAAAGATCGTTTCAAATTATTTTTAATGGTGTTACACTCTTTCAAACATATAGTCTGAGAGCTAGCAACGTCAAAAAACACGTCATTTTATCAAGGCTCATTTTTCTATATGTTCTTCCGCTTTATGGTGTAGTACGTTTGCAACCGGTCTGGCAGTCGGGAGACGTTGCGTTTACCAGTGGCAGAAGGGGTTATGCAGGTCAAAAAAACTTCAAAATTACGTCATTTTATCAAGGCTCATTTTTTATATGTTTTTCCCTTTTATAGTGTAGTATGTTTGCAACCGGTCTGGCAGTACGGAGACGTTGCGTTTACCAGTGGCAGAAGGGGTTATGCAGGTCAAAAAACTTCAAAATTACGTCATTTTATCAAGGCTCATTTTTTTATATGTTTTTCCCTTTTATGGTGTAGTACGTTTGCAACCGGTCTGGCAGTACGGAGACGTTGCGTTTACCAGTGGCAGAAGGGGTTATGCAGGTCAAAAAACTTCAAAATTACGTCATTTTATCAAGGCTCATTTTTTTATATGTTTTTCCCTTTTATGGTGTAGTACGTTTGCAACCGGTCTGGCAGTACGGAGACGTTGCGTTTACCAGTGGCAGAAGGGGTTATGCAGGTCAAAAAACTTCAAAATTACGTCATTTTATCAAGGCTCATTTTTTTATATGTTTTTCCCTTTTATGGTGTAGTACGTTTGCAACCGGTCTGGCAGTACGGAGACGTTGCGTTTACCAGTGGCAGAAGGGGTTATGCAGGTCAAAAAACTTCAAAATTACGTCATTTTATCAAGGCTCATTTTTTTATATGTTCTTCCCTTTTATGGTGTAGCACGTTTGCAACCGGTCTGGCAGCCCGGAGACGTTGCGTTTACCTGTGGCAAGAGGGTTATGCAGGTCAAATAACTTCAAAATTACGTCATTTTAGTAGGATTTTTGTTTGTAATATTTGTTTATATTAACTATTTGTGATATTAATCCGTTATTGCCAGACGTTACCAATGTCGATAAGACCCTGCCAGATCCACATTTATCGATAATATATTACTCTTTGGCCATCAGACGATCTTTAATAAATTTGCCAGACACAAATGCGGTTGCAAAGTTAATGCCTGACGGCTTTAAATATGGCAACCGAAGTGCCTGTTTCAAGAGTGGTTTATAGTTTGAAAATTATAAGTCATCTTTACGTCATTTTATCAAGCTTAAAAATTACAAAATATTACTCTTCGGCTAGCAGACACACTATAATTAATTTGCCAGACACAAATTCGGTTGCAAAGTTAATGCCAGACGGCTTTAAATATGGCAACGAAAGTGCCTGTTTCAAGAGTGGTTTATAGTTTAAAAATTATAAGTCATCTTTACGTCATTTTATCAAGCTTAAAAAATTACAAGATATTACTTTTTGGCTAGCAGACAACCTATAATTAATTTGCCAGACACAAATTCGGTTGCAATGTTAATGCCAGACTTCTTTAAATATGGCAACGAAAGTGCCTGTTTCAAGAAATGTCATCTTTTGTAGGGATTTGGCTTCATTTAATGACAGTCAACCCTTAATTGTTACCATAGTAACAATCGTTTCTTTGTAAATATATATATATATATATATACATATATAGTGTTTGTCGAAAAAAATGTTTAATTTTGTGTTATTAATGTAAATTTATGTAATTATAATTTTTAAACTATAAAACACTTTTGGAAAAGGTACTTCCGTTTCCATATTTAAAGACGGCTGGCATTAACTTTGCAACTGAATTTGTGTCTGGCAAATTTTGCAACCGAATTTGTGTCTGGCAAATTAATTATATGTTGTCTGCTAGCTAAAGAGTAATATCTTGTAATTATTATGCTTGATAAAATGACGTAAAGATGACTTATAATTTTCAAACTATAAACCATTCTTGAAACAGGCACTTCGGTTGCTATATTTAAAGCCGTCTGGCATTAACTTTGCAACCGCATTTGTGTCCGGCAAATTAATTATAGGTTGTCTGCTAGCCAAAGAGTAATATCTTGTAATTTTTAAGCTTCATAAAATGACGTAAAGATGACTTATAATTTTTAAACTATAAAACATTCTTGAAACAGGCACTTTTGTTGCCATATTTAAAGCCGTCTGGCATTAACTTTGCAACCGAATTTGTGTCTGGCAAATTAATTATAGGTTGCCTGTTAGCCAGGGCTCGAAATGTACCGGAGCAAACCGGAACGATGTTCCGGTTCGTGAAATTCTGATAGATATTGTTGCGGTTCGTGAAAGTATGTAAAATATTGTTAAGGTTCGTGAAAGTATGTAAAATATTGTTCCGGTTCGTGAAAGTATGTAAAATATTTTTCCGGTTCGTGGAATTATTAAAAAATATTATTACAGTTTCACACATATAGCTTACTATGGCCTCTGTAACGTTTTTTTCTAATTATTTAGAATCTTGGATGCATTTTTTTAAATTGGTTTTTCTACGGTTAAATATAAACTTGCTATACGGTAAAGTCCCGATTATCTGGGTTAATATGGACTAAGCTCACCTCCGATAAGATAAAAAAACTCGTATATACCGGATTTACACAAATCGTCACCCTCTAAGGAGATGAAACATAAATTTTCACTTCATTCATTCATTTTTATGGTATTTGTAACACTTCTTTGATGTACATTTCCGTTACTTTTAAGAAAATCGGGGGATGAAATTGTGTTTTTTCAATCGAACCTTTGGAATGGATCATTTTCTTCTGATAGTTGATGGACTGATAGCTTCCATTATTATGAAACAGTCATTAAAAATGAAGTGTTAGATGAAGATGAAAGAGCAGCCGTAAAAAGTTAGAACTCTGATTTTCTGGTCAGAATGGGGAAAAAATGGCCATAATTTTTTTTTTTTACTGCTCTTTCATCTTCATCTAACACTTCATTTATAATGACTCTTTCATAATAATGGAAACTATCAGTCCACCAGAAGAAAATAACTCGATTAAGCGGGACTCGGATAATCGGGAATTTACAGTACTTTCAAAACGAAAGAAAAAAAATAGTCACCAATAATTTTGAAATAGCTTTCTGGTTCGTGGATTTTTCCATTTCGAGCCCTGTTGCTAGCCAAAGAGTAATATCTTGTAATTATTATGCTTGATAAAATGACGTACAGATAACTTATAATTTTTAAACTATAAACCACTCTTGAAACAGGCACTTCAGTTGCCATATTTAAAGCTGTCTGGCATTAACTTTGCAACCGAATTTGTGTCTGGAAAATTAATTATAGGTTGTCTGCTAGCCAAAGAGTAATATCTTGTAATTATTATGCTTGATAAAATGACGTAAAGATAACTTATAATTTTTAAACTATAAACCACTCTTGAAACAGGCACTTCGGTTACCATATTTAAAGCCGTCTGGTATTATCTTTGCAACCGCATTCGTGTCCGGCAAATTAATTATAGGTTGTCTGCTAGCCACCGGTTGTAAACGTACTATACCATAAAAGGGAAGAACATATAAAAAATTAAACTTGATAAAATGACGTAATTTTGAAGTTTTTTGACCTGCATCACCCCTTCTGCCACAGGTAAACGCAACGTTTCCCAACTGCCAGACCGGTTGCAAACGTAGTACTCCATAAAAAGGAAGAACATTTAAAAAAATGGGCCTTGACAAAATGACGTAATTTTGAAGTTTTTTGACCTTCATAACCCCTTCTGCCACTGGTAAACGCAACGTCTCCGGGCTGCCAGACCGGTTGCATACGTACTACACCATAAAAGGGAAGAACATATAAAAAAAATGAGCCTTGATAAAATTACGTAATTTTAAAGTTTTTTGACCTGCATAACCCCTTCTGCCACGGATAAACGCAACGTCTCCGGACTGCCAGACCGGTTGCAAACGTACTACACCATAAAAGGTAAGAACATATAAAAAAAATGAACCTTGATAAAATGACGTAATTTTGAAGTTTTTTGACCTGCATAACCCCTTGAGCCACTGGTAAACGCAACGTCTCCCGACTGCCAGACCGGTTGCAAACGTACTACACCATAAAAGGGAAGAACATATAAAAAAATGAGCCATGATGAAATCAGGTGACGAAAACGTTGCTAGCCCTTAGACTAATAGTAAAATTGATATGCATTTATTAAGTCCACTAAAATGTGCATTCTGTAGAATATGCGGTGCAAATAATAGTTGATATTCATTTACAGGGCCACACAAAAGAATTCCTTTACATAATGGTATAGGGGGAATTGTTTACGGCGTATTTTAAATATGTTAAACTATTTCATATACCATAATAAAATTGATATACGTTGCTGAGCTTTAGTATGTTATTTCATGTATCATACGAAGTGCATAGCATTTACAGGGACACACAAAAGATTTCAGATACTATATTGTATCCGAATTGCTCTACATTAGCAATGGTCGCTCGAAATGCATCTTTGATTATGATATGCGCTTTTATGTTGCACTATATTTATGCATAATATACGGTGTGTATGAATTCTATAGTTAATATACAGGGCTACACAAAGGAATTCGTAAGGGCTTCTGAGTATGAGCGTAAATTGCTTAAAGGGGTTTTTAAAGGAGAATTGCATTTTTACACTGAACTGCATTTAGTTTACCAAGCAATGTTTGTAGAATATAGATAAAAAGATTTACGGGGTCTCGCAAAAAGTTGAATACATAACCGTATATGATGATAATATCTGGAAATGTGATTTCAGTAGTTTTAAGAGTGTTTTAGTTTCAATTAAATTTTAGCTAAATAGTAACGTGTAAAAAGGTACTATTGGCTATGGATGGTAACTGCTGAAATCAGTTTTTTAAATGTTTTATGCGTTTTCTAAAATGTTTACTCAGTTATCATAGTTCCCTAAATAACGAAGTTTTGTTAAAGCATTCAGGAAGTGTTGGAAAGTGTTTCATAACCTATGCTTAACACATGATTTTTCTTTCCTTTTTTTTTCCTTTAAAAGTCTTTTTAACACTTCCAAGAAAGTTGAAAAGTGTTATTGACTTCGGTTTGTATGGCCGTCTGTCCGCGCGCTAACTCTCGTAAATATATTCGGATTGCCTTAAAATTTTAGGATGTTATCGACGTCTACCCTATCACGAACCCTATTTCAAATTAAGTTTGTAGCATGTTTAGTTCATTTACAGGGACAAACAAAAGTATTCCGTTACATTATGGCGAATGGGAAAAAATCGTTTTAAATGATTTTTAATGATGTTACTCGCTGTCAAACATAATAAAACTGATATACATTTATAAAGTGCACTAAAATATGCATTCTCTATAGTATGCGGTGCAAAGAATAGTTATTATTCATTTACAGGGCCACATAAACGAATTCCGTTACATAATGATATAGGGGTGGAGGGAATTTTTTGCGGCGTATTTTAATTATGTTAAACTATTTCATATATAATGAAATTGATATACGTCGCTGAGGTTTACTATAACTTATTTCATGTATAATACGAAGTGCATAGCATTTACAGGGACGCTCAAAAGATTTCAGATACTATATTGCATGCGAAGTACTGTACATTTCTGATGATTGCTGGAAATGCATTTTTTATTATGATATGCGCTTTTATGTTACACTATATTTATGCATACTATATGATGTGTATAAATGCTATAGTTCGTATACAGGGCTACACAAAAGAATTCGTAAGGGTTACTGGGTATGAGCGCAAATTGCTTAAAGGGGGTTTTTAAATGGGTTGTGCATTTTTACGCTGAGCTGCATTTAGTTTACTAAGAAATGTTCGTAGAATATAGATAAAATGATATACTGGGTCACGCAAAGAATTGGATACATGACTGTCTAAAAATGATAATTTCTGGAAAAGTGATTTCAGTAGTTTTAAGAGTGTTTTAGTTTGAATTAAATTTTAGTTAAATAGTGGCGTGTAATAAGGGTGTTCAAAAGTATGCAAGTATGTTTCCATCTATTAGTATAAATTGCTGATAGAAAAATTTCCACCTGTTATGCGTTTTCTTGCTAAACTAAATTTTCCCATTATATAGTATATATATAGCAACATACAGATCAAATACAGGGCTGTTCAAAAGAATTGGAATAGATATTTGGCTATGGACGGTAACTGCTGAAATCAGTTTTTCAAATGTTTTATGCGTTTACTAGAATGTTTACTTAGTTACCTTACTTACTTTATTTCCCTAAATAACGAAATTTTGTTAAAGCATTCAGAAAGAGTTGGAAAGTGTTTCATAACCTGTGCTTAACGCATGATTTTTCTCTCTTGTTAAATTCATTTTTTGCCTTCAAACGCATCCAATTGGTAGGTTCTCTTATTTAGAAACTATATAAAATTATTAATGATTGTTTTTTATAGAGGCAGAATATATTTTTAAAAAATGTCAAAGTGAGCATTTTGAACCGAATTTCTCGAAGCGATTGTGTTGGAAACGAAAAATATGGTCCTACTTAGTGATGGGCGATTCTCGAGAATTCGACAATCGAGAAAAATCGTCACCGTAAAAAATCACAATCGATACAGCCATCGATTAATTCATAGAATCTACAATCGAGATGTTTTACAATCGATTATAACGAGAAAAGCTAAAAACAGTTATTGGAAAACTTAGCTATTATTCTGGCCGACAATTTCATAGTAGTGATAGGGCTTAGTGATGGGCGATTCTCGAAAATTTACCAATCGAAAAAAATCGTTATCGTAAAATACACTATCGATACAGTCATCGATTACTTTCGAGAATCTACAAAGGAGATGTTCTAGAATCGATTATTGAAATAATTGTTTTTACATATATATAAGGCAGATTTTATTAAATATAGGGTAACTGAAAACAGATGGAATAAGAAAACAACAAACCAAAGGGAAACTATAAAGGTGCCATAAGACTGGAAAAGTCTTGTAAGGGTGCCCCCTGGTTGAAAAAAGCTGAAAAAACGCGAGTAGCTATGAAGCGGTTATCGGAGAGCTCCATTAAAAAACCTCATTTAATGATATTTATTGTAGAAATCTCTACAATTAAAAAAAAAGTCACCCCCGCACCGCTCACCCCCCCCCCCCCGAACCCCTTCCGGAATTCAACTCTGGGAGGAGAAAGGTTCATAATATGAAAGAGTGGTGAAAGGATTTTCCGATGATATGTCAAGGAGAGGTTTGGTAAAAGTTTGAAAATTACCCGCCTCCCCCCTCCCTTTGTGCACTCTCGCGCACCCCAGAATTCACTCACCTTCCTCTTTGAACTTTTTATATTTAATAAATAGTATTTATCTGAGTCTCCAGGTATGGGGCAGCTTGGCAGAGCTAAAATAAGAGAAACATTGAAAATTCGGGGCAAAATGACACTAAATTTAACAGTAAAGTTTAAAACTAGGACTATACAGAACTGAATACATAAACCACTATGCTTCATAACCCACATCGGTTAATAGCAATAAAATGATAAGTGCCAGTTAAACTGATGGCATTGAGCTCTATTAACACTAACTGTATATTATACTCTTATTTCAAAGAATAATGTCCCTCAAAAAATAAATGAAGGGAAATATCCCCCATTTGCCCCTTGTATACTTAACCAATGAACTTCCAAATCTAATCAGGGAAACTCCTTAACTATAATAAATCAGTATATCAAATTTGAAGCAAATCAGATAATTCTGCATGAAAAAAAGAAACATATCGCTAAATTAAGGGTGGTCTAACCCCTTTAACCCTTTTATACTTAACTAATGAACCTTCAAATCTAATCAGGAAAGCTCCTTATCAGAACAAACATAGAAAAAAAATTAAAGTAAATTGAATAATTCTCCATGAAAATCCATTTATCTAAATTAAGGGGAGGGGACTTGCCCCCTTTTCGCCCTTGTATACTTAACTAATTAATCTTCAAATCTAATCAGGAAAGCTCCTTATCAGAACAAACATAGAAAAAAAATTAAAGTAAATTGAATAATTCTCCATGAAAATCCATTTATCTAAATTAAGGGGAGGGGACTTGCCCCCTTTTCGCCCTTGTATACTTAACCAATGAACCTCCAAATATAATGAAGGAAGCGCCATATCGGAATAAATCGGTATATTAAATTTGAAGCAAATCCAATAATTCTGCATGAAAAACCCTTTTATCTAAATTAAGGGGAGGCTAGCCCCTCCCCTTTATACTTAACCCATAAACCTCCAAATCTAATCAAGGCAGCTTCTTAACATAATAAACCGGTATCCCAAATTGGGAGCAAATCGAATAATTCTGCATGAAAAACCCATTTATCTAAATTAAGGAGGGGGTCTACCCCCCTTTCCCCCCTTTATACTTAACTAATGAACCTCCAAGTTTAATCAGGGAAGCTCCTTAACATAATAAACCGGTATACCAAATTTGGAACAAATCGAGTAATTCTGCATGAAAAACCCATTTATCTAAATTAAGGGGGGACCAGCCCCCCTTCTCCCCCTTTATACTTAACCCGTAAATCTCCAAATCTAATCAAGGCAACTTCTTAACGTAATAAACCGGTATACCAAATTTGGAACAAATCGAATAATTCTGCATGAAAAACCCATTTATCTAAATTAAGGGGGGGCGGACCAGCCCCCCTTCTCCCCCTTTATCCTTAACCAATGAACTTCCAAGTTTAATCAGGGAAGCTCCTTAACATAATAAACCGGTATACCAAATTATGAGCAAATCGAATAATTCTGCATGAAAAACCCATTTATCTAAATTAAGGAGGGGGTCTACCCCCTTCATACTTAACTAATGAACCTCCAAGTTTAATCAGGGAAGCTCCTTAACATAATAAACCGGTATACGAAATTTGGAGCAAATCGAAGAATTCTGCATGAAAAACCTATTTATCTAAATTAAGGAGGGGGGAGGGACCAGCCCCCTTCTCTCCCTTTATCCTTAACCAATGAACCGTCAAAACTAAACAGCGGAACCCCTTATCAGAATGAACATAAAAAAAATTGAAGCAAATCGTACATTTTAAGTTATCGCGTTACGTACATACATACGTACGTACAGTACATGCATACACACAGAACCGACGGGTACATTAGCTCTCAGACTTAGATAGCCTGTGAGCTAAAAAGAAATTGGATAAGCAGATGGACTCCTTTGAGAAATTATGACTTAAACCAGAAATGCGGTAAGTTTGACTCTGAAAGCTTCATTTCCATCTCGCATTTCGGCAAATCTCATCTCGATGATTTTTCCAGCATTTCGACGCTTCCAGATGGGAATCTGCTCGATGGTTGGTTCTCTCGCGGTTTTAAACCTTTCGGGATGGGAAGTCTCTCGAGAGTTTCCTCTCGCCCTTTTCAACCTTTCCCGATGGGAAGCCTCTCGCTTGTTACTCTCGTCCTTTTCGAAATCTCCCAATGAAAAGCCTTTCGAGGATTTCTCTCGAGCTTTTCAACATTTCGCTATGAGAAGCTTTTCGAGGATTTCTCTCGTCCTCGGCAGAGAAGAAAAGTAAGAAAATTTATCGAGAGTACCAAGGGACCTGATAGAGAAAAAGGTATGACAATGAGCTGTGAAATGAAGCCCTAATTTTCAAAGTTTCTCTTATTTTAGCCCTACCAAGATGTCACATACCTGGAACCCTCCGATAAAAATTATTTATTAAATATAAAATTTTCAAAGAGGAAGGTGGGTCGGGTGATTTCGAGGGAGGAGGACGTGAGAATGGACTCATGGGGGTGCAATTTAAAAAATTTTACCGAACCCTTCCTGTGGCATATAATCGAAAAGCCCTTTGACCACTCTTTCATACTATGAACCTTTCTTCGCCCAAAGGGGGGGGGGGATGGGGCGAACAAATTTTTAAAACCGTAGCCGATTTCTATAATAAATTTAAATATCACTTTAAATATGCGTTTTTTATGCAGTCTTCCGGTAAATATTATTTATTGAACATAAAAATTTAAAAGTGGCGGCTGTGTGAATTCCGGGGTGAAAGAGTGGGCCCACGGGGGGAGAGAGGGGGAGCAATTTTCAAACTTTTTTTGGACCAGTCACGTGATATGTCATCGGTAAGCTCTCGGATGACTCTTTCATATTATGAGACTTTCTTCCTCCCCCCCCCCCAATTTGGCCCCCACTGCGAGGGTAGTTTTTTCCGCTTTTATCATTTTAGATCGGATTTTTTTATGGAGCCCTCCGCTAAATATTATTTATAATATATGAAATTTCAGGACACTTTTCCAAATTTAGCCAAGACCCCTCATGTGACATATCGTTAGAAAGGTTTGTGACTACTTATTAGTGCTATGCACTTCCGGTGCCCCCCCTACTTTGCCCCCCCCGGAGGACACTTTTCCAAATTTAGTCAGTACCCCTCTTATGAGATATCGTTGAGAAGGTCTGTGACTACTTATTGATGTTATGCACTTCCGGTGACAGTCCCCCCCACTCTTTGCCTCCCCCCTGGGGGACACTTTTTCAAATTTAGTCAAGACCCCTCGTGTGAGATATCGTTGGAAAGGTCTGTGACTACTTATTGATGTTATGTACCTACGGTGTCCCCACTACCACTTTGCCCCCCCGGTGGCACTCTTCCAAATTTAGCCAAGACCCCTCATGTGAGATATCGTTGGAAAGGTCTGTGACTATTTATTGATGTTATGCACCTCCGGTGACAGTCTCCCCCAATTTGCCCCTCTCGGGGGACACTTTTTCAAATTTAGCCAAGACCCCTCATGTGAAATATCGTTGGAAAGGTCTGTGACTACTTATTGATGTTATGCTCCTCCGGTGTCCATCCCCCCATTTTGAACCCCCCCCGGGGGGACACTTTTCCAAATTTAGCCAAGACCCCACATGTGAGATATCGTTGGAAAGGTCTGTGACTACTTATTGATGTAATGCACCTCCGGTGATTGCCCCCCCCCCCACTTTTCCTCCACGGGGGTGTTTTTCTAAATTTAGCCGAGACCCCTCATGTGACATATTGTTGGAAAGGCTTATGACCACTTACTCATGTTATCCACCTCCCGCACCCCTCCCCCCCCCCTTTCCCCCCACGGGGAGGGCATTTTTATAAATTCAGATCCAGACTTCTCATGTGACATATGATTGGAAAGGCCTAAAGACCTGTGACGACTTAATCATATTATGCAGGTGCTGTGCCCCTCCGCTCGCTTTGACCCCTCCCCCAAGAGATCTGGTCCGTCGTTCATTCGTTTCAATATTATATTTTTTACAAGATTTTGTAGTGCGTGCACACCACACCCGCCTGCTATCATATATCAGTGCCGTATATAGCGGGTAACCTGTTCGTGATTTCATATTACAAGATTACGTATAAATTAGGGGCCCCAATTAAAGGAGGGGCCCGCTAGCGGTCGAAGTCACCTAGTCTTTATTAACATCGACTCATTCCAGTTCACCCGCAGACTATTCTTGATAAATGTATGACGTATATAATACATAATATATGATTTATAAAAGAAATTTCAAACTGTAGTCATCGAGAAAAAATTTATACAATCGAAAAATATCGAGATGTCCATACAATCGAGAAAATCGAGAAAAACATCTCGTTATCGCCCATCACTAATCCTACTGAGAAAATAATTGTTTATAAATGAAGTTCTAATTAATTGAACGAAAAATAAAAACATAGGTCGCTTATTAATCTCTTAAAAAATCACGTCAGCAAGTTTCATGTTTTTCCTTTTAAAAATGAATCTGAAAATGTGTCAGAAAATTTCGAGTTGTTGAGCATGGAAAAATATTTTTTGAATACTGCCTTAACATGATTCTGATAAAACCAGCTCTTATATAAAAATGAAATTAAAACTCGTCAAAATCGGCCAGATAAAAGTATTAAAGGGGGTTTATATTTAATCATGATTTAGTTTTTTATTAGTGAAATTAGTACTTAACGTCGAAATCTACCTGCGCCTGTAGGCCGTTGGGAGTACTTCTAAAATTGTCCCTTGGACGGGTGTTGCTATAAAGGGAAAGAACGTTTTGCAAAGATTTGGTCGATTTAGATAAAGCAAAACTATGAATAAAACACAAATCAAAGCATGCGTTCGGTTCTTCCTTTCCTCATACGGTTCTGGGCTTAATATCTCTACTAATTATCGGAAATTTAAATTTCTGCGTCTCAGGTGTATTCGGACGTGCCTTGAACTATCTCATACAATTTTTCAGACTTTTACTTGTGATAGATTCCGTAGTCATAGCAGACACACAGCTTCTCCGTCGACGGTGCGCGCAGAACGCCGTTCTCCTCTAATTCGCGACAGTATCCCACACACTAACCCAGAGCACATTTTAAGAAAATTCCATTGGGCGACAATAGTTTGGGTCTGTTGCCCTTAACAAATGTTCATAATTAAAATGACATGTTTTTCCATAAAGCATTTATAAATGTTTTTAAAACAAATAATTAAAGCGTTTCTAGATAAGTATAGTATGATTTTTTTAACAAATATTGCAAACAGACATGCATGGATAACCCATCTTTTGGTACAGAAATGCTTGATGGAAATGGTATAGGTGTAAAAGTATAATGTAAAGCCGAAATGGCAAAGCAACTTTAGTTTATTATTTATTTGAATTCAGAGAAATTGTTAATCATTATCTATGTTATAAAGGACAAATGTGTTCGTGCATAACGCTGACGTCATTTTGACGGTGGCAACACCAGACGACTATACAGTAGAACCTCGATTATCCGAACTAATTGGGACCGACCATCTTTCGAAAAATCGAAAATTTCGGATAATCGAGAATGCTTCAATTTTGATATTAAGGAGAAATATATGCAGTATTTCTTATCATGGTACCAAGTGCTTAATAAAAATAAAGCAATAGCAAAATAGAAAGAAGAATAAATTTCCTGAATTTTAATTTTGAAATTAAATACCTTTTACATACATCACAAGGGTATGTTTTGTTTATCCCAGTTTCGATTGCCTTTGCTTTGAAGCTTTATTAAGGAGTTTTTAATATTATTAGTTCACCAGTCTCACAGTATTCCTGCTGCTCCAGCCATACCAAACCTTTTGCAAAACATTCGAAAGCTCCAGAATTGCTAATTTGTTCGTTTTCTTCGTTCCACTCAGCAGCTTACGGGAGCTTAAGCTAAATTCAAAGGAACTCTAAGAAAGGGGGATCGAAAAAAAATATATGTTCTCGTAGTTCGGAAAGAACCGCTTTCATTCAAGTTATATGGTAGTTTAAAAAAAGCTGTCAAAATGGATTTTGCACACAAGGAACGTGATAATAATAATAAAAAAAGCTTTAAAAATGGATTTCGATTAATCAAGAGTTTCGGTTAAAAGAGTCTCGGATAAAAGAGGTTCTACTGTATTTAACTTTCATTAATTTTTATTGCAATTTATTAAGCTTCTAAATACCGCACATTTTCAATTTCTACACCATCGAATAGGGGAAAAATGTATTTTCAAATGCAGTTTGTTTGAAAACTGTATCGCAACTTATTAAATTTTTATTGTTTTTAAATTAATTTTAAAGCATCTTTTTTTTTCTCAAATGTATCTCTATGGCGTCCAGACGTTTACGATAAATAAATCCCTTTGTAATTAATATTAGCAGCTCATCGTTTGAGTCAACCTTATATTCCATAAAGAAATTAAAACATTCACCAATGAATAAATAAAACAACAAAATATAAATAAAACAGAAATTTAAGACATGTAATCGAATTTTACGATTTATCCACTGAAATTAACTGAATCAAAAGGGTGATTATAATTTTTTTCAAAATAACAGATATTACATTATACTACATTAAAAGATAAAAACACTAAAAACAATTTAAAAGGACGTTTCGGATTCATTCTGAATCCCTCATCAGCTAATTCCTAACGTAAAAGCCATACTAAGGTGTCAAAGTTTAACAAGCAGAAAAATATTACACCAAGCTGCCAAAAAGAAAATTATAGTTCAAAAAAAAAAAAAAAAAAAAAAAAAAAAATGAATTTTCTATTGGTATAGATGCAGCCTCGTTAAGCCTCGTTAATTACTAAATCAGCAGTTCTAATGTACCAAGCTTCCAAAAAAATACGACTTGCATAAATGCTGCAGAGTGGTTCTAATTATAAAAGCCTTCTCAAAACTCGGAAAAAGATCAGTTTCCATGGCGTGGTCAACAGTCTTAGAATTTAAATTTTTATTTCTAAAAGCATGTTTATGTTCTTTAAGTCTTACTTCAAGTGTACGGCTGGTTTCTCCAATGTAGACTGCATTACACTGTTTGCACGGAATTCCATAAATAACATCTTTAAACTGTCAGTTGGGATATCTATGCTTAAAATTGATTACAAGATGCTTAAGTGTTTTTTATGGGATGAAGGACGTGTGAATGCCAATTGGTTTCCAAAAAATGCGAAATTTATAATTATGAATTTATTCAGACGTAGTAATTTTGTTTATACCAAACAAAAGGCTGATTGTATACTGTTAACTCCTGATGTAAGGATAATACGAAAATATCGCTTTTGCTATGTTTCTAAACTTTATTTGAACGCATCATTGTTATTTTGCATATAAATATGATTTTTAGTATTGTTAGTGAGCATTAAAAAAAAATATTAAATTTAAAATATCTATTAGAGTTAGCAATTAAAATAATTAGTAGACCATGCCAGATTTTCTCACCAGAATTTTTGAGATTATTTGATGATATGTTTTTTCATTAACTGCGATTCTTTTTATTTAACAGCGTACTTTAACGTACTCTAACTCAAAAGCCACTTGCAGAATCTTTCGAAAAATACCTCATTCATCGCTGTGTCTTTAATATATGAAGAGAATAAAAGGATGTTAACATCAGAAATAATATATTTGATAGTTTTCACCTATATTTTGTAACCCAGAAAGCCCGGGTTTATATGTTAATAATGGACCAAATTTAAGATTCAACCTACAAAATTTGTATGCTTAATTAAAGCTTTATGTTACAAAATTATCCTCTAAAACCATGTTAACATGCTGCTTACATTTCATTAATTTGCAGACATGGCTTTTTTCATAACCATAATATATCAAACTACACTGCTCAAAACAATTAAAGGATATTGCAGTTTTAGGTGGATTTTGTATCTGGTAAATTGTTTAGCTGATTGATACATGGTCGACAGACATAGTAGGTTATATGAGAATAAATTACACATGTTTGGCAGAAAAAAATGCATTTTATTGCGCATTTGTGGACTAAAGGAAAAAAAACAATTTGTGCATATGAGAAAAAAAGAATAAGAAAAGGTGTTTTCTTCAAAGAAAATCATTTTCAGTAGGGGGTATGGTTTCCACGGGCGGCCAGCAACATTGAACACCTTTGAGGGATGGACTCAATGAGGCTATTAATGACGAGTTGGGGTATTCTGCCCCACTCTTCCAGAAGAGCTCTTTCCAGTTCTTGGAGAGTTTGTGGGGGTTGTTGGCGGCTAGAAACTCGTCTTCCTAGAGCGTCCCAAACGTGCTCGATTGGATTCATGCCTGGAGAACACGCTGGACATTCCATTCGAACGATTCCTTCCTCGAAAAGGAAATCCTCCACCAGGTTTGCACGATGTGGCCTGCAGTTATCGTCCATTAAAATGAAGTTATCTCCGATTGCTGCAGCGTAAGGGACTACAATAGGTCTGAGGATCTCATCCCTATATCGGCGACCAGTCAGAGCTCCATCTCGAATGATGTAGAGGTCAGTGCGCCCGTCAATGGAGATGCCACCATACACCAACACTCCTCCACCGCCAAATCTGACACTTTCGTGCACGAACGCAGGATTATTCCTACTGCCACGGTCCCTCCAGATGAAAATACGCCTATTATCCGGATGCACAGAAAAACGGGACTCGTCAGAAAACAGAATATTGCTCCATTCATTTCTCCTCCAGTTGACATGCTCGGTTGCCCACTCCCTGCGGTCGCGACGATGCCTTGATATTAATCTAACACATACCATCGGTCGGCGAGCATATAGACCTACAGCATGGAGCCGGTTTCGGACATTTTGAGTTGAAATCGTGGTGCCTGTAGCCGAGAGAAGGTGTTGTTGCAGAAGAGTAGCGTTCATGGTTCGGTGTCTCCGAGCTGTTAACGCTAAATACCGATCTTCATTGGGCGTTGTTGCCCGTCTACGACCTTGTCCTGGTCTTCGGCCTTCACATCCACTCTCCAAAAAACGGTTCCAGATCCTGGAAATGACACTTTGTGACACTCCAATGGCTTGCGCTACTTCGGCTTGAGTTTGGCCCCCTTCTAACCTACCAACAATTCTCAAAGCTTCTGAATCTGTCAAATGACTTCGCTGAGACATCGTACTCATCGAAACAAAGCAATCACTGAATGCCGATCATCCTTGTCTTCATTCTCTTTTATCCAGTTGAAAGTCAAATTTCATTCGCTGCCGCTGAAGCGACGTTTTTGACGTCGAACTCAAAATTTGCATACTCCACAGTTTGGAAACCAGAAAAATTGCATTTGTGATTCTCTTCTTCTATTTTCGTCAAAAAAAATTTCGTTTATATCTTTATTTTATATAAAACTTCAAATATCCTTTAATTGTTTTGAGCAGTGTAATTAAGTAATTGGAACCTGGAATAAATTATAAAATTAAAATGTAAACTTAACCTGAATCATTAAATATTTTTTATAGTGAAATAGCCCCGTAATTATAGTTTTAGGCCAAAAGTGGAACTAATCTAGAAAACAGATTTTACCCTTGATGTTTAAAAATCATAAAATTGAAAATTAAAAAAAATATCATGAAAAATTTTATAACATATGGTTTCAAAATGTAAAAATAAAAGTTAAAGTTTTTAAATAATTTTGGCTTTTAAAAGTAACTGTATTTTTCTAACAGAGTGGAACTAAAAAAGGAAACATATTTTGCTATTTGTTTTAAAACATCAAATTCTACATATAAAATATTTCGAAAAGGCTACAACAATAACTGCAATGTTTAAAACTTTTATTCAAAGTAAGGTCTTATGCAAAAAACAGTGGAATCAAACAAACAAGAGAAACGATTTTTTTCTTCATGTTTTAAAAATTAAAACTTTATTAAATTTTCATAATGTTTTCAAAATGTTGCAATGATAATTACAAACGTTAAGTTCCTTTACAATTTAAGGTTATTAGCAGAGAATTCTTTGACAAGTTCGTGGATCTCATAATTTTCTCTAAGTGAAAGCCTGCTCCTTTCTTTGTTCTCTAGGAACGCTGAAACAACAGGTGTCGGTTCATAAAAAACCGTTCAAATTCTGTTAAAAGCAATCAGCATTCTAGAGATTGACTTCTCTTGAGAGTCCCTATTTTCCATTGGTTTAAGTGGTGTAATATATGGATACAGACATAATTTTTCGACAAGCTCTTAGGTCTCTTAGGTTTCTCTGTGTGAATTCTTGCTCCTTCTTTCTAAGAACCGTGCAACAAAAGGTCTTCGATCATAAGAAAGCGTGTTCCAAAGAGGAGCGGATAGGCCGGCAATACGGCAGTACTCCACGCCCCCCTAAAAAACTGAAAAAAGGGGGGGCGGATCGACCGGAGATACGGCACTACTCCACGCCCTCCTAAAAACTGAAGAAAGACGGGTGGATCGGCCGGAGATACGGCACAATTCCACGCCCCCCCCCCCTAAAAAACTGAAAAAGAGGGGCGGATCGGCCGGAGATACGGCACTACTCCACGCCCCCCTAAAAAATTTAAAAAAAAAGAGCGGCGGTTCGGCCGGAGCTACGGCACTAATCCACGCCCCCCTAAAAAACTGAAAAAAGAGGGGCGGATCGGCCGGAGATACGGCACTATTCCACGCCCACCTAAAAAACTGAAAAAAGAGGGGCGGATCGGCCGGAGATACGGCACTATTCCACGCCCACCTAAAAAACTGAAAAAAGAGGGGCGGATCGGCCGGAGATACAGCACTACTCCACGCCCGCCTAAAAAACTGGAAAAAGGGGGCGGATTGGCCGGAGATACGGCACTACTCCACGCCCTCCTAAAAAACTCAAAAAAGAGGGGCGGATCGGCCGGAGCTACGGCACTACTCCACGCACTCCTAATAAACACAAAAAGAGGGGCGGATCGGCCGGAGCTACGGCACTACTCCACGCCCTCCTAAAAAACTCAAAAAAGAGGGGCGGATCGGCCGGAGATACAGCACTACTCCACGTCCGCCTAAAAAACTGGAAAAAGGGGGCGGATCGGCCAGAGATACGGCACTACTCCACGGCCGTCTAAAAAACTGGAAAAAGGGGGCGGATCGGCCGGAGATACGGCACTACTCCACGCCCTCCTAAAAAACTCAAAAAGAGGGGCGGGTCGGCCGGAGATACGACACTACTCCACGCCCCCCAAAAAACTGAAAAAAGAGGGTGGATCGGCCGGAGATACGGCATTACTCGACGCCCCCTTAAAAAACTGAAAAGAGAGGGGCGGATCGACCGGAGATACGGCACTACTCGACGCCAACCTAAAAAAATTAAAAAAAGAGGGGCGGATCAGCCGAGATACGGCACTACTCCACGCCAACCTGAAAAACTGAAAGAAGAGGGCGGATCTGCCGGAGATACGGCACTACTCGACGCCTCCCTAGAAAACAGAAAAGAGAGGCCGTATCGGCCGGAGATACGGCAGTATTCGACGCCCCCCTAAAAAATTATAAAAGAGGGTTGGGTTGGGTTGATTGTTGACGGCCAATTATCTACACGAGGGATATAAATTATAAAAGAGGGGCGGATCGGTCGGAGATACGGCACTACTCAACGCCCAATTAAAAAACTGAAAAAGAAAGGCGGATCGGCCGGAGATACGGGACTACTCCACGCCCACCTAAAAAACTAAAAAAAGAGGGGCGGATCGGCGGAGATACGGCACTACTCCACGCCCCCCTAAAAACTGAAAAAGAGGGGCGGATCGGCCGGCGATACGGCACTACTCCACGCCCCCCTAAAAAACTGAAAAAAGAGGGCTGATCCGGCCTAGATACGGCACTACTCGACGCCCCCCTAAAAACTGAAATAGGGGGGCGGATCGGCCGGAGATACGGCACTACTCCACGCCCCCCTAAAATCTGGAAAAAGAGGGGCGGATCAGCCGGAGATACGGCACTACTCCACGCCCCCCTAAAAAAATTAAAAAAGAGGGGCGGATCGTCCGGAGATACGGCACTACTCCACACCCCAAAAAAACTGGAAAAAGGGGGGCGGATCGGCCGTAGATACGGCACTGCTCCACGCCCAATAAAAACTGGAAAAAAAGGGGCGGATCGGCCGGAGATATGGCCCTACTCCACGCCCTCCTAAAAAACTCAAAAAAGAGGGACGGATCGGCCGGAGATACGGCACTACTCCACGCCCACCTAAAAAACTGAAAAAAGGGGGGCGGATCGGCCGGAGATACGGCACTACACGATGCCCCCTAAAAAAATTTAAAAAGATGGGCGGATCGGCCGGAGATACGGCACTACACGACGTCGCCCTAAAAAACTGAAAAGAGAGGGCCTATCTGCCGAAGATACGGCAGTATTCGGCGCCCCCCTAAAAAAATTAAAAAAGAGGGACGGATCGGCCGGAGATACGGCACTACTCCACGCCCCCCTAAAATCTGGAAAAAGAGGTGCGGATCAGCCGGAGATACGGCACTACTCCACGCCCCCCTAAAAAAATTAAAAAAGAGGGACGGATCGGCCGGAGATACGGCACTACACGACGCACCCCTAAAAAACTGAAAAAAAGAGGGGCGGCTCGGCCGCAGATACGGCACTATTCGACGCCCCCATAAAAAACTGTAAAAAGAAGGGCGGATCGGCCGGAGATACGGCACTACTCCACGCCCCCTAAAAAACTGAACAAAGAAGGGCGGATCGGCCGGAGATACGGCACTACTCCACGCCCCCCTAAAAAACTGAAAAAAAGAGGGGCGGATCGGCTGGAGATACGGCACTACTCCACGCCCCCCTAAAAAACTGAAAAAGAGTAGCGGATCGGTCCACGCCTCCATAAAAAACTGACAAAAGATCGGGAGGATCGGCCGGCGATACGGTTTGTGACGATCCGCGAATTCTCAGGTATATCCCACCCACCCACCAGCTTGATTTCTAATCTCACCGCTATTTTTCTGACTTCAAAAAACTCAAAGATGGATTATTGTAAAAATAGAAAAAAATTGACAATTACTTAAATTACTATAAAAGCGTATATCAAATGAAAATGTTTCATGCTTAATAAGAGTAATTTTTCTTAATAAAACTAGGGGGCTCTGCCCCCTGCAAGCTATGCTCCCCAACCCCCTTTCAGACACCGCAGAATCTAAAAGCACGCTAATCTGATCGGTTTAAAAAAGATTAGAGAAGATTGCATTATAATGAATAAACCTGTAGCGATCTCTCTGTAAAAGGGTTTCCATTCAATTCCCTTTGATTGCGAAAATTTAAGGCCGAATCAGTTGCTGTGAAGGCATGAAATGGTTGTTTTCGTGTTTGGTTAAAGAAGAAACATTTGAAAAGAAACTAAAATAAAATGAATTAAGTAAACAGAGTCTTTGCCTCCCGGTATTTTTAACAGCGTTATAAAACGATTAACATAATACAATTTACTACAATTACAACAATTTACTGCTTTAACCCCTTCAAGGGTGGTGGTTCACTTTTGGACCACTTAATTTTAATTCTTAAATTCCACATTGGCACCAGAATATTAGAATGAAAATTTTCCTTCTATTTAGTAAGTGAACAAAAGCATTTTCATATTTCGAAATAAATTTGTTTGTAAATTCTGGTGCCATTCCCTGATTTCACCATTTTACGAATAGAAGTATCTAAAGTTTCCTTTCTCTTATAATATTCACGTGTAAATACAATTTTCAATACTTTCCTGCTTTTGACACGTACTCATTTAATAGTAATTTTAAAGTTTTTTTTCTGTTTTTAATAGTTACGTGTAAATAAATTTTAAACGTAAGGAAATATTATTCTTTGCGTTGCTTTTAGAATTGAAAACAAACTCTATAATAATAGCCTAAGTCATGTGACTTTCATCAACAGTTCCGGACGGATCCCTTCGCTTTTTATATTCCAGAATTGAAAACAATCTCTACATTAATAGCCTAAGTCATGTAACTGACATAAACAATTACGGACTGATCCCTTCACTTTTTATATTTCAGTCGACCATTTTGGTACTGTAATGTTATCCAACCACAGGTGATATTTCGCCAAATATTATTCTATCACCATCATTTCACCTATAGTATAATAATCCAAGTCATGTAACTGTCATAAACAATTACGGGCTGATCCCTTCGCTTTTTATATTCCAGGCGGCCATTTTGGTACTTTAATGTTAGCCAGCCGCAGGTAGTAAGTCGCGAAATATTATTCTATCGCCATCATTTCACTTATATTATAAGTCATGTAACAGCGTGTAAGTCGTGAAAGGTTAAGTCATGTAACAGCTTTAAACAATTACGGGCTGCAGTGGCGTAGCTAAGGGGGGCGGAGGGGGCGGTCCGCCCCGGGTGTCACCCTCTAAGGGGTGACACCCGATGTTTATTTTCAAAAAATATATATATATAATCTTATAAGATTTTGGAAAATAATTCTGACGTAAAATGAAATTTCTTGCGCACTACGCAACGGAGTCAATTTTTCTTTCTTGGAAAATCTGAAAATTTATATAGAATGGTGTGCTTAAATTAGATATGCACTAGTGAACAAAACCTACCTATCCAACGAATGGGTAGCAAAAACAAACTTTAAATATTTTTTTTTTTGTGCATATCATTGACTTATGAGGACTCTGGGATGAGTGATGAGTCGCCCCTGTCGTTTCTTATGTGGGAGGCAAAGGGTAAATAAGGAATGGTATATGGTCATTTCCTGTGCTACAATTGCCTTCGGTTCTTTTGCCTTTCTTTCGAAAGCGATTGCACCCACAGACAATATAATCAGTAGTTGTCTGTGATTGCATCATTGAATTGCAGGAAAGATTTCAGGTTGTAAACTAGACCTCATGTTCACATTCACTGTAATATTCAACCTAAGGCTCCTACAATTGGTATTATCGTAGTCCTAATTCAACCATCAAGAGAAGGCGGCGTGATGTATGAATCACGCAGTGGTAATTCAGTTGCGAAAATTCGGTTCTGAAATTTAAAAAAAAAATCAGTCATCAGTTCGAAAATTCCGACATATCGACACCCGAAATATCGCGAATTTCGACAAAAGGTCGCCGAAAAAAATTAATTTTGTCAATTGTACGCAGAAAAATTGCCAATTTCGTGAAAAGATGCGAATTTCATCAAAGCATCGAGAAAAAAATGCAAATTTCGTCAAAGAATCGAGAAAAAGACGCAAATTTTGTCAAAAGATCGAGAAAAAAAAGCAAATTTCATCAAAGAATCGCACAAAACCCACAAATTTCGTTAAAGGATCGCGAAAAAAAGCAAATTTCTTCAAGGGTTCGGAGAAAAAACGCGCATTTCGTCAAAGGATCACAAAAAAACTCGAATTTCGTCAAGAATCGCGATAAAAAGCTAATTTCGCCAAAGAATCGCGCGAAAAACACAGGTTTCTTCAAAGGATCGCGAAAAAAACGCAAATTTCTCCAAAGGATCGCGAAAAAATCGCATTTTTTTTGACAGGATCTCGGAAAACAAACAGCAAGTGTCGTCAAAGGATCTCAGAAAAGCTTGAATTTCGTCAAAGAATAGCGAAAAGACCTCAAATGTCTTCAAGGGATCGCGAAAAAAACGCAAATTACGTCAAGGGATCGAGAAAAAAGGCAAATTTCGTCAAAGAAGACCCAAAATATCGCGGATAAAACGCGAAATTCATCAAAGGGCCGCGAAAAAATGCATAATAAAGGGATCATGAAAAAAACGCAAATTACGTCTAGGGATTGCAAAAAAACGCGATTTTCGCCAATGGATCGAGAAAAAAGGCAAATTTAGTCAAAGCAGAGCCAAAATATCGCGAAAAAAACGCGAAATTCGTCAAAGGGCCGCAGAAAAATGCATAATTAGTGCTGGGATGAGATTTCCCCTCCCTCTTCTCCCCTGTGCTGTAACGTTTCAGAAGATTTTCTGTGAATTTCAGAATTTTTTTTCTCAGAATCACCCGTCACGTGTGGTCAGAAAAGCTTATTTCAGCAATTTAGCGAACGGAGGAATGGGAAGAGAACTTTTTGACAAAACAAGAGCTTTGATTTTGGAGTACCTTATTTTGCTAGTTAATTTCAATTGATGAAAAGTATAAATACGTATTTTAAATGATGTTAGCTATAACATTTGCGTTAAAAAATATTTTCCTGTTATTAGAAAAGAAATTGCTTTTAGAAAAAAAAAATTGCGTATAAGCTAATGTGGTCTAAAAATTCTGGGACGCCTAATGGCTTTATAAAATTGTTAATTTCATTTATATGTTTTTTCAAAGGATATTTCCGAATAGATTGACTAAAGTATAGAGTATTAAATATAATACAATATTTCTTTTCTTCGTTCTTTTATTTTTTTTTTCTAATATTATTACTTTGTTAATATAAAGTTGTTAAAAGTTCTCCAAAAAAAATGTAAAATTTTTATTTAGAATAACGAAGAATTGCAATTGAAAAAATATGATGGGTGTATGTTTGGAGGAGGTGGGGGTGACACCATTGGCATCCGCCCCGGGTGTCACCCATCCTAGCTACGCCACTGACGGCTGATCCCTGAGCTTTTGATATGAAAGGTTTCCATTTTGATTAAAGAATCAAAATTATTTTTTCGAATAAAACTACATAAAAATTGCCATTTTTTAAGTCGCCAATCAGCATTTTTTTTTTTTTTTTCGAGTGGTAAATTAAAACGGTACTACTTGGTTATCCCGTCGACCAAAAATCAATCGCCAAACTATATGATTAAATGCCTATAATGGTTGATCATAAATGTCACATTCACTTGACTTTAAGAAAGTTACACGTGTTTACGCCATCAAGTAAGTGATTTTTATTTCGACGTTTTATTTGTATTTTTATTAATGTTATACTAATTTATTTGTTCTTTCGTTATTTAAAATAAAAATTGTGTCAATTTGGATACTTTGGCGGGTGGTTTGGCGATTTATATAATTTGGCAAAAATTGGTTGACGGGATAATTAAGTAGTACCATTAAAACATTGCTTTGTAGTTGAAATTAAATGTTATGATTTGTTGCATTATTTAATATTTTGCACAGATGTCATATATGCCCCGGGTTTGGTGTGATTTGTTTACGACAATTTGGCGAAAACCTCGTTTTCCAATACCAGTTACATATGTATTTTTAAATTATTTTCTATTATTTTTTAAATGAAATAACAATGAATAAAAAAATTGTTTAATTATAGAACAAAATAATTTTAACATTTTTTTTTAAATGAAAAGAAAGTAAATGTAAATAAACATTTATTAATAAATAAGCAACAATAGCCGGGTTACTGTGTCAGGCAAAATAATGCCATTTTGGCGCCAATTAGGTACCCCGGTGCGTATATGAAATCTGTGCCTAATATTTTTCTTTTCGTTTCGTTTTAAAAAAATAAAGAAGCCATTAATTTTAAACGGTTCAGTTTTAAAAGAAAGTTTTGTATTTCAAGTGAAATAATTATGGAAAAAAAAAAAAAAAAAAAAAAAAAGAAGATGCGCCGGGAGAAATGTTTGTCGATTTACCACCTGCGTTGCGCTAACATAAAAATACAGGGTTGTTGATTTCTCTATCAGAATCTTGCGATTTTGAGAAAGATAGTTCAAGTAAATTGAATTATGAATAAACGTATCATGATACATTTCTTAGCATACATTTAAGGGAGGCCAACCTGGTTGCCAAATTAGTTTAAAATAACAACCTTTTCTAAAATATGAAAAAAATATGTTATGATTAAAATTTGAGATGACATCATTAGCGAAAAGTGTTTAAAATTAGAAAAAAAATTAATATCTCGAAAACTACTTCGAATTTAAAAAATTCTAATACCAGTTTTGAGATCTGCGGATCAATACGGATTTTTGGTATTAATTTCATCGCATAATATTCCACGTTTTAGGAGAAATCGCCGTGAAACATTATCAGTTGTTTTAATAGAATCGTTTCATAAAGTTGTTTCATATAGTCATTTCATAAAATCGTTTCAGAAATTCGTTTCATATAGTTATTTCATAAAATCGTTTCATAAATTCGTTTCATTAGGATTTTATATATATAGGGTAGAAATCAATATTTTCTATTGTAAAATATACTCATTTTAATGACTTTCTTTCTTTCTTTTACGAAACTGCACTGAATGTATAAATGTTACTTAAGGAGGGACATGTAAAATAAGCAAAATTTAGTATTTTAGTCTAATGAAATTTTAATGTTGAAAGAATGGATGATGTAAAACGTAAAAAGATATATTTAAATTAATATGGCTTCCTAATAGGCAGCCATTTTATTTGTAAAAAATTAATTTGTGTTACATTTATGAATAGAATGCGATAAATTTTAATAACTTTTGCATTCGCGAAAGTTTCATTGTGCGCTAATGCATAAAAATTCTGAAAATAAATTTTAAGTGTCGTGTAATTGTTTTGTCTATATTAATATGCAATATATAGCAAAGCACTAAATACATTTTATATGAAATATGTGTATATTAATGTATTTTCATATAATAAAGATGTAAGGTATAATCAGTAAAGGCTCACCACTTGACCCGGAATCTAGGAGAAGGTTGCGAACGAAAGAAAGTGCACTCCAGGTAATGGTATAAAACATCTATAGCTCGAAACATATCATCTGCTTATTTGGTGCATATGTCATAACTGATCCGTGAGTTAATAAAACACGATTGTTATTTTAAAACGTGATCGCAACGAAAATTGACACATTCAACAATAACCTGAAAATTCTTTGTTTTAAGAAGCATATCACACTGTTGTCCCATATTTCATGCAAAAATGTTTATTATTTTAAAATATTATATTGCAACAGTCATTAATTGTTGCATCGTCATTTTTGTTCTGATATTACAAGTAAAACCCGAAAAAATTTAACAAATATATAGTACGAGGGTGTATCAATAAGTTTTTGCCCTCACATAAGAATAATGGAGTGAAATTTATGAAATTGCTACATTGTATTTGTCGTTTTCTATATAGTCACCGTGCACAGTAACATATTTATGCAAATGGTATTTCAAAGAGAGGGGGTGGATGTATTCCAGGAGTCGCGATAGTCAGAGCCCGATTATGGTTGTGTGGGGCCTAAGACCCAGCACATTTTCGGGACCCCCTCGCACCAAAATAGTTGCTATATATTTATTTTTTTGGGGGGGAAGGGGGGTGATGGGTTATTATTAGATAATACGATACAATTGCAAAGTTAACTAAATTATACTTTGGCTTTTGAAAAAATAATTGCGGGTGTGAAATTTATGAAATTGCTACGTTGTATTAGTCGTTTTCTATATAGTCACCGTGCACAGTAACATATTTATGCAAATGAAGGGCAAATTTGAGGGGAGTGGCTCAGGAGGTGCATTGCATGAAAAAGTAGTCACAGGCCTTTCCAACAATATGTTACATGTGGGGGTCGGTAAAAGTTAGAAAAATGCCTCCATTTGGGTCTACTATTGTGCCTCCTGGTATACATCCTACCCCCTCTCTTTGAAATACCAGTTGCACAAATGTGTTTCTGTGCACACTGACTATATAGAAAAGGACTCATAAAATTTAGCAATTTTATAAATTTCACTCAATTATTTCTATGTGAGGGGGGAAAACTTATTGATACACCGTGGTATATCTGTACATAGTTGTAAAAACTCCATCGTCACTTCTTAATCATAGTCAGAAAAATATATGTTGTACATAACGTTTGTTTTTCAGCCTTTTTGACATTCTGTCGGAAACATTAAACTGAATAATCATAGACTGCTAATCCAACAAGATGATGCAGATTATCAATAAGTATGCTACAGAATTGTGGGAATTATCACATTGAAGGAACGTATGAAATAAACAAAAATAAGATTTTTAGCCTACTATAATTGTGATGATGGGAAATTACATGATGTAAAACGGAATAACTTACAAACTGAAATTAATATGATTCTTAACCGATATATGCCTATCGTCCCTTTTTGGGACGTTTCGAATTTTACTAATTTTTTATAATTTTCTTCTTTACAACATGAAAATTGTACGAAGTAATTGTGTATAAATGTCTTTATCTATTACCGAGAAATGACAGCATAAGATTTATATTTATTTGCTTAACCCTTTCCGGCAAAGAAACATTCTGTTCATAAAATTATGAAATGATTGACTGACATCAGAATTTACAAACGAACTTCTTAGAAATTAAAAACCTATTATTTTAAACTTTCATTATAAAACCAAAATTTTATTAAAATATTCTTGGTGCCGTTTGTAAATTTGGAATTAAAACTAGGTGGTCCCGCCGTGGGAAAGGGTTAAATGAAGGCCATTTTCGGTGTTTATACATTTTTCAAGACAGCGAAATGTAAAAAGTAAGTTTATTTGTATTTTTTGTATCAAGGATCCAAATAAATAAGTCATAATCTTAGCTTGTAGACTTCTTTGGAATACGCATTTTTTTAAATTGCAAAATTATATGTTCAAGCCTATTTTTTATGTATGTTTGTAACGCACAAAATATAGGGTGCTAGGCGCAAATGGATACATATTTCTATTAGCCATTTAGGGGACAGTTATTTATGTAAAGTCCCTTTTCAAGATGATTTTGAAATAAATTGTTTTTTAGCCTCAAATACGATTATTCTTAATTTATTATTAATTATACTTTTAATGTTATGTCTGTAAAGAAATAAATATATTTTTTTAATAGTTCGTAAAAATACTAATTATAGTATATAATATACAATTTAAAAGCTTAATTTATATAAATTTAGACAAAACATATAATTATGCATTTTTCCACATGTGGATATTCCCATATTTAGTACGTTTACATTTTATCAAATAAATACAAAAATATCTTAGAGTAATTTTTTTTAGTATTTTTCCAGTTCATTTTGCAACATCTTAAAGTGATTTTACCTACAAATTTGAGAAAACAAAAATTCAGTCATAAATGGGTTAATATACAACCGTTTTATTTGTATTAATCATATTTTTATTACATTTATGAATACAAGGAGTTTGAACACGGGCTTCCCGGGTTACAGAATACAGCTAAAAACCATTTTTTTTTAAATTGAAAACTCTGACAGATTTTTTTTTACATTTAATAGATTTCTAATTAATAATACGAAGAATACTTTTTATACGTTAGCAATTTTGTATTCAAATAAAATTTTAAAATTTATTAAAAGTTATACTTTTGTATATGACTTGTGCCAGGAATTAAAACATATTTATCTTTTGTAATCATCTGTCTGCAAGTGATATAAACAGACTTAAAAAGATCATGCATGAAAATTATTTTAAAAAAAATAAAAATTGAGTAAATTGCGATACAGTTTTTAAAACAAATTGCGATCTAGTTTTTCAAACAAACTGTCTTTAAAAGTAATTTTTTTTTCTCTATTCGATGGCGTAAAAGGTGAAAACGTGCGATATATAGAAATTGAAAACAAATCGCAATAAAAGTGAATGAAAGTTAAATGTGATCGTCTACTGTTGCCATTTGCAAAATGACGTCAGCGTTAGGCACAGATACGTTTGTCCTTTATAATTTATTTAAATATAGATAATGGGATAAATTTTAATAACTTCTGTTTCGCTGCATTCGCGAAAGTCTCATTGCGCGCTAATGCATGAAAAAACATTATAATTGTGTAACTGTTTTGTCTACATTAATACATAACGTATTGTAAAGCACTAAATACATTTTTTATGCGACATGCATATATTAATGTATTTTGATATAATAGATAAGTAAGATATAATCAGTAAAGGTTCACCATTTGACACGACATCTAGGCGAAGGTTGTCGACGAAAGAAAGTGCACTCCAAGTAATGGTATCTCCTGTGCTAAAACATATCGCTCGTATTCACCAACGCTGGTTAACTCCCGAGCTAGTGTTAAATGCTGGGTTATCTCAAAATCGGTGTTCACCAAGCTAAATTCGCGAGTTAACACTGGTTTTAACCCCATGTTTTTAATCCTCCGAAATCGGGGAGTTAACTCTCGGATTGCCTGTGAACGTGGGTTAGCGCATGCGTACTAACGTATAAACAAACAAAATGGATGCCGATGCTGCCTAAAATTTTATCATCTCATCCTATCACAATGATTAAAACGGAAAAATAACAAATTTTAGGTGTGTCCAGGCATATTCTGTACCCTGTAGATTCACTATCTATATTGATTCAACTTATATTTCATGTTCGAATAATATCAAACGTTGATTTGTTTATCTTAATAAATATACGAATCGATGAAAGTCACCGAGAATAAAACCTTTTCTATTTTAGGTATTCGAATTTCATTCCATAACGCTTGGCGTAGCTGAAATACAATTTCAGCTTTCAAAGGATTTTTTGCGGCGGAAAGGGGGGGTAATATTCTCAATAAATGTTTACATTATTTGAAAAATGCAATTTTGTCTTTTTTTTTTTTTATAACTTGCTAATTTTTTTTTTTTTCTAATAAAAGCACATACATTTAAATAGTTTTTCAAGTAAGTACCCTGTCAATTGTTTTAATCGTTATTTATTTATTTATTCCAGTAATGATGGTTCTTTTTTTTAGTCAGTTATTGCATTATAAATATTTTTATTTAACTTATGAGAGCTCTTTCTAACACTGAAATATTGCCAAAAGTATCTGAGGCAATATACTTGAAATAAACAAAATCGTATTCCAGGTGTGTTTAAAAAAAAAAAAAAAAAAATCAGTATTGAAATAAGCAAATTCTAAATTATTCACTATGTTCGAATAAATTTAGTTTAGTGAGTTAACTTTCTTGGCCAGTATATTCTTAAGATATAAATATGTCTATAAATATACAGTGGATAGATTTTAGATGTGCATTTAGCATATAATAAAATAACAAAAACTTATTTAACAAATGAAATATGTTTAAGAGTACTTATTCTTATATATTTTTTTATATAATAATTCAGATTTAATTATTTTTGCATAATTTTGCTGTCTGTTTGATGTAGATAAAAAAAAAAAAAAAAAAAGTAGCATATTGTTTATAAATCTCCCCAGTGCTCCATTCAATCTCCATTTAAAAATATGAGTAATAATCTCTTCAATGCCTGCTAGATATAGTTATGAAGTAGGAAATGAACCATATCATGATTCATGACTCTCATGATATATTCTCAAACACGATTACTGCATACAGTGATTTTTTTTTTTTTTTGTTTGTTTTTCATGGGAGTGAAGTGCTTATACATGCATATATAATGACCAGGGGTGGGGAATTTCTAGAAAATCTTACTAGCAAGAAAAATTAAATGTACAGATGAAAATTGTTATGACAAAATTTACGCAACTGCAAAAATAGTTGATTACTATTACTACAAGGCATTTTCATACCTATTTTTTCTATAAAATAAAAAAATATATATATTAAAAGTTAATATAGAATTGAACTTAGTACGATGTTTATATCGCAGTAATTTGGAAAGTTGAAAAATATAGCTACTTGTAAAAAAAAAAATTGGCCGTATCTCTATACTTTGCAGTTTTCAAAGACTACCTAAAAGTTCACTCGCCAGTGGCAAGTAAAAGGATGTATTTCCCCACCCCTGATAAATGCGACATTATTAAGTTCAAAGTATTTTTGAAATTCTTCAACAGTGGTAGAATTGACATAAAAATGCCACTTGTCCCAAGGACCAGTATTAAGCATAAGAATTTACTGGCCCGCAGTCATCATCACTGACCCCCTACATAAAAATTTATTAAGTCCCTTTTATGCTTTGAGTGCCCCCCCCCCTCCCCCTCCTAGAATATAAACCAAACTTCCTTTGCAGTTTTTAAAATTTTCAGCCTAATAAAATGTAAAATTATAATTTGCTGAAAATTAAACAGTATATAAAGAAAAACTATAAATTATTTATTAATTAAATATTTTATTTCAGATTAATTATTTCAACTGACTACAGTTAATGGATTTTTTTTTTTTTTTTTTTTTTTTTTTTTTTTTTTTTAAATAAAATAAAATTATGGGATTTGTGCTTGGTTGCTGTTTTCTCAGGGATGGGAAAGTTTACGTTTACCTGTCAGAGGGAAGGAAAGTTACTGGTCCTGCGGATCACTAAATTTTTCAAATTAGTTGGTCCGATTGAATTTTTTGTGGTCTCAGACCAGCGGACCACCAAGGATTTCAAATGTTGTTCAAGCTTGATGTATCCAGTTATTTTTATTTATTTGTTTGTTTGTTTTCAAGGCAGCGAATTGCTCATACAAGAGTTAGAGTGATTGCCACATTTCCAAATTTCATATGATTTTGTATATTTCAACTTCTTAATTATCACTTTCTAACTGTTATACAGTAGACTCCCTTAAATCTGCACAGCTTGGGAACAGAGGTTGGGCGGATTTTAGAATTTTGCGAATTTCTGGTCATTGCTTTTTTTACACTTTTTAAACAGTAATTTGAATGTAATAATGCAGTCAAAATTATAAAGAATCAAAGCAACGTAGTAAAATATTAAAATAATTAAGTAAAGTAAAAAAAAACTAAAATGATAAGAAATAAAATAATTTAAAAAATGACTAAATTATTAAAAGTAAAGGTCAAGTAAATAATTAAAAATGTATAATTAAATCTGCATAATTAATAAAGATAAGATGCATTTATCTTGAATTATTGGATGGAACTTGCCTCATAATGGTACTCTATTAATTCGCATCAAAATCATAAAGTAAGGAAGTTTTATTTCAGGTTTAGCCAGTCTTAACAGCCAAAAAATCTTGATTAATACATAAAAAATTTGGTAAAAATATTGTGATTACCAAAGACATCAGCAATATCGTTATTATTTTTTTCAGAAATAAATTGTACTTCGTTCCTGAAAAACTATGAGTTCAGTCATATTATAGAGAATTAATTACATGATAAATAAAAACAGAATGATATAAAACTAAAAAATTCTTTACTTTTGCCCCTATATCCGAACTAAAAGTTTCATTGTTTACATCTGCGATGATGTGCGGATTTCAGGCATTTGTGGATTTTAGGGTTGCGGATTTGAGGGAGTCTACTGTATAATATTTTGTATACACCCTTATTAAATTTCTCATACAAGTTATATAATTAAATAATTTTTTAGTGGTTTTAAACATATGTTTGGAGACAAAAAGTCAAACCATAGATTTCAATGAGGGGGAGAGGGATAATTTAGATTTTTGGTTATTTATTTTTATTGAAATTACAAAATAATAAATAACAAACATGTTACAAAACATGTTAATATTATTAAAGATTTTAAACTTTATATGATGTGTGAGGCAAAAGAAAAAGGGCCATTTGGACAAAAGAGGGATTGGAGGGGGGGGGGGGGGGGGGTCACAACTCCTTTCTGATTGAAGAAAATTTCTAAGAATAGTGTATTTTTAAAATGATGCATACATTAATAGTTCTATAATTTTTTTTCCCTCTGCTCAACATGAATTTTTTTAAATACTCCAAGAGTCATTTTCATAAGAAAATGCATGAAATTTGCAACATTACTCTGCAAAACTGGACTGGGATTCAAAATGGCTATTTTCTGAGTCATGCACAAAGTCACTTTTAATCTCGGAACATTTGGAAGTGCTCTTCAGTATTGTCTGTGGTAAAAAGACCAGAGGGTATATACCATAGGTAAAGTAGAAAGAGGTCTGCACGGGTCAGAATTTCCAGGCCCGGGACCAAACAAAACCTATCTTGTCCCGACCTGGGCCGAAGTAAAAATTAAAAGTTTGGCCCATATAAAAATCAGTGAAAACTGGCCAGGCCTGTGCAAAAATCAATTAAATCAAGCCCAATCCGGCCCGACTCGCAGATTTTTCTTAACATACAATTAAGATTCTTTAAAGATACTACATATATATTTATAGGATAATTTTGCAGTATATTTTTAAATTACTATGTGTTCGCCTGACAGAAAATACACAATAGAAACATTAATGATTGCTTAGATTCTTAGACGTTTCAACATTCAAATAAGGATTCATTAAACAATTAATGTAGTTTAGAATAAAAGAAAAAAAGGAGGGACAAAACATCATAACTTTTGAAGCTGTATAAAAAGTAGAGTTCTGAAAATATTTCTCTGTCATTTATTAAGACTTTTTTCAAATCTAAACGAGCTGCTTTCTGACACATTTCTGAATTCAATTCATTTTTTTTTTTGGAAAATAAGGGGAGGGGGGCAAAGGGGGCATGTGCCCCGGGCGCCAAATGAAGGATTATACCTTTGGAAATGATCATTTTCTTCTGATTCTCTTCATAATTTTTTTTTTGAAAAAAAAGCATAAGGCCATTTTTTTTCCCATTCTGACCAGAAAATCAGAGTTCAAACTTTTTACGACTGCTCTTTCATCTTCACCTAACACTTAATTTATAATGGCTGTTTCATAATATTAATAATGGAAGCCATCAGCCCATCAGAAGAAAATAATTCGGTGAAAGCGGAAACTCTGATAATCGGGACTCTAGTGTGTATTTCCTTTTAAAAAGGATCTTTAGAATATTTTTGTTGGTGTTCAGAGAGGGCTCATGACTCCTGTGACCTCCCCCTTGGATCCGCCACTGTAGATTATGTATTACATATTTTATGATTACATATTTTAAAATAAGTCGGTTATTAGAAAATTAGTAAAATTCTCTTTGTAAACATACTTTGCGGAAGAGGAGGGGGGGCGCCAAAATCCATGTTTGCCCCTTGTGCAAAAAAGGATAGTTTCAGCCCTGCGGAAACGTATAAGATTGGCAGGTGTTCTTATTCAGAAACTATGTAATCGAATGGCGTTAACAATTTTTTGATAAAAGCAATATATCTTTGAAAAAATATTGGCAAAGTTAGCGCTTTGAATCAAATTTCCGGAAGCGACAGCACAGGAAAGGAGAAAAACCTGCAGTCGCGTGACAAGAATCACTTATATCTCGATAAGTAATTTATTTATCAAAAGGGCGATTCCATGCAGAGTGTCACACATGTAACGAAGGCTTTAAATTGCATTTATAAAATTATTTATTAAATTTCAATGTTAATTATGATTTTAAGTGGTATGGTAAATAAGTTATTACCATATTTTTAAATTTAAATGTGTGGCAATAAAACTCGCATAAATATATCACTTAATTTCATTACTCAAAATGTGTTTTTTTCCGAAGTAGGAAAAAAGCACATTTTGAGTAATGAAATTAAATTATATACTTCTGCGAGTTTTATTGCTACACATTTAAATTTAAAAATATGGTAATAACTTATTTACCATACCACTTAAAATCATAATTAACATTGAAATTTAATAAATAATTGAATAAATGCAAATTAAAGCCTGCGTTACGTGTGTGACACTCTCCACGGAATCGCCCAAAAATGTACCATGTTATTCGATTCCAAATCCCTTCAACAGTCATGCCACTCAATTTTATGCCTTTACAGTTAAAAACGAGTAAGAAAGTTTCGCGTTGTTGAGCTGTCAATTTGAGAATCACCTTGAGGTATATTTCCAAAGATTCCTTTAACAGGAGTTCATTATTGCCATTAATAATTTACAAAACATATTGCCTGCCCTACACATCCTGAGAACAATTAAGTCCAGTTCCGGTCCGGCTCGAATATGTAGAGTAAAATGCAAATCTGATCTCGTCGCACCATGAGCCTGCTGAAAGAATTAAGCCAGGACTCAGACACCGTGTAACTGTCCAATGCCGATCTCTACACTCGACATGTTACATTTCTGTATTGATGTTGTCAAAGTAGTATTGGTTCATGACGCACATTTAGACTTATTCCCATGAAAGTCATATTAATTGAAAATGGCTCATATTTTATCGGCATTGTTCATATTTATATATCCAGCCCAGCTCGACTATGTAGAGAAAAATGCAAATCTGATCTCGGTGCGGCACGAGTCTGCTGAAAGAATTAAGCCAGGACTCAGACACCTTGTAACTGTCTGATGTCGATCTCTACACTCGACATGTTACATTTCTGTATTGATATTGTCAAAGTAGTATTGACTCATGACACACATTTAGACTTATTCCCGTGAAAGTCATATTAATTAAAAATGGCTCATATTTTACTGGCTTTGTTAACATTTATATATCGGGCCGGCAGGCCCACTTAATTTTTTTATCGACCAGGCAAGCTCGTTCAATTTTTTTTCTGGCCCAGCTCGTTTGAAAGCTTGCCTTGATTTTGCCAGGCTGGGTACAGGTCTCAGGCAAATCTTTGATGCAAAGGATATAATACACTGTTAAAAATTTGCAGCATTCTGTCAGGTCATTTGACCGTTTTTTCCGAAAACGGTTACACAACCGTAATTTAACACTATTCTGACCATATTATTGGCCATTTTATGGTCAAAATATTGTTAAATTATGGTTATGAAACCGTTTTTTCAAAAAACGGTCGAATGACCTGCCAGAATGCTGCAAAATTTTTAACAGTGTAGCTTTACTTGAGAAACAGAGGATGTACGGAGTTTCTTCAAAAAATAAAATACAGAATGTATATGCCATATACCCTACACTGCATGCCTCTTATTCAGAATGTATGTAACTGAATAGCCTTTTCTTTTTTTCGATAAAGGGAAAAGTCATTATAAGACAAAGCCTTATAACTCAAGCAGTAATCTATTTATTGAAAAATGAAAAATTGTATTCATTTTTAAATTGCTGAAATTGTCATGCCTACCAATTGAATGCTTATACACTGTAAAAATGAGCTAGAAAAGTTTCACATTGTTTAGCGAGAATTCTTTTTTTTTTTTTTTCTTTTCTTTTTTTAGAGCCACTTTAAACATCAATCAAAAACACTGAACATTCCATTTAAGGTAAATTTTTAAATATAGGGATACCTTGGCTAACAAAAATAATTCATTCAGGAATTACATTTGTTAGCCAAATTGTTCATTAACTGAAACTGTTTTGCCAATCAATTAAAATGCAGTGCTGCTGCGGTATGTTAATTTGTGTATATATATATATATATATATATATAAATGTAAGACAAATCAGTGTTTCTTAGCCAAGTCAGAAAAACAGAGAAAATAAGGATCATATTTAGTTCCTTTTTCTTTTAGTGTTTAATTATTTAAGGTGTTTTGAAGAAAATTTTTTATAGTACTATTTAGTTATCCTGTCGACCAAAAATCTATTGCTAAACTATAAGATTAAATGCCAATAATGGTTGATCATAAATGTCGCATTCACTTGACTTTAAGCAAGTTACATGTGTTTACGTCATCAAGTGATTTTTATTTTGACGCTTTATTTGTATTTTTATTAATGTTATACTAAGTTATTTGTTCTTTCGTTATTTAAAATAAAAATTATGTCAATTTGTGTAATTCGGCGAGTGGTTTAACGAAATTGGTCAACGGAATAACTAAGTAGTACCAATTTTATACTCATATTTTAAATCATCAAATGTAAAATTTTTTAGATAAGTGTTAAAAGCAAGGGAGGGTGAAAAGGTCCCCTGACAGTGACCATCATTACTTGAGCTTAAAATTTGGCAAATCATTGCCAATTTTTCACAAATCGAACAAAAGTTTGCTGTCCAAATTTGAATTTTCTGAAAAATTATCCTTATTTAGGAAGATATGGAGAATACAGACATTAAATATGCTAAACTAAGAATTTTTTGTTATAATTGCATACTAATACAACAACTTGTAACATATCAACATAAAAAGCAATATAGCAGGTTAACAATGAGGGAATATTAATCTTTTTTTGGGGGGGGAGGGGCACTTAAAATAGTAAGGAACTATTTTTTAATTATTATTATGGGGAGATGTCCCCTTAAACACACTATTTAAGATAATGTTTAATTACAATGATACCTCAGATAACAAAATAATTCATTCTGGAATCATATTTATTACCCAAAATGTCCATTAATCGAACATTTTGTCAGACATTTCAACGTTTGATTATAGACAGGACATCTCATCCAATCAAAATGCTGCTTTATGTTAGTTCATGCATTAAAAAAAATTAAGCTGGATCGTGACTTAATCAAATTAAAATGGAAAACAATAAACCACTCGCTGAGATATCATACATTAACATAAAAAAAGAATGTTGTACACAAGATTTTGTAGGGCAAAATGCCCCTCCCCCCTCCATTTTTTTTCTTGAGGTTTAATTATTTTAAGGCTTTTGGGAAGAATAAATATTATAATTATTTTTTAAATCATCAGAGATGAGAAAAGTTTAATTGATGAAAATTTAAAATTCATGGAGAGACAGAACTGCACTCCCCTTTGCCAGCGACCATACTTGGTGAGCCTAAAATTTGTCAATGCAATGTCAATTTTTCATAACTCAAGTGAAAGGTTCCTATCGAATTAGAATTTTAACAAACCTTATTGTACCTTATGAAAGATAAATATTAAAAAGCTTTAAAATGAAAAATTCTGAAATAAAAATATATTTGCATAAAAATACTGCACAATCATATGTGATAAATCAATTGAAATTTATTCAAGTTGAAAGAAAACATACAAAAATAATGTTATTGATTACCTCAGTAATTGGCATAGTACAAGTTTTGATACACCGTTAGAGCTAAGAGGGAGTAGTCAAGTATCTGTCATGGTCTGTTGTCATATCTAATGTGCAATATCTTGAGCAATGCGCACACCATCAACACCATCCAATCGCAGTGTTGTCAACCACGCTCATTATCAGTAGTATTTGAAAGAATATTGCCTATGTGTACGATTCAAAACAACAAATACACAGCTAGCAATACCCATTCAACGAATAAAAATCTCCAGTTGAAAAACTGCCTCTGTAAAAGAAAATATGCAATATTTTATAAAAGTTTATACATATACTGAAAATATCAACATCAAAATAATAACTTATCATTTTTCTCTAAAGTAAAATTTCATAAAGGACTATTTTTGATAACTCAAAACATGTTAAAATATATCAATCCATGAATCAAAAATACTTTCCTTGTGAATTGTAAAAATAGTTTTAAAATCACACTTAAAAACTGCCAAAATGCAGTGGCCTCTTTATTTTTTTCGGTTACATTTGAAGGTGAATTGTATTATTGCTGTCAATCTTGAAAATAATGAGGTTAATTGTAACCAAGCTCATACTTCGGGAAGGGGGGGGGTGATAAAAATTACACAACAAAACCTTGTATCAATTTACAAAATTATCGTTAGAAAATTAAATTGTTTTTGTTAATTAGTCCTTTTTTTTGGGGGGGGGGGGGTGTTGAAAAGGGACTAAATTGCTTCTTAATATTTATCAGAATAAAATCTTCTCTAAAATGCAGTAGAATATTTTCATACCTGAATAAAATATACATTTTTCAAGAAATTCTTTGACTCAACTATCAATAAACAAATTGATTCAAAGTTATTGTTTAACTAAATTAAGATGGGTAAGCATTCATATAGTCAGTCACTATTTCTTTATTTCATAATTTTATAGGAATTTGATTCATCAATGTTAGGGATAACAATAATATTAAGATTTTTTTGTTCTTTTAACGTGAATAATTCAAAGTTATATTCAATAAAGTTTAATCACTTATTGAAAAATATATATATACAGAAGAATAACAGTAATACTTATAAATTTTTAAATGCTTATTGTTTATAGCCTGAAATTTTTTTAAAAATAGAGAATCCCAACCGAAATAATACACACCGATGCTGCAATGTGTTTGAATTTTATGTTGGGTAACAAACTGTGTTTGAAAATAATAATAAGTACATAAAAAAAGATCGGGAAAACATCTATAATAACTCTAAACTGAGGATATCGTAATTATTATACATCTTGCGATGAAATTATCAAAAAGCAAATAAAAATGTATAATTACTTACTTTAAACCATATATCTGTATATCGACGATCAACAAGCAAAATCAATAACACATAACTCTTGTTTACATTTCTGACACTGCGTACCCTCTTTTCGACCAATCAGAACACTTGTTACAAATTCGTTGGGTTAACACTCGGGTCGGCTAATCCGAGGTTGGTGAATACGAAATTTTTTAACCCAGAGTTAACGCCGGGTTAACTCTGACCCGGGAGTTCCGTGATCCGAGGTTTAAACCAGTTTTGGTGAATACGGGCGTAGACTTTTCAACCTACTTATCTGGCGTACATCTTATAACTGACGCGTGAGCTAATTAAACGCGATTGTTATTTTACAACGTGACAACAATCAAAATTCACATATTCAACAATAACCTGAAAATCCATTGTTGTGAGAAGCTATTTCGGATGCAAAAACGTTTGTTATTTTAAAGCATTATTACAACAATCATTAATTGTTGTAAAATCATTGAAAATGAAAAAAATATAGAACTCCATCGTCACTTCTTGATCATCGTCAGGGAAAATATAGGAACATGTGTTATATATTCCCGCGGCCACCAACTTGGATTTTTTCTTGGCGTGAAAACCCCTTTTCCGCCAAGTAAATTTCACCAAGCAATTTATGCACATGTTAGGCTTAACGAGGTTGCCAGAACACGTCACTCGTAGGGGTTGCCTTATCGATAAATGCATACAAAACATCGCCGAGAAATCAAAGATGGTGGCCGCAGGAATATATAACATCTTAACGAAAATATATGTATATATGGCAGTTCTTTTGCAGTCTTTTTGACATTCTGTCAAAAAAGTTATACAGCATACTCTAGGCTGCTTAACTAACACGTCGATGTAGATTATCAATAAGTATCTTATATAATTGTGATGATTCTTACATTGAAGCAACATATGAAATAAACAAAATTTAGTTTTTTAAGCCTCCTATAATTGCACTGTAAAAAATACAGATGTTTCTTAAACTACGAAAATTTACTGTAATCACGAACGAAATTATTCGATAACCGCTTCCAACGAATTGAATATTTCCAAATGAGCGAAAAAATGCCCAGGCTGGGAATCGAACCCAGAACCTTGGCTTACAAGGCCAATGCTTTACCGTTCAAGCAAACTGGGCCGACAACCAGCTAGCATATTTCGCTCAGATAATCTTATTGATAGTAACATCTGATCTGTCATGTACACAGCTTAACAGAATAAACCGCAGATAAAGGAACGCTATATAAACGATGGATACGTAGATTAACTATTATTTTAACACAATCAAGCTGATTGGTAAAGTTATCATAGGAAATGAATATTTCGAACTGAGCGAAAAAATGCCCAGGCTGGGAATCGAACCCAGAATCTCCAATCTGGGTTCGATTCCCAGCCTGGGCATTTATTCGCTCAGTTGGAAATATTCAATTCGTATAAGTTTACCAATCAGCTTGATTGTGTTAAAATAATAGTTCAACCACTTCCAAGTCACCCAATATTCTTAAAAGCGTTCCTTTATCTTAAGAAATCTCAGAAAACAATTTATTTTCGCAATTTAAAGAAGAATTTATAAAAACAAAACTTTTATTACCTGCCCGTCATTTTCGGAAACGTTCTCGAGTAGCTTTTACTCCGCATTAATTAGTTCTTTCTATCCGGAAAATAAGGTTCCTGTATGCCATCAGACGTCAACTAAACATTTTCCGCTGCATAACTGAAACTGTGCACACAATTGTAACAGAAAATGTTAATGTTAATGCTGTTGTGTTTTTTAGTGTGTTGTTTTTTTTTGTTGTGTTTGCTTTATGTTTTTTAGTTAAGCATGTTTACTGAACGTGAAACAATTTACTTGAGACCTCATAGCACCTGAAAAACAGGTTTTATGGGTAGAGAGAAATAATTAATGCACTGTAAAAGCTATTCGAAAACTACGCGCAGCTAAAAAAAAATCATTTTTATAAATTCTTCTTTAAATTTCAAAGACAAATTCTTTTATGAGGTTTCTAAAGATAAAGGAACATTTTTCGGAATCTTGGGTGACTCGGAAGATTTTATTGTATATTTTCGTTCGTGATTATAGTACATTTTCGTACATTAAGAAACATCTGTCTTTTTTTTTTACAGTGTGTGATGATGGAAAATTTCATGATGTAAAACGTAATGACTTATGCTGTAATTAATATTGTTTCTTAATACACAGTCGTTTTATTTGTAGTAATAATATTTTTATTACAAATAAAACATGAATAAAACATATATTTATGAATGTGATAAATTTTAATAACTTTTGTTTCGCTGCATTCACGAAATTTTCATTGTGCGCTAATGCATTGAAATTCTGAAAATGAATTGTAATTGTCGTGTAATTGTTTTGTCTATGTTAATATGTAAAGTACTGTAAAGCCCTAAAATACATTGTATATGCGACATGCATCTATTAATGTATTTTCATATGAGTAAAATATAATCAGTAAAGGCTCAAAATTTGACACCACATCTAGGCGAAGATTGTCGACGAAAGAAAGTGCACTCCAAGTAATCGTATCTTCTGAGCATGATCAAAATATGGTACAGCTCTTAACTTTTCAACCTATTTATTTGGCGTACATCTTATAACTGACGCGTGAGTTAATGAAACGCAAATTTTATTTTATAACGTAATAACAATCAAAATGCACACATTCAACAATAACTTGAAAATGCATTGTTGTGAGAAGCTTATCACATTGTTGTCCTATTTCTGATGGAAAAACGCTTGTTACTCTACAGCATTATACTACAACAGTCAGTAATTGTTGTTTCATGACTTTTGGCCTCATATTACTGTAAAACCAGTGAAAATGGGGAAAAAAATATATAAAATCAGTACGTAATGGAAAAGACTACCTCATCACTTCTTGATCGTCGTCAGAAAAAATATAGGAACAAATGTTACACAGGGTGTCCGGTCTCAACGGTGTCCAATGGCTAATTCCTAAACCATTAGTCATAGACATATAGTTCCAATTAGAAAAGTGCCTTAAATCAGGTAAAGAAATATTTTAAAAGCGATTTGGGTCAATAAAAACATTTCTTAAGAAATTACGAAATTTAAATTTTTATACGGTCCCCCGGTCCTATAAGTTATATTTAGTAAAATTTTCCTATTACACTGACAAGTAAGACGAAAAAAGCCCCATTCATATAACTCTAAAATTGTGCGAGTTATGAAACTTTAAACATGCATGACTTATGCCACTTTTCTGCTCTGAAAACAAAGGAGTTCGGCTTGGCTTTGAGGGGTCACATTTCAAGTGCTTAAAATATTCGAAGGTCTCATTTCATGTGTATCTGCGCTTTGAAATAAATCGTAGAAGTATTACGATTAAGTTAACATTTATTAAGTTTCAGATTGGCTGAAATAACATATGTTTTATTTTATCAGGATTTGATACTGTTTCTTTTATGATTTCTTTTAATAAAATTATGTTATTTTTATAAGTTATGTTACTTCAACGATCTTATGTATGTTTTTCCAGTTCAAAATTTGCATTCGAACTTTAACCCACTTTCAAATATCCGATCGAGATTACATTTTACATAGTGGTGCAAATCCGATAACAATCTAATATTATTATGATTTTCGGTGGTTACCATTTATACTTAATTTACAGGATAACACAAAAAATTTCGGATAGATTACCGCCAAGAAGTTTAAGAAAAAGTTTTAGATTAGATAATACAAGATGGAGATTGTTGGGTTTTTTAACTTTTATGTACTTTTTAGTGCTGAATACGAAAATTGCCTTAATTTTTAACCATCATGTTAGGATATTTCGGAAATTATAAATTGTCGAATTTAAAGAATAACAAAAATCGGATATTATTAGATGAAATGGTTGTATTTTTTAACTTTTGATAATTGATTTTTACGTACTTTTTAGCACAAATCAGAAAATAACTTTCATTTTTAACCATCACGTTAGGATTTTTTTGCAAATATGTAAGTTAAAATATAGCGAAAATCTCATACTATAAATCATATGTAAAACTTTTTTTATTTTATTTTATTCAATAATTTATTCGATATTTTTTATCTTGGGATTCTTACAGCTTACTCATGTGATGAGATGAGGGAGGAAATTAAATTTTAACTTTAAACTTTTTAACTTTGAAATTTACAATTTGCGAAAAATCCTGATGTGATGGCTAAAAATGAAGGTCAATTCCGGATTCAGCGGTACAGAATACATAAGAATCAATTATTAAAAGCTAAAAAGCATGAAATCACACAACTTTTGCAGGCTAGTGTAATCTAATAATATTTTAAAATACGTATCATTTTGTAAAGAATTGAGGTTGTTAATTTAGCATCATTTTATTTAACCAAAATTCTGTTTTTTCCCTTATTCTTAAATGTTTATTACAAATTGTATATTTTGCATTAATATGTCAGAATGACTAAAGATTTCAAATTTATATTGCAATGTTAATTTTACTCTCAACCATTTTTTAATACATCTGACGAAATTATATTTTGACTAAATTTGTGAATGACCCCCAATTTGCAGCAAAAAATATGCTCCAACTTTAAACAGGTATTACTCGGTCAATTTTAATCGTAGAACAACGGGACTTTTTTTGTATTACTTGTCAGTGTAAAAGGAAAATGTTACTAAATATAACTTATAGGACCGGGGGACCGTATAAAAATTTAAATTTCGTAATTTTTTAAGAAATGTTTTTATTGACCCAAATCGCTTTTTAAATGTTTCTTTACCTGATTTAAAGCATTTTTGTAATTGGAACTATATGTCTATGACTAACGGTTTAGGAATTAGCCATTGGACACCGTTGAGACCGGACACCCTGTATATTCCCGCGGCCGCCGTCTTAGATTTTTTCTTGGCGTGAAAACCGCTTTTCGGCCAAGTAGATTTATGCTCATGTTTGGCTTAATGGGGTTGCCAGAACACGTCACTCGTCAGGTTTGCCTTATCAATAAACACCAACAAAACATCGCCGAGAAATCCAAGATGGCATCCGCGGGAATATATAACATCTTAGCGAAAATATATGTATATATGACATTTCTTTTGCAGTCTTTTTTACATCCTGTCGGAAACGTTATACAGCATACTCTTAGACAGCTTATCTAACACGTCGATATAGATTATCAGTAAACATCCTACACAATTGTGATGATTCTTACATTGAAGCAGCGTATGAAATAAACAAAATTTAGTCTTTTAAGCCTCCTATAATTGCACTGTAAAAAAAGACAGATGTTTCTTAAACTACGAAAATTTACTGTATTCACGAACGAAAATATTCGATAACCGTTTCCAAGTCACCCAATACCCAATTTTCTTAAAGCGTTCCTTTATTTTAAGAAACCTCAGAAAAATATTAATTTTTGAAATTTAAAGAAGAATTTATAAAAACAAACTTTTATTATCTGCCCGTTACTTCCGGAAACGTTTTCGAGTAGCCTTTACAATGCATTAATTAATTCTCTCTACCCGGAAAATCAGTTTTTCGTATGCCATCAGACATCAACTAAACATTTTCCGCTGCATAACTGAAATTGTGCGTACAATTGTAACAGAAAAATGATAATGTTAATGTTAATGCTGTTGTGTTTTTTAGTGTATTGTTTTTTGTTGTGTTTGCAATGTGTTTTTTAGTTAAGCATGTTTACTGAACATGAAAATATTTACCTGAGGCCTCATAGCATCTGAAAAACCGGTATTCTGGGTAGAGAGAACTGATTAATGCACTGTAAAAGCTACTCGGGAGCGTTTTCAAAAACTACGTTCAGCTAAAAAAATTATTTTTATAAATTCTTCTTTAAATTTCAAAGATAAATTCTTTTATGAGGTTTCTTAAGATAAAGGAACGTTTTTCGAAATCTTGGGTGACTCGGAAGAGTTTACTGTATATTTTCGTTCGTGATTATAGTACATTTCCGTACATTAAGAAACATCTGTCTTTTTTTTTACAGTGTGTGATGATGGAAAATTTCATGATGTAAAACGTAATAACTTAGATGTGATCGTAGAATACATTTCTGCTCGGGTTATTTCAAAAATTCGCCAAATTGACGTGTTTTTGCGTCTTGTCTTTTAGAGTTGCCACATCCAGGAGGAAAACAAATACTTAAAATGCACATAAAATTTCAAATTCTTTCAAAATCACACTTTTAAAAGAATACATTTTATCAAAAATACCTAACTGTGGATGTGCCAATCCGAAAACTTCCTTCTATCTCAACAGCTTAATATTTCAGAAAGTAGTTACATATGTTAACACATCAATATTATTAGTTCAATACATTATACAAACTTTAATTTTCATCTTAAAATTTTGCTTCAGTCAATTAATCGGGTAAAAACGAGTTAATCTCGATCATGATATTTATTAAAATCAATAGCTTTTCGTTATTCTGTTGTGCATAAGCTGTTTGCGAATAGAAGGCTTAGCAAGACGCGAGTTCCTGTCGCTGTACGAGCTGCCGATGGACAATAGAACTACGAAAAATGGAGAAAATTATACAAAAATCGCTGTCACAGCGCCCTTTTGAGGCGGAATATTTCCAAATTCAAGGAGGAGCGGCCCTCCATAGCCAAAATCATACACAAAAAATTCAGTTCAACTCTATGCATAACTTCATACACTTTTCGATGGTACAATGGCAACACAGGGACACACGGACAGACAGACATTTTCTATAAACAGGTGTTTTAGTATCTTTGACCCCTAATACGTGTAAATCCGTCAAAAATCGGAAGTAGAAAAATTGCAACGCTATTGTAATCGAAAAATCGTGCGTAATTTCTATTGAAAATAGAAGAAAGTAAAAACAAAAATTTCCCTTACCCAAACAATTAAAAAAGAGCGTTTGTTATTAAAAGCAATCTCAAAGTTACCACATTGCCGCAGCTTAAACCCTTTAAAAAAGTATCACCAAGCAGGAGTGTGTTCTACGATTCACCCATAACTTATGCTGAAATTAATATTGTTTCTTAATACACAGCCGTTTTATTTGTAGTAATCATATTTTTATTATATTATGAATATAATGTGATAAATTTTAATAACTTTTGTTTCGCTGCATTCACGAAATTTTCATTGTGCGCTAATGCATTAAAATTCTGAAAATAAATTATAAGTGTCGTGTAATTGTTTTGTCTATATTAATATGTAATGTACTGTAAAGCCCTAAATACTTTGTATATACGATATGCATATATTAATGTATTTTCATACAATAGATAAGTAAGATATAATCAGTAAAGGCTCACCATTTGATACAACATCTAGGCGCAGGTTGTCGACGAAAAAAAGTGCACCTCCAAATAATTGTATCCTCTGGGCCTGATCTAAAACATGGTACAGCTCTAATATAGGAACTCGTGTTATATATTCCCGCGGCCACCATCTTGGATTTTTCTTGGCGTGAAAACCGCTTTTACGCCAAGTAAATTTTGCCAAGTAGATTTATGCTCATGTTAGGCTTAATGGGGTTGTCAGAACACGTCACCCGTCAGGTTTGCTTTATCGTTAAACGCCAACAACATCGCCGAAAAATCCAAGATGGCGGCCGCGGGAATATATAACATCATAGTGAAAACATATGTATATATGACATTTCTTTCGCAGTCTTTGACATTCTGTCGAAAACATTATACAGCATACTCCTAGACTGCTTATCGAACACGTCGATGTAGATTATCAATAAGTATCCTACATAATTGTGATGATTCTGACATTGAAGCAACGTATGAAATAAACAAAATTTAGTCTTTTAAGCCTACTATAATTGCACTATAAAAAAAAAAAGACAGATGATTCTTAAACTACAAAATGTACTGTAATCACGGACGAAAATATTCGATAACCGCTTCCAAATCACCCAATATTCTTAAAAGCGTTCCTTTATCTTAAGAAACCTCAGAAAACAATTTATTTTCGAAATTCAAAGAAGGATTTATAAAAATAAACTCATATTATCTGCCCGTCATTTTCGGAAACGTTTTCGAGTAGCCTTCTTAAAGCATTAATTAATTCTTTCTACCCGGAAAATCGGTTTTCGTATGCCATCAGACATCAACTAAACATTTTCCGCTGCACAACTGCAATTGTGCATACAATTGTAACAGAAAAATGGTAAGTTTAATGTTAACATTAATGCTGTTAATTATATATGTTTTCCAGTTAAGCATGTTTACTGAACATTAAAATACAGTTGAACCCGGTAATAGCGCCAACTCTGTTATAACGTCAAATTTTTCAGTCCCCACGAAACTCCCATAGACATCAATGTTACTGTAACTTGGAAATAACCATGGAATAAGGAATAGAATTAGTATTCTATATCTATGGAAATAACGACATAATTTAAATGGCGACCCCGGTTATTGCGTCAAAAATATACATAAACTAATATAATTATTCTTAGAAAATGGAGCAGTGTAATTTGTTTTCACCACAATGAAGTGCAATTCGTCATAGATGGGAGACATTGAAATCACAGCTGGCTCAAGTTTACACCTATACGCAATTTTCCGGACCTGTCCTGCAGTCTTGTCCAGGAAATAACTCACGGGGGAGTTTAGGCAGTGAACAAGGTGAAACTTCTGCTCCTGATCTGTCTAAATAAATAGCGTACAAGACCAGTTAAATTAGATATGGTGGAGAAACAGGGAGGAATCGTATGACACTTGTTCCGAAAAAATTATAAAAGAGTATAGCGATTCTAACCTGATAGTAACATCATTCGTTGTTTTTCAGTTCTCTCGTGCTTTAAGTGAGAAACTTTGATCATTATGGCATCCGTAAAAAGAAAAGTCCTTTCTTTGGGAGATAAAGTTAATATTATTAATGCATTGAATAAAGGGAAGAAGAAAGCTGAAGTTTGTCGAGAATTTGAGTTAGTAAATTCAAGTGTGTGCTCTATCTGGAAAAACAGAGAGAAAATTTCAAGTTTTGTTCAACTCTGAACAAAATGGCAAGAATGTTAAGCGAATGAGGAAGTCGGATAAGGAAGACCTTGATGGGGCATTGCTAAAATGGTTTAAACAGAAAAGAACTATGAACGTACCAATCAGTGGTCCAATGCTGATGACAAAAGCAGAACAGCTTGCCAAGTTGCTTGGGCATGCAAATTTTATTTGCTCCAAGGGTTGGATAGATCGATTTAAGGCGCGTCACAGCATAGCGTTTCACAAGGTATGTGGTGAAGAAAGACTTGCCGACGATAAGTGTGTTCCGGATTTGCTAAGCGATGTATGGTGACAAGGCTACGCAGACAATGACATTTTGAACGCAGATGAGACAGGCCTCTTTTTTAAGCTTACTCCCGACAAAACTCTTTCATTTAAGAACGAAAAAGGTTCTGGTGGGAAGTTGTCGAAGGAAAGAATTACAGTTCTTGTTTGCGGAAACATGACTGGAACAGAGAAGAAAACCTTGACCTTGATTGGAAAGTCTAAACGTCCAAGATGTTTTAAAGACGTTAAAATGCTTCCAGTCAACTACCAACACAGTCGAAAGGCTTGGATGACATCCGAGTTGCTTGAAGCTGAAGTGAGGCGATGGGATAAGGAACTCTGCAGACAAAAGCGAAAGATTCTACTCTTAGTAGATAACTGTCCTGCCCATCCCGATGTGAAAAATTTACAGAGAATACAGTTAGTGTTTCTACCACAAAATTGTACAAGCAAGTTACAACCTATGGATCAAGGTGTAACCAGAAGCCTTAAGAGCAACTACCGGAAGTGCGTGCTTATGCACATTTTAGAATGCTCAGACGAAAGTGAGATTTGCAGTATAAATCTTTTCAATGCAATTAATTTTTTGGATAAGGCCTTGAGACGAGTTACAGGAAAAACGATTTGAAAGGCATTTCGACATGCCAGTTTTGTTTCTACAGAAGAAAGTTCTAGTGAAATCCCACAAAGAGAAGAAAAAGATTTGCTTTTTGTCAGAGTGGAATCGTCGATTCGGATGATCTGATGATTTGCCTTTTTATGAAAATTTGGACGAGTTTGTTGCTGTAGATGATGATTTGATAACTTCGGAACTTAAATCTGATTTGGAAATTGTCCAAAAAGTGCAAGAAACATAGAAAACTGTCAGTGATGAAGAAGAAGGGCAGAAAACTGATGAAGTAGTACACCACCTAGAATCAAAGACGCTCAGCAAGCAATAAGATTGTAGTCACGCTTTCATGAATCCCAAATCACAGATACAACGATCTTTAAATTTATCGGAAACATTGAAGATGACATAGAACGAAAATTGTTTTGCTCGAAAAACAAACAAAAGAAGATTGAACATTTTTTCTCTCCGAATATGCCCGCCTAGCTCCATTATTATCATGTTATGAAGGAATAAATTAATTTTTCTTGGAAAATCATAGTAAATGTAATTTATACTCATTTTATAATTTGTTATACAGTTTATATTACTATTCTCATTTTATAAGGGGTGAAATAGGGTAGTATGCATACATTCTTTACTTATAATTCATGCTTCTGATCCGACCTCGGTTATTACGTCACTCGGTTAAAGCGTCATAATTATTGCGGTCCCTTGAATGACGCTATAACCAAGTTCGACTGTATTTACTTGAGATCTCATAGCTTCTCAAACACCGGTTTTCTGGATAGAAAGAACTGATTAATGCACTGAAAAAGCTACTGCGAACCGTTTTCAAAAACTACGGGCAGCTTAAAAAATATATTTTTATAAATTCTTCTTTAAATTTCAAAGACAATTTCTTTTATGAGGTTTCAAAAGATAAAAGAAGGCTTTTCAGAATCTTGGGTGACTCGGAAGTGCTTATTGTATATTTTCGTTCGTGATTATAGTACATTTTCGTACATTAAGAAACATGTCTTTTACAGTGTGTGATGATAAAAAATTTCATGATGTAAAACGTAATAACTTATGCTGAAATTTTTTACCAATAATATTGCTTCTTTATACAAAGCCGTTTTATTTGTAGTAATCATATTTTTATTATATTTCTTAATTCAATATGATAAATTTTAATAAGTTTTGTTTCGCTGCATTCACGAAATTTTCATTGTGCGCTAATGCATTAAAATTCTGAAAATAAATTATTGTCGTGTAATTGTTTTGTCTATATTAATATGTAATGTTCTGTAAAGCCCTAAATACATTGTATATGGGGCATTCTTTTGACTTTTGGGGGAAAAATCTGACAAAATTAAACTTTCGAAAATAACATTTTAATCTGATAGACGAATGCCTTAATGATTCAAAATAAAGAAAATATGGTCAGCAGCGAAAATTTTTTTATTTAACTGAGGTTTAAGTTAAACTTGCGAGTTTAATTTTGCTTACCATTTTATCCCTACAACATTTTATTTTCTTCTAAATTTTTACTTATAATGAATTTGCATAGTACCCATAGGACATTCAAATAAGAAATAATAACAATGTAGTACTATTAACCCTAGAACTACCGGAAATTTTACTCAAGTTTTATAAAAACATTCTACACCAGAATTTTTACTTAAAACTATTTAATTTGTTTATTTAACTTATTATTGTCTGATTTATACATTTAGTTTGTTTTGAAGAAATTTCTGGTTTGAATAAATATTTTGAATGTACATGTCGGGTCCAATGGACCCGTCTGGTAGACGGAAGGTTAATACAGAATTTTTGTATAACATTGTCTTAAAGGGGGTGTTAAAGAAGGGACGGTAAGGTAAAAAAGGGGGATAGTATTGGAAAAAAGGGACGAAATGGTAAAAAAAGGGACAGTAAGGAAAATTACCACCTATTTTTAGGAAAATCATGTTAAGACTAAGTGATAGCCACAATGTTCATTGATTTTTAGAAAGAGTTGTTAACATTGGATTAAATTAAATTATTTTTTAAATTTACCTCGAAAAGTGCAGGAATAAATCTTGGGGACGGTGAGACTACCCATAAAGCCACGATGCTTGGAATTGATATTTAAATGCTGATTTAAATTCTACAGTAAATTTCCTGCCAAAAAATTTTAGACATTATTTCTCTAGCATACTTCTGCATGAGAAAAAACTTGAAAAAAATTCTGTGGCTGCATCTCAAATGATTTTCTGTATAATTTTAGAAGAGGGATGGTAAGGAATCTAAAACATAAGGACAGAGTTTAAAAAAATAATAACAATCCTAAAAATGTGTGCAGGTTAATTTTTAGATACATATTTATATAAAACAATAGTTCGAGTTTCAGAAAAAAATTACATCGAATTATTTTTCTTGCAACAATTTTATCCAGACAGCTCCAAACTTAAAAATCAGCATCAGGGACACGGGACGGTATAGAAGTTTACCAGGTGTTTGAACACCCAACATCGTCCAAAACTTATTTATCTCGTTAATATTGTTGTGCAGTCATGCAATGGGATGTTCCCCAGTATATGAAATAAAAAAAACACAAAAAAGTGAATTAAAATAAAAATTATTATTCAGGGACATGAAAGTCAAAAGATTGTGATAATGCCCCATATGCGATATGCATATATTAACTGTTTTTCATATAATAGATAAGTAAGATATAATCAGTAGAGGCTCACCATTTGACACGACATCTAGGCGAAGGTTGTCGACGAAAGAAAGTGCACTCCAAGTAACCGTATCCTCTGAGCCTGAGCTAAAACATGGTACAACTCTTAACTTTTCAACCTATTTATTTGGCGTACATCTTATAACTGGCGCGTGATTTAATGAGACGAGATTCTTATTTTATAACGTGATAACAATCAAAATTCACAAATTCAACAATAACCTGAAAGCTCATTATTGTGAGAAGCTTATCACATTGTTGTCCTATTACTGATGCAAAAACGCTTTTTATTTTACAGAATTATATTACAACAATCATTAATTGTTGTTTCGTGATTTTTGTCCTCATGTTACTGTAAAATCCGTGAAAATGGGAAAAATATTTAATATCTGTACATAATGGAAAAGACTCCGTCGTCACTTCTTGATCATCGTCAGTAAAAATATATGGTTATATGACATTCCTTTTGCTGTCTTTTTGACATTCTGTCGAAAACCTTATACTACATACCCATAGACTGCTAATCTATCACATAATTGTGTGGATTCTCACCAGTGTTACCTGACGAATACTAAAATTTTATTTTGAACACCACTATTTTCATAGAGAGATAGTCGCCTTATTTATTTAGAAAAAAATTCCCATTAAAGCAAGAGAACAATACCGTAAGAAAATATTGGTATTCAAAATCAAATTTTAGTATTCGTCTGGCAACACTGATTTTCCCATTGATTATGGTCGGCATTTTAAGACGCCGTAAATTCAGTCTTCTGTTTCGTTTCTACCAAATGTTTTCCTTATCGCTTTAGAGTGCGTTTTGCTGCAATTATGATCCATGGTCGATTACGTAACAAATAAACGTTGAGCTATAGATTTATTTTATTTTTCTCCCAATAAACGATAATTTCGTTTATAGAGTATGATTTTAAAGTTTTCCTGAATTAATTTTTCAGAGCTCGTTTTATAAAATTATATTTCAGATCGTATCGATCTGTTTCTCTGTTATTCAGAAATGGCAAAAATTCACAACTGGTTAACTGTTTATGAGATCTAATATCACACAACATTGTTTCATGCTCAATGTGAATAACTACACACAAAATAATTAACATTTTTATGACATAAAATTCTAATTGTAATGAATATTTATCATATATATTAAACGAGCAAGCGATTTTTCCGATAATGAATGATATCGTAAAACTACTGGACCGATTTTCGCAAAACTTGCCTTACATACTAAATCGAAAAACGAGAAAAAGGTCTAGCTAGTTCCCGAATGCGAGAAAATTTATTTTTACAGGGTAAAACAAGCTCATCGCTGAAAGTTCCCTTTGCTATAAATCTAAAAATGTTCATGCGATTTAGATAAAACATGTTTTCTATACTAATTTGAGCAAGAGAAACCCAATTCTAAAACTGACAAAAGGCACCAAGAATATTTTATTAAAATTTTGCTTTTGTAATGAAAGTGTAAAATAGCGGGTTTTTATTTTCTAAGAAATTCAATTGAATATTCTGGTGTCAGTTAATTATTTCATCATTTTAAGAACAGAATTCTTCTGCCCCTTAAAGGATTAACTGGCTAGAAGAAATAAAATTAATGGATTTTACTCAATGTTGATTTCGTGAACTTAATGTTTTCACAAACATTTTACAAATATGCTAATATTTATAAAGAGAACTGCTCTTGTACTTTTGTTATATAAAATCACTACCATATTGTTACTAACATCGCTAAAGTTTGATGCCATGGCAAAACACCTTAGCTCAAAATTAGCAGCAACTTTAAAAGCAAGACAATTTTTTAGCCAAACTTATCAAATATCTCCCGAAATAGCTTATTTTTGCCGCGAATTATTGACTTGGACAACGATTGTTGAAGAATAATCATTTAAATTTTTATAAAACAGGGAGAATGGCACAGGATATGAGATGATCTCATTCATGATAAAAACGTTTATTCTTACAACAATTTCAACAGCAAATAATACACTGCTCAAAACAATTAAAGGATATTTGAAGTTTTATATAAAATAAAGATATAAACGAAATTTTTTTTGCCGAAAATAGAAGAAGAGAATCACAAATGCAAATTTTTCTGGTTTTCAAACTGTGGAGTATGCAAATTTTGAGTTCGGCGTCAAAAACGTCGCTTCAGCGGCAGCGAATGAAATTTGACTTTCAACTGGATAAAAGAGAATGAAGACAAGGATGATCGGCATTCAGTGATTGCTTTGTTTCGATGAGTACGATGTCTCAGCGAAGTCATTTGACAAATTCAGAAGCTTGGAGAATTGTTGGTAGGTTAGAAGGTGGCCAAACTCAAGCCAAAGTAGCGCAAGCCATTGGAGTGTCACAAAGTGTCATTTACAGGATCTGGAACCGTTTTTTGGAGAGTGGATGTGCAGGCCGAAGACCAGGGCAAGGTCGTAGACGGGCAACAACGCCCAATGAAGATCGGTATTTAGCGTTAACAGCTCGGAGACACCGAACCATGAACGCTACTCTTCTCCAACAACACCTTCGCTCGGCTACAGGCACCACGATTTCAACTCAGACTGTCCGAAACCGGCTCCATGCTGTAGGTCTGTATGCTCGCCGACCGATGGTATGTGTTAGATTAACATCAAGGCATCGTCGCGACCGCAGGGAGTGGGCAACCGAGCATGTCAACTGGAGGAGAAATGAATGGAGCAATATTCTGTTTTCTGACGAGTCCCGTTTTTCTGTGCATCCGGATAATAGGCGTATTTTCATCTGGAGGGACCGTGGCAGTAGGAATAATCCTGCGTTCGTGCACGAAAGTGTCCGATTTGGCGGTGGAGGAGTGTTGGTGTATGGTGGCATCTCCATTGACGGGCGCACTGACCTCTACATCATTCGAGATGGAGCTCTGACTGGTCGCCGATATAGGGATGAGATCCTCAGACCTATTGTAGTCCCTTACGCTGCAGCAATCGGAGATAACTTCATTTTAATGGACGATAACTGCAGGCCCCATCGTGCAAACCTGGTGGAGGATTTCCGTTTCGAGGAAGGAATCGTTCGAATGGAATGGCCAGCGTGTTCTCCAGACATGAATCCAATCGAGCACGTTTGGGACGCTCTAGGAAGACGAGTTTTTCTGGCCGCCAACAACCCCCACAAACTCTCCAAGAACTGGAAAGAGCTCTTCTGGAAGAGTGGTGCAGAATACCCCAACTCGTCATTAATAGCCTCATTGAGTCCATGCCTCAAAGGTGTTCAACGTTGCTGGCCGCCCTTAGAAACCATACCCCCTACTGAAAATGATTTTCTTTGAAGAAAACACCTTTTCTTATTCTTTTTTTCTCATATGCACAAATTGTGTTTTTTTCCTTTAGTACACAAATGCGCAATAAAATGCATTTTTTTCTGCCAAACATGTGTAATTTATTCTCATATAACCTACTATGTCTGTCGACCATGTATCAATCAGCTAAACAGTTTACCAGATACAAAATCCACCTAAAACTGCAATATCCTTTAATTGTTTTGAACAGTGTATTTCAAGGGAAAAATCCTTAACTTTCTTCCGGATGAATATACGAGCAGAATATCCAAAAACATCTAAATCAGCTTTGAGGCCCTTGATGGTGTTCAACACGACATACTTATGTTAACATGCTTTGTGATTTTTGAAAAACAAGCACAGAAACAAACTGTGTGTAGTATAGACCGGGAGCTGGCAGCACAGACAATCACCTCATCCAGTTTACGGCTGAAATTCTTGAATGAGTTAAAACTCTATTCGTATATTAAAACGCAATCGGTCTGCCAAGTCCTATCTTGGTGGAAAAAACCTGAAAACCCGATTTTAGCAGTTGACTCATAGGTTAACCATTATATTTTCCTGCTCCCAGTCCTCCATATTTTCAGACCTTTGGGTGCAGGAAAACACAATGGTAAACCTACGAGTCTGTGATGCCGCCTCCCAGTCTATTGTGTTAACATGCTTTTTCTACTTTGTAGTTTTTGAAAAACAAGCACAAAAACAAACTGCGTGTAGTAAGTGACTTAAGATTAAATTAAGCAGTTTTAAGCCTGATATGGATGCCGTCATCGGTAAACACCAGTGTCGGAAATCTCACTGATTATAAAGTTATATTTTGATGATAATTAAATGTATTTTTCATTATCTTGGTAATCTAAGGGAAAGAATAATTAAAACAACACACATATTATGCATATTTAATATGTATGTTGTTTTAATTATTCTTCCACTTAAATTACCAATTCTTGTTTTTGTTGATAGTGTATCCTTCGTACGAAAATTTGCTCTTTTTCGTAGGATAGGATAGCCGATAGTTTAAAGAGGCCATGCAACAATTTCCATACGTTTCCATCCTTATGTTTGGTGGGTCGCGAAATTTTGTTTAACTGAAAGGTGGGTCGCGAACCAATAAAGGTTGGGAGACACTGGTCTATTTAATTTTAGATTCCAAAGAGGACACTACTTCAGATACACTATTTCTAACTGTTTTATTGAAGAAAAAAAGTAATTTAGACATAAATACAAGAGGTCGAGGCAGGTCTCGATTATGCATAATTGGGACCCGGGGCAAAGATAAATTAGGGGGCACCATTCGAATAGTTTTACCATTATTCAAATAGAACTGATGGTTAGTTATATGTGTAATGCATAAACAATATTTTCGCACTTTGGATTTTAAATCGAAGAAAATTCTTAGCTCCATATCAATTCTAAATTAAGTACCTTAATTAATAAAAATACTCTTTATTTTCTTAGTGCAGAACAAAACTCTTTTATATAACTTTAGCACATTGTTATAAGATGAATTTAATAATTTCAACTTATGGAAGAGGGTCAAATACTCTAACATATAAATATGAGTTTATCAAGTTACTTTCTTTTACCCATTTTTAAGTTGTACTACATACACATAACATAATATCAAATAAAATTCATTCTACTTCACAAGTAGAAGGTGTTTTTTCGATCAATCCAAAAAGATGGCAATTTCGGGTTTGTTTTTCATATTTAAGTCAAGTTAAAAGAAAAAGCTCTTGAACACGGGAAAAAAATTATCTCATGACAATTAGAATTGTTTAATTTGAAACACAAAGTTTAGATATGATTTAAGTTCATTGCTAATACAATCTATTATATAAAATCAAAATATTATTTCTTATTTAATAGTAGTTGGAATTAGCTTTATGAATGCATTGAGGTCTGCGAGTTCAAAATGAAATTTGTTTTTAAGAAATTTTAATAGAGTCTTTTAAAAATGAAATTTGTATTTTGTATTTGAAATTTTTTAGAATTGGAATTGGGAAAAAAAGTAAGTATTTATAAATTAATATATGAATTTGGGGGTCCCTTGGCATAGTACCGATTTGTCCATGCGATAATAAGGGCCTGGGTCGAGGATACGATGATGGATCTAATATGGGCGATGAAAAATATATTTAAAAAAGGAGAGTTTTAGATTCAAATTTTCGTGCATTTTATGTGCCATATTTAAATAGGAATCTAAACTTGATAGTCAGTGACGATGTGAATATTAATCATGAAGCTTACTGATTTTTATTTTTACTATAGTATGAGAAATATTTTTTTTTTCCTTTTCTGTTTATCGGTGGAATATTTTAAATACTCATTTAGCTGCAAGTCATCTTAAAGCCATTTTCTGAAATCTGAAACATAGTTCTCGATTATTTTTAATACACAACGTAAGTTATTTTATTTTCTAACTTTGTACTCTTCTTTTATTTGTTTATTCTTTTCCCTTTCGTTTTATAATTTCTGTTTTTTTTTAATGTACATATAAACTTATAATTAATATATTTTGTATTATTAACCATTTGGAAAAATGGTTATTGTCCTCGACAGGGTAGAAAATCAAAAGCATATCTGAAGCTTTTTATTGGTTTAATCGGCATTTCATTCGTTTTCTGGTTGGTCTATACAGTAATTTGTATTTCCCTTTACTTTCAACAGAGATGGATATTTCTGTTGCCACAATGACAAAAAAGGAATAAACACTACAAAAAAAATTAATAACTCAGAAACAAATTGAGATACAGTTTTCAAACAAATTGCATTTAAAAGTACATTTTTTTCTCTATACGATGGTGTAAAAAGTAATATTGTGGGATGTTTAGAAGTTAAAGAATGTAATTTCATTTAAAATTGGTCGTCAGATTTCTTGGAAATCTGACAATGGAAAAGCCTTTTCCCGAACAGCCAATGAAATGCTTGGATAATACGTAAGGTTCAGGAAATCTGAGGAGTCGCAGGCGACTTTTGTCGCTTGCAATCTTTACGTGTAATAGCACTATTAATGTTTAATTCATGGCGTACGTAATGTATGATCAACTCCGTGCGATTTTTTATGTCTTAAATTTTAGTCTTTGAAAAAATCATATTCCAAATGGTCGTTGTAATTTGTTAAATTGCTTTTTTTTCATTTGTGATCGCTTATAAAATTTTATAAAACGATAATTTTTCGGGGAGGGATATAGAGCGCAAGCTGAAGTTTTGCACAAGGGCGCCGAAAACTACTGGTGCGCCCCTGCCCGAAAACTCCTGATTAGTCAAGGATGGTCCAGTGACTTTCCGTAAATGATGTAAGTAACAGCTGTCCGGACAAATAATAAAATAATAGTACCAAACTCAAAAAGAGAGAAAATTATCAATTACTAATCATGGGTTTATAACGGATTCACTGGCTTGTTTGATATACCCAAGTAGTAAAATCATTTAATTTTGTAATTTTTAACAAGGATATGTCTAAAAAAAACGTGAAATGCAGATGCAGTTGTGAAAGTTACAGAAGGATTTTTACTGATGCCATTGAAGAAGTCAAAACTCTTCAATCTGCAAACAGTAAATTCCCTGTTCTGCTACCAATGAATGTCTGTATTTTCACAAAGCAGCAGATATGATGCTCCATCCCTTCCTGTAAAATTTAAAGTTTGTGGTGATATTAAATACGAAAAATATCTCTGTCACCACTCGTAGATTGGGTCCACATACCATTTTAAATCCACTATCAAATACAGGATTCCTGCGCATAAGGGGATTTTAAGTGTTTTAGTACCAGGAATTTTGTAAAATACTGGTCGCTATATCTGAAGATAATTTTTTTTTTCATTAAATAAGACAAATATTACATTACGAAAGTTCTGGTAAAAAGTCTTTGAAGCGTATGAACCCCGAAATAGATGCTTTTTTAGATATGTTTTTGATTATCGCTTTCCAACTAAATCAAAATGCGATTTTTTTGTATAGGGGAAATGGGGGATGAATGGGACATTATCACAAAAATATTTATTTTAAACATTTTTTTTAAGTTATTATCAATATTATCTATCGCATTTCATACATTAGGTGTTTGACTACATCTATGCACAATATTTAGTCAAGGTTATTATTATTATATAGAAAAATATTATGAAATAAAAAAAATTTTACCCCCTGTCCCAGTCATCCCCAAGGAGGGATGAATGGGACACTAATAGGGATGGATGGGACACAAATATTTTCTTCCCTGTATTCAATGTTACCAAATTAAAATGTATAATTATAAACTTATATACAATTATATTTGTAGTGTATGATCATAATATGGCTTTTATATGAGTTGGTATTGCAATAAGTAAAAACACAGTTAATTATACACAACATATTTTAATGAATCATACAGTTAAAGTTACATGGAGAAATACCAGTAACATATAAGAAGTGGTGAGGTTCATACATAGCAATGGCTTAATTATCGAATTTATAATTTAATGATTGATGACATATTTATCTTGCACATTTCTATTTAATGTTAATGTAATTGCATGCAAACGTAATGAATGCTTTCACCCTTTCAGTTTCCTCTTTATTTGCAGGTTGAGGCAGCTTTCCCATGATATTAGACTTAGTAATATCACAAATTTCATTGTTTTCAGTATAAAATAATCCATAGTTATCAAAATGTTCGAACCAGGGATCTCTTGGTTGGATAGATTATCTGGGTTAATAAGGTTAACTGAGTGAAAAAGTTCCACCAGATTCGACCGGGATAGCTCAGATGGTAGAACATTGGCGGCCTCAGCCAAGAGATCCCTGGTTCGAATCCTGGTCCGGACATTTTTCGCCCAGTTGGAAATTTACATCTGATATGATTTATTTACCAATTAGAATAATTGTGTTAAAATTAATCTAGTATAATTACGTTTCCAACGATTTCCGGAGTTCCATTACCTGTGATTTATTCTGTTGAACTGAACCAGATTTCAAACCAGATGCTATAATCAATAAGGTTACCTGGTGAAAAAATTCCACCAGATTCGTCCGAGATAGCTCAGATGGTAGAGCATTGGCAGCCTCAGTTAAGAGATACCTGGTTCGAATCGTGATCCGGACATTTTTTCGCCCAGTTAGAAATTTACATCTGACATATAGCGTTAGTTTATTTAGCCAGGGCATTGGAGGGGAATTTCGTATTAAATTCCTTATCTCTTACTATTAACCTTTAATTAACAAAATCTATTATTATCATCTCCATTCCTTATTATAAAAATTATTAATTATTAATTAACCTATAATTATATAAAATAGTGGTATGCTACAATATAACTTTTATCTTAAAAATTTACTTTTAATATACTGTTCTCTTGGGCTCGCCCTGACAGTTTATCATATTGTTTATCGGTCATTCTGTTTGTTTTGTCATTTTAATCATTTTCATTAAACAGGGTCTTCCAGCCTGCTGGGACTTCCGGGCTCGTTCGCGGGTACTGGGGTCTCCGGGGGAAGGGGGATATTTGTTTTCCCCTCGTGGACTAATCAGCTCCTATACCGAAAAGTTGGCTGTCCATATTTCATTTTAATTTATTATACCCGGAAGGCCCCTCATAATTGACACGGGCAACGCCGGGTAGTTCTGCTAGTTACATATACTGTATCACTGGCCAAAATTCAGCCACTTCCAATGATGTCTTCGTATTTCATACAAGGCAAAATGAATAGGATCAAAATCTCACTGCAGTATCTTTATTATTGTTAAAGTTGTGAATGAAAATTGTGGTTAAGCTTGTTATGAGAAACCCTGTATTCTTGATTGAATGTATCGTATTTTCGATGGAATAAGTGGATAATGATTCTGGTTTTCTGTACAAAAATGTTTGTCTTGACTGCAGTATCTTCCCTGAAAGTTTGTTCCAAAATTTTAGGAACACTGTATGCATTTACAATCACTGAAAATGATCGCCGATTCTGGAGCATTTAAAACCGTTGTAAATCAAAAGGAGCAATAAATTTTTTCTAGCTGATTTGCTACAATGTGAATAAAAGTTTTTTTTATGACTTTAGTCCCCTTTCTGACACTAATCACTATTCTCCCACTCATAGTACAGCAATAATAACCAATATTTGTGCATTTTCGTCCACAAATCATTATAAAAATGATCAGAAATCGCGACGTTTGTATCGTAACCACAGTAAAATCCCCCAGCTTTAAATATCAGAATGCTCGTTTCTTGGCTGATGTAACAGAAAAATATATTATTTTCCCGATAAGCCGAAGAAAAAACATCAACCAATTGGCGTAGTATTTAGTAAAATTATCGTTGGTATAGCATATATATACATTATAATGTAAAATTTATGTTAGTGAGAAACGTAAATTTTTTAAATCGTATTGATGTTATCAACGACCTAACCCATAATTGTGCTTTATTGTGATTTTTCTTAACTTCTAAACACGCACAATTTCATTTCTTACATTAAATAGAAAAACATACTTTCAAATGAAATTTATTTGAAAATTGTATCTCAATTTTCAGCTTTTAATTGGTTCTGATTTCAATACTGATCATTAAAAATCATAAAAATGAGATACAATTTTCTGAATTTAATCGATTTTAAATTAATTTTCAAGCAGGGATCTTCTTAAATTTGCAGCCCAAAATTACAAAAAAAGAACTCATTTGGTCTGAATGCAGTATTAATGATCCCCATGTCCATGAGTAACGCTGGCATCATATTTTTGGTGGAAATGACCTAACTCATAAATTTTGTTTTTACTGCAATTTTTTTAACCTCTAAACATCACACATTCAATTTTTTCAACGTCTAATGGAAAGCAAAAAGTACATTCAATGCTATTAGTTTGAAAAGTGATTTTCATTTTACTGATTTTTTATGTGTTTTATAGTAATTTTTAAAGCAAGAATATTTTTTAAATATTAGTGCAAACCAATTACAAAAGATGAACCCGATTACTCTTAAAACAATGTAAATAATACATCATGTGGGAGTTTTTTCGTGCAATATTCCATAACTAAATCAGCAAACGAAATGAAAACCTATAAAAAATATAATACGAATTTAACAGATTTGAAATTAAACTATTCAAAATTATATTAAACGTTTTACCTTCAAAATATATTTAAATTAAGTTTGTACGTCTATTCAAAGTACTTAACGTTAAAGTTTTATTTTAAATATGAAAAATTCAGTAGTTCAATTAAATACCTATTAATTTTTTTTTTTTTTTTTTTTTTTTGCTAACTTCTAATTTTTGAATAATAAACAAAATAAAAAAATGCTGAACTATTTTTATCTTCGTAAGTGCGAATGGGTTAATTTTCGATAATCAGGCTGTACGTTTTTGGCGTACTTTAACTAATGTGGCTTAAACCTTTTATGGCATGAACTATTGCTTAAAAATGTATAGCATCGTTCATGCTTTCAGTGAATACTTGACATATGACTCGATTACGGAATATTAAAATGCAATAATGCTTTACCTGACTTTTGTGAAAAGCCTCAACTTGTTTTAATTTAAGACTCGCAAAATTCGAGTTTCTGGATAAAAAACGTCATTTTGACGTAATGTAATAAAATGTTTCGGCTCTAAAATCAGAATGCTTGTTTTTTTAGCGAGTGTAACAAAATATTACGATCTCCATGACAATACGCGGAATAAAGCAATAAATACATGCAAATGACCTAACATTTACTGACATTTTATTTCGCGTGGCTTCAATGGATGATAATAATATGGATTAATTTCAGAAGATCAAGAGTTCCCCCTCAGAATAAAATATCATTAGAGAGTGATGTCAGTTTATATTAGATATTGACGTCATATCTACCAAACGATTTTTTTTTCCTAAATTGTTTTCTTGAAATTTAAACGCATGATTAAAATAGATTTTTTAACTTAAAAAAAATTAAATGAAGATACTACTCATTTGAACACACTTTTAGGTAAAGTTTTTATTTTATTTGTGAATAATGTGCATTTTCTGACTGAATGACAACAATTTCGGAAATGCAAAATTATAACGATTGAGCCTGAATTTTTATTATCTTATAAAAAGAAAGTACACGTGTTATCATTTTTTTTTTTTTATTATTGCACCGTTTTTTAGGTTGTGGCAAATCGGAAAGAAAAGATTTAATTAGAAATGTAAAAAGAGATATTTCTGTAATGTTAAATTATGGAAGTTGGTAGAAAAAAGGGATAAATAATGGTCTGATGATTTTTTAAAGTAGACAGTGATCTATTCCACGTTCTAAAGCCTATGTAAATGAAGTTTCGTGCAAATCGGTCAAAAATTGAAGATTTGTATAAAGGACATACACACAGAGAACGGCTTTTATATATAGAGATATCAGCTGAATTTTAAAAAATGGAATGTTTAGCTTAGATAGGAATTTTGGCAATTTGTAGCATTTATCATTTATAGTTAGGTCATCATATTTCACAGAAATCATATCTGTTGAAAATATCGTCAGAATATCTTCATTATTGTTGAAGTAACAAACAGAAATCGAAGTTCGGCTTAGGTGAGACACACTTAGTTAATCTTCTTAAGAGTCAATTTTCAAACAACAAATAAATAGTACCATAAAAGCAACATTTTTTATTTAAATATGATTCTATTTCATACTTAGCCTGAATATTCTAATTTATTGATAATTAAAAACATAAGATTTAAAAAAAAGTTTCTGTAAATATTTGGTTTGATCGATTTTCATATTCGGCCAGACCAAATACTGAATAGAATACATATTAAATATTTGGTGCATGCCTAATAGTTTTACACTTGCAACCAGGGCTGCGAAGTCGGTAGGGGAAAATGGACGGCTCCGGCTCCAGGAATTTTAGTCGCCTGGGACTTTAACAGATCCGACTCCGACTCTTTCGCTCAAAAATGGGCCGACTCCGACAACGCAGACCTGCTTGTAAAATGGACGACTCCGACTCCGAGAATTTTAACAGATCAGACTCTGACTCTTTCGCTCAAAAATGGGCCGACTCCGACAACGCAGACCTGCTTGTAAAATGGACGACTCCGACTCCGGGAATTTTAACAGATCCGACTCCGACTCTTTCGCTCAAAAATGGGCCCAACTCCGACAACGCACACCTGCTTGTAAAATGGACGACTCCGACTCCGACTCTTTCGCTCAAAAATTGGCCTAACTCCGACTCCGCAGTCCTGCTTGCAACCGTACTGAATTACATTGCAAAGTAATTTACTAACATTTGATACACTTTTATAAGTATATATTCTTGAGTGCCATTTAATTTGGCTACTGTATTTCTTTTTAGCATATTGTTATGGCATCGTGAATATTAGAGCTGAGCACACTGAAGCTAATACAGTAGACTCCCTCAAATCCGCACTGCTCGGGACAAGAGGTTGTGTGGATTTTAGAATTTTGTGGATTTCTAGTCATTGATTTGTTTACATTTTTTAAACAGTAATTTGAATGTAATAATGCAATCGAAAATATAATGAATGCTTAAAATGATTCAGTTATAAACTAAAATAATAAAAATTAAAATTATTTGAAAAATGATTAAATTGTTACAAGTAAGTAATCATTAAAATTAAATACAGTACAAAGTCTAAAGTCCGGAATCCTCGGGACTTTACCAAGTCCGAACTTCGAATTTTTCTGAAATTTGGGCCCTCAAAAATATTGCCTTTCCAATAAAAAGAAAAATAAATTTCACTACTTAAAAAGGCAAAGTATGACGTTAATATATTAAAAATTGCATATAACAGCTATTAATACTACACTGGTTATCAAAAATTAAGGAAAAGTCACAAAAGCCAATTTTTAAATACGGGAATACTCAAAAGGAAGTAATATAATTCGAATAATTACTATTCCTGCAGAGCAGCTAGTCCATATAACATCTCATTCAGGTCACACATGGTCACAAGAGTCACAGTCACTACGGCGAAACAAAAAATAGGAAATTCCATACGTCTCTTTTATGAGTCTCAAATGACTACTATATGTGACTCCACTGACAGGTCACTGTGACTGGTGCTTTGTGGCGAGTCACCAGGTGACTTTACAATGTCATTTCATTAAGACTCTCGTGTGACTCTCATCTGGAGACTCAATTTCAAAGTCATTGTGAACGTTGCATTATGATAAATCACCAAATAATGTCAAATTAAAGTCACATGGTGACTTTCCACCACTTTTCACAGTGGTGACTTTACAGTAGGGTATCTGTTACCATTTGACAAAGTCATGTGACAGAAAGTCACCATGTGACTTTAATGTGACATTATTTGGTGATTTATCATAATGCAACGTGCACAATGACTTTGAAATTGAATCTCCAGATGAGAGTCACACGAGAGTCTCAATAAAACGACATTGCAAAGTCACCTGGTGACTCGTCACAAAGCAGCAGTCACAGTGACCTGTCAGTGGAGTCACATATAGTAGTCATTTGAGACTCATAAAAGAGAAGTATGGAATTTTCTATTTTTTGTTTCGTCGTAGTGACTGTGACTCTTGTGACCATGTGTGAACTGAATGAGATGTTATATGGACTAGCTGTTCTGCAGAGATAGTAATTATTCAAATTATATTACTTCCTTTTGAGAATTCGCGTATTTAAAAATTAGCATTTTGTGACTTTTCCTTAATTTTTGATAACCAGTGTAAATGAAACAATGATTTTCATTAAACAAATCATAACAAAACAAAAAATAAAACAAAAACATTTATTTAAGGGAACATACAATTAATGAACAAATTGTAACTTACTTAACTGTTGAACATTTCAGTTAATGTATGCTGCTTTATCAACTTAGGTTTATCAATAAGAAGTTTTTCTTTTATTCTGTACATAGACATGAGTTAAGATTCAGTAATAAAGATTCTCTGCTATAGACCTTTTTTTTTCTTTGTTTGTTTCAACAATTTTGTTTTTTCCCTGCTTTCATGAATACCTACCTACTGCCGCTAAAAAGGCCGAACTATAAACTTTGTACTGCATGAACCATTAAGATACATTTTTCTTGAAATTTTCAATGCAACTTGCCTCATAAAGGTACTCTACTAATTCACATCAAAATCATAAAATAGGGAAGTTTTAATTCAGGTTTCTAATCTTAATACACCCCAAAAACTTTATTAATTCATAGAAACAGATTGTGATAACCAGTGATATCAGCAAATCTTGAATTTTTTCAGAAAAAAGTTTATACAGTAGACTCCCTTAAATCCGCACAGACTGAAACAACAGGTTGTGCGGATTTTAGAATTTTGCGGATTTCTGGTCATTGCTTTGTTCATACATTTTTTTAAACAGCGTGAATATAGTATTAAAGCAATCGAAGTTATGATGAATGCTTAAAATATAGTAAAATATTAAAATAATTAAGTAAAGTAATAAACTAAAACAATAAAACTTAAGATAGTTTTAAATATGATTAAATTATTAAAAGTAAAGTTCAAGTATAAATAATTAATAGTGTATAGTTAAATATGCATAATAAAGATGAGGTACATTTTTCATGAATTATTGAATGAAACTTGTCTGATAAAGGTACTCTACTAACTCGCATCAAAATCATAAAATAAGGAAGTTTTATTTAATGTTTAGCCAAACTAAATAACTAAAAAAGCTTGATTAATACATAAATATATTTGGTAAAAAGATTGAAATTAAGAGTGATATCAGTAATATCTTGATTGTTTTCAGATATAAATTTATACTTCCTTCATGAAACAGCATGAGTTCAATCATATTAACTAGAATTACATATTAAAATACATATGGAGTGATATAAAAATAAAAAAGTCTGTAATTTTGACCCTACACCCGAATTGAAAGTTTCATTGTTTACATCTGTGATGATATGTACTTTAGGGTTGCGGGTTTAAGGAAGTCTACTGTACAAACTTCTTATTGAAATTGATAATAGTAGATGTGACATTGTATTTACTCACATATAACGTGAATATTTCTTCCAAAATTTTACGCCTCAAAAATGGAGTACACATTTTACACGAATATTTCCGACAGCTCAAGACTGAGCTATTGTGATAAAATTGTACTAATATAGATACAGTAAGTAAAATAATTGAAATAATTTCGCTTTTGCATGTTCCAGTGTGTGTATTACGAACAAATATATGGTTTTGATAAATACAATAGAACAAAGTATAAAAATGAGAGAAAGGTACACTCTGGGAAATATTAATATATTTTGATGTATAGATAGATTTTAATATTTTGACTGATTTGCATAGAAATAGATTTTAATATTTTGGTAGATTTGCATAGGTATTGTGATAAAATTGTACTAATATAGGTATAATAAGTAAAATAAATATATTTTTTCTGGATGCTGTTAATTGGTGTATTATGAGTAACATACAGCATTGATATCCAGTCTCAATAAACACATTAAAACAAAGTATGAAGATGAGAGAATAATAAAGACTGAGATTATTATTATCCTGTATCTTAATAACGGTCCAAAATATAAGTCAGCTAAAATGGTGATCAAATGTTCTAGAAAAAAATGTGTTCTGAGCCAGGCTTTCTACGGTATTTTTTTTATTACTGGATTTTCTGCCATTAAAAATGTATGGTGTACATTAAAACTAGGGATGCACCGAATATTCGGTATCTATTCGGTATTCGGCCATGCTACCGAATATTCGGTTTGGCCAAATATCAAACTATTCGGTCTGGCCGAATATAGAAATATTCGGCCAACCGAATTCTTAAAAAAAAAAACTTTTAAAACATATTTTTAAAAACCTTATACCACTTATACGTTTAACAGTCAACTTATAAAGATATCCAGAATAATTAGAAACAGGATCATATATTTAAATAAAAGAGAATATTTTACATTATATATTTATTTGCTGTTTGTTAAGTATTATTTAAGAAAATGAACCAATCACGAGCATTTTCATAAAAATTAATTATGTACAAATGAAAACATTGTCCAGTAAATAATCTGTTTCTTGCTAAGATTTTAAGAACATTTTCAATCTCTGAAAATGATCGCCCACTCCAGACACCGATCTAGGATGTATTTAAAAATTTCCTTGCTTAATAAAAGGGAGTAGAACAGTTATTCTTGCTGAGTTGCCACCATATAAAATTTGAATAGATTGTATTATTTATTTACTTTTACTTTAGTCTCTTTCTGACAAACAAATAACATATGATCCTGTACAATTTTTTTCACAATTTTTCTTTAATTTTAAAATGTTTGTTTTAGAATTTAAGAAAATTTTATTCATTTGTTTTAATTCACAGAAGAAGCCATGAAATTTAAAATTTTATTAATTAAAAAAGTTTTATAACTATCCTCTTCTTAAATAACTCAAAGCAAATTTTTTTTCAGCATAAAGTTTACTTGAAAAAAGCTCTTGATTATCAAAATGAAAGTTTCTGTTTTAAATATTATGTAAAACTGTTTTAAAATTTAACATTTTAATGCCTTTAAACTTTGAAATAAAAAATTATTCAATAAGCCGAATATTCGGTATTCGGCCGAATAGTTACTATTCGTCTGGCCGAATATTCGGTATTAGGCCTAGCAGTTACTATTCGGCTAACCGAATATTGGGTATTCGGTTCGCCTGTAGGCCGAATACTCGGCTAAAATCACTATTCGATGCATCCCTAATTAAAACACATTAAAACAAAGTATGAAGATGAGAGAATAATAAAGACTGAAGATTATTATTATCCTGTATCTTAATAACGGGCCAAAATATAAGTCAGCTAAAATGGTGATCAAATGTTCTACAAAAAAATGTGTTCTGAGCCAGGCTTTCTACGGTATTTTTTTTTATTACTGGATTTTCTGCCATTAAAAATGCATGGTGTACATTATACATGAGATCTAATTTTGTTTTGCTCTATTAAAACCCCGATGCGCACTATACATGAGTAAATAAGGTGACAGAAATTTTGTGCTTGATTAACTGAATTCAAATGCCGAAAGAAAAATATTTTCATAATACGAAAAAGCCAGATGGGAAAAGCGGGACATTAATGAAGTATAGACATTGATACATATAACTTAATGATATTTAGCATTGAAGTACAGTAGAAAATCTTCGGTATTTTTCGGTTAGCCGGGTGCCAGTGTGTTATATATATATATATATACACATATACAGGGTGGTTATAATTAAACTTCCCCTATAAACAGCATCCTACAGCGCAAACGGGTGAATGGAATGCAATGAAATTTGGTATATACACGAGATGCGCTCACGGAATTTTGTAAAAAAAAAAAAAAAAATAGTTCAAAAATGTTCACCAGATGGCGCGTTTTCCGGAAAAAAACATTAAATTTAACACAATAAACGGCCAAAACAGCCGGTTCTACATTTTATTACTCATAATTCTTGTTCTGGATTGATAATATTGTTTTTGTATTCCGCTATTGTGTTAAATTTAATGATTTTTCCGGAAAACGCGCCATCTGGTGTACATTTTGGAACAAATTTTTTTCCCGAAATTCCGTGAGCGCATCTCGTGTATACCCATTTGCGCTGTAGGATGCTGTTTATAGGGGAAGTTTAATTATGACCACCCTGTATATATATAACCCGACTAACCAAAAAGTACCAAATCTTTTTAGTCCTCAAGAGGGTAAGCAATATTTCTACAATATGGCTTGCAGGCTCTTCTTAAGTGTAAAATTCATTGTTTACATTTCAGAAGCTGTGTGTTATACAGAGAATTGCATTATATAGAATTGCTTTATAAAGATCTACTGTATTTAGAACATACATGAAGATGAGTAAGAACTTATTCTGTTAGACTTCATATACAAAATAAATGTCAAGCATTTGTCAATATGAAAGTTATTACTTTTTAGATTTGAAATAAAATTTATTTAATTCTGAATTACTTTTTTTGAGATAGTATAATAATTTAGATTTCTAGGGCATAACTATGCTTCTCAAAAAGATTTTCCTGTAGATACAAAGGTTCTTTTTAAAATATTTTTATGAATAAATATTGGACTACACATAAAACAAACAAATGCTTCCCATCCAGCATAACTGTGGCTATCAAAGTGTATCTTCTGAATTTAGATCTGTCAGTATACTTCACAAGTGAAAAGTTTTGATTGGAATGAGTTTTAGTCTAAGCATCAGGAAATGTTCGAGTGTATATGCACCAGAAAGGTTTCTGTTTGTATCAGCAAAATAGCACATATTAAACTGAGATATCATAGAAAATCTTTTCTTGTATAATAAAAAAGATTTGTTTAATAAGTACAGGGATCATATGCTTCAGGGAATTTTTCAGGACAAATATCAGTATTTTTTTTTATAGAAAAATAAATCTAGGTTTTTAAACGCGCGCCTCATTTAAGAAGAGAATTATATGTAAGAAAATACTGGTATCATAGAATTTCCTGGTCTTGAAATTTCAGGACAAGTACGACCCCTGTAAGTATAATCAATAAAACTCAAGGATGCTTACGAAATAAATGCTTTTTTGAAAACCCCACAAAAAATATAAATTTAATTGGTATGCATTCTGTGTAAGTGTCTATTTAAATAATATTTATGCGAAAATCCTTTATTGCATTCCTGACAAATGAAGGGCTTCTCCCCAGTATGGACACGCAAGTGTTCACGTAAATGTGCTTTTCTAGAAAATCCTTTATTGCATATTTCACAATTGTATGGCTTCTCTCCAGTATGAATAAGGATGTGGTTATTTAAATGATGTTTTCGAGAAAATCCTTTATTGCATAACTCACAAATGAAGGGCTTCTCTCCGGTATGAATACGATAATGGTTATTTAAATCAGATTTTTGAGAAAATTCTTTATTGCACACCTCACAAATGAAACCTTTTTCCTCAATATGAAAAAGGAAGTGTGTATGTAAATGAGCTTTTTGAGAAAATCCCTTGTTACATTTCTGACAAATGAAGGGCTTCTCCCCAGTATGGATACGAATATGGTTATTCAAGCTCGTTTTTCTAGTAAATCCTTTTTTGCACACATCACAACTGAATGGCTTTTCTCCAGCATGAATATGATAATGCTTATTTAAATCAGATTGTAGAGAAAACTCCTTATTGCATTCCTGACAAATGAAGAGCTCCTCACCAGTATGGATACGAAGATGGTTACTTAAGTTCGTTTTTCTAGAAAATCCTTTATTGCAGAATTCGCAATTGAATGGCTTCTCTCCAGAATGGATATGCAAGTGGTTATTTAAATGAGATTTTTGAGAAAATCCTTTATTGCATTCCTGACAAATGAAGGGCCTTTCCCCAGTATGGATATGCAAGTGTTTACTTAAGCCTGCTTTTGTAAGAAATCTTTTATTGCACAGCTCACAACTAAATGGCATCTCTCTAGTATGGATACGCATGTAGCTGTTTAAATAAACTTTTTGAGAAAATTTTTAATGCATACCTTACAAATGAAGGGCTTCTCCCCCACATATTTTTTTCAAATTAAATTATTATCTTTCTGTAGTACAACTAATTCTTTTGAAGTTTATTAATTTCAAGAAAATGTACAAATATTACACAGATACTAGACAAATCTGTTTTTTCTTTCTCAGACATAAAACTTTTCACTTTTGTTTCACGAAGGCAAGGAATCAGAAAATACTTATGCGATATAACACATAAAACAAATTCATTTGAATAAAAATATCATTCATTTTTACTCAATTTCTATGCACCACAAATAATAATTGCCTTTTCTATTAATGTACCATTTATTCCATGAACCTAACAGGAGCTGCAATTTTTCTACCTGTTGGGAAAAAAGGTCTGTTAAATACAAATTAAATATATAAAATTATCAGCACAAGGAAAAATACATTAGGAAAAAGTTAAAATATTTAAATAACTTACAAAAAATTTGCATAAAGCTGTGTTGAGATGCACAAACATTGGTTTAACATGAAAAGTCTATAGCAGCGAGCGGCATCTGCTGACAAAATTCGCTTTTTTATTACGATTCTTTCACGAAATTTTCGGGATTTTGCGATCCTCTGACGAAATCTGCAAAATTTTGCGATCCTTTGGCGAAATTCACCATTTTTCTTTTGATCCTTTGGCGAAATTCACGATTTTTTTCTGCTAATGATTGAGAAAATAGATTTATTTGGGGTGATCATCTGTTCAAATTTTTGATATTGTTCTGTGATATTTTTTATGTCCAAATTTTCGTAATCGAATGCCTGAAATTTTTAGAAAATTCGGAACAGAATCACCCCTGTGATAAGATTTTTTTAAATTTAAGATAATTTTTCTTGTGTTCGTGAAAAACAAATGTTTCAATTGTATTTTGATTTTTATAGTGCAAAATAACCTCACACATTCAAAATTCTTTTTTATATGGAACTCTGGTATGACAAAATAAAAATATGCTTTCCTAATATTCACCACTAGCATGATTGCTCAACTTAAAGATATATTTTTTACGTTTATCTTGTTCAACTTTATCTTCTGATTGTACATAGCTTAAAATTTATATTGCACTTAATTCATATACAGTTAAAAGAATTGTGTGATTAAATATACACATTTGATTAATTAGTTGTTTTTTTGTACATGTGTAGCTGTTTTTCACTTTGAATTCCTAAGTCTTTTCTTCATATAAGTGCTATTGCTTTTATGCATTTCTTTCAAAATGTGGCGACTGGATTATTTCAGTTTAGGCACCACTGGCGCCTTAAAAATTTTGAGAATCAGCACCTATACCTGGTACCGGTATGTTTCAGTGTGATTTTCAAAATGTTTCTTCTCGAAAACATGGACAGAGTGAGAAGGATAAAATCTATCAAATGGAGAATCAGCTATATTAATAGAAAATAATAGCACAAGTTTCAGTGATGAACTATATTTTATGTAAATATTAGTTGCTTAATTACTTTATATATATACATGTTGTTTCCAAATCACTGAACTCGAATTTTATTCATTAATAGGTTGTCAACGATTTTAATCAAGTGATTTAAAAAAAAATCATTGATTAAAATCATAAATCTTTTAAATATTCAAAATTACATAAAAAAGTATTAAAATCTAAGATGAACATTATTTGGAAAGTTTCTATAGGTATTTTGTCTTATGAATAAACAACAAAAAAAAGTTAAATAATTTTTTTAAGCTTAGACTTGTAAAAAATTAAGTATGGTAAGTTTTTAATAAGCAAGTTTTTATTTGGCATAAAAAGCATTTTATTTAAAAATGATATTTAAATCTAATATAATATGCAATGTCATAATTTTCTTCAACTAATCAAATTATTCATTCTTTGATATAAAATAAACGCAGCAAGTATATTTAATGCCTGCAAGTACCAAGTATGTAAAAGAATAAGTAGCCAGTATGTTATTTTCTCATTCTACTTTGACACTAATAAATTTATAGAAATTGGAGCTATAGAAGAATGAAAGAATGACAACTGCTCAACAACTATTCTAAAAGAATTTTTAAAACCGAAAGAACTAATTGGAATAAAAATGTTAGCACAGAAAGAGCTTCTTTTGGTAGATGTTTAATAAATGTTTTTATTTTTTTACGTGTGAACTCATATACACCAAATAAAGAAATTAATTAGGGATTGAAAAGGCAATAATCCATACTGAGTGTTAATAATGCTGTTATTTAATATTTTCAGATATAACTGGTTATGTTTATATTTACTCTGTATAGGTGTATGAATGGGTGCAACTCATTTTCATAACTTTTTTTTCTTAGCATACACATAAAAGTGCGTAAGTTTAGATTTAGGTCATTAACAGCAATTTTGCTAAGTACAAATTCAAAATGAGCTGATATTATATTTGTTTGTTTTGTTATTTGCGCTACTATACTAACTAATGAAATTAGGGGAGAGTGCGGTGGAATGGGACAGTGGGAGGGACAGTAGGTTTTTCTCTTTATGTATCATTCTAATCATTTCATCAACGGTATCCCAAGCTTCAGCTGAAAGAAGTAGCTGATCTGCATAAGCTTTCGATTGTATAAAGAAAAAGATTATTTCAAGAATCAAAAGTAAATTTGTTTCATATACTTTTTATGCTTTTTTGTACATTAATGACTTGTATATGCGTAGATGTAATAGTTTCCTCATTTATAGAACATTATACTGTATATTATCCCTAATTTAAACTATGCTTAAAAGCAGCATTTTTGTCTATACAAGAAGTTTAACATAAAAGAAGGGAGTGGGGAGAAATGGGTCATGCCAGCAAAGGGAGGAATGGGACATGTCTAATTCCTTCTTTTTAATAAGATGAATGTAAATTGCTAATATTTTTCGAGGGTAGTATATTAATTATAACATTATAAATATATATATTCATTTACTTCAAAATGTAAATAAATTAAACTGATGACTTTTAATTGACAGTTCTGAATGACAATCCTGAATTTTCCTTCCAGTGATGAAGGTAATGGAATTTGATATTGTAGAACAGAAATTATGAACTTACAATCTTTGTTAGACTGTATATATAGCCAACACTAGACAATTTGTGCCTTATCATACATTGTTTTATATCTGTCCCATACCTCCCTGTTAGTGGAGAGGTATGGGACACATTTTGAAATTTACAATTCCTTTATTTATGAAATTGTTTCTGCAAATTATGTTTCTATATTGTTGAAGGACATTAGAAAGTGTTTCATTTTGTATTCTATATATCGAAATTTTTGTTTTTGTGTCAAACAAAAGTTGATTTTCTTACTTTTGTAAAAAGTGTCCCATTCCTCCCCACGCTCCCCTATACTTATTTGCAGCTTTTATTAATTCTGTAATAACATACTGTGTATATTATTAATTATTATTTTCGTAATTAAAGCATAAAAATTTACTTTATTTTCCTAATTACAGAGTTGTTTCTCTAACAATTATTGCTTTTAAGAAGGGTTAACAATTTAATATTAAATGCAGTTGTTAATAATTTTAATAAATGTGAATATCAGTAGTATTTAATACGGTTTAATATAATTATTACAAAATAATGTTACAGAAAATTAAGACTTGTTTATAGTGTATTTAACAGATATGACTATACTGCCATGCCCTATATCATCTGGTGGCAATGGAAGAGTAATTATGAAAGTGCAATTTAATTTTGATTTTTCCAATTTATGCTATTAAGATAAATTAAACTAAGGTTATAACATCTTGTAGATTTTAATTTCTATACAAATTGAATAAAATAGTAAGCTTAACATAAGTAAAAGGTAAGCCTATTTACTTGATTGTATAGACAATTTTCTTTATTATTATTTTTATTATAGCAAAATTACTCTAAAAATTCCCAAAATAGAATAGGTAATAACTTTACATGCATGTTCATCTAGAACAGTTGATAACTTTGTGGAAACTGAAAGGTAAAAAAAAAATAATAATTAGGGAAAATAATTTTTATTATAGCAAAAATACTCTAAAAATCCCCCAAAATAGAATCAGGTTATAACTTTACATACATGTTCATCTAGAACATTTGATAACTTTTTGGAAACTGAAAGGTAAAATAAAAAATAATAATTAGGCAAAATAAAGAAATTCAATAAGTAGGGGAGAGTTGACAGGAATTGGACACTTTTTACAAAAATAAGAAAATCAACTTTGTTTGACACAAAAACAAAAATTTCAATTTATACAATACTACAAAAATGAAACACTTTCTATGTCCTTGGACAATATAGAAACATAATTCACAGAAATAATTTTATAATTAAAGAAATTGTAAGTTTCAAAATGTATCCTACCTCCCCACTAACAGGGAGGTATGAAACAGCTATAAAACTATGTATGTTAAGGCACAAATAGTCTAATGTCGGCTACATACAAAGTGTAACAAAGATTGTAGGTTGATAATGTCTGTGCCACAATATCAAATTCCAGGATCTTCATTACTGGAAGGAAAATGCAGGATTGTCCGCCACAGATGACATTAAAAAATCATCAGTTCAATTTATTTACATTTTGAAGTAAATGAATATATTACCAATGTTATAATTAATATATTATACTCTAAAAATGTTTGCATATTAGCAATTTACATTCATCTTATTAAAAAGAAGGAATTAGAGATGTCTTATACCTACTGTACATGTCTGTCCTACTACCTTCTTTTATGTTAAACTTCTTGTATAAACAAAAATACTACTATTAGGCTTAATTTAAATTAGGGACACTATGCAGTATAACCTTCCATAAAGAGGGAAACTATTACATCTATTAATAAAGAAGTCATCAATATACAGAAAGCATAAAAAGTGTAGGAAGCAAATTTACTTTTGATTCGTGGAATAATCTTTTTTTTTAATACAATTGCAAGCTTATGCAGATCAGCCACTTTTTTTAACTGAAGATTGGGCTACCATTGCTTTATCTAGTGTGTGATTGATGAAACGTTTCGAATGATACATAAAGTGAAAAACTGTCCCATTCCTGCCGCTGTCCATTCCACCCACTCTCTCCTAGTTTTGCTTGAAATTTGAAACATTTTCCCACTCCTGAATTTATGCTGCATCTTGTCATAATATACTAATTACTGATTTGTCTCAACTATATGTTCATAAGTGTGTGTATATAATTGTATCTTTATGCATACAGACATCCCCCCCCCCCCCCTGCAATGATAGTTTAAATCTGATTGAAGCTAATGTTGTTGAGACTTAAATATAACATACATTTTTCATACCCATATTTCTGTTTGTATCAGAATGTTTTTTATGTATCTATTTTTTAAGGTTTTTAAATTTCTGTAAACATTCTTGTCAAATTTATTTAATTTTACATATTTTTGTTTTATGTATGTTTTATTAGGGTAAGTACTTTTTTTTTTTACATCTACTAGGCTTAAGAATGGTTCAATTAAGCATTATATTAATAATTAGATAACATTATTTTGATAATACTTTAATTATGCAATTTAAGTTAAAATAATAATATAGATAATAACACTTGTAATTTAAGGCAAAGATAATCACAAATCTATGAAGATCATAAAATGGGGGGGGGGGGATAGCCCTAAGGTTTCAGCAAGTTGAGAAGATAAAAATAAGGGTAATTACATTTAAAAAAATACCTTGAAAGAGAATTGTGGAGGACGAGTCAGTATTTCTAGTTGTTTACAGACTGAAGATCAAACATGATTGATTCGTTGGTAAAATGAGTGACAAGTACATGCAACTATTATGAACATGGGCATAATAGTAAAGGTGCCGTCAATTTCAAAACATGCTGCAGCTGTACGGTGCTAGTTCATCTGAATTTATAATAAATAACAAATATTTTTTTAATTTACTTTTACATAAGTGGATGATTTTTTTTAACTAAACCCGATTGAAAAATCCAAATTATTTTGAATCGAAATATGATGTTTTCTCACTTCTGAATCGAAAAGTTTAAATTAGTAATCGAATATCGAATGTCTTGATGCAGCCGTTTGCATCTGTCTTTACGCTTATTTGTTAAGAAAATCTTTTATTCAAACTAATATTTTATTATTTGAAGTATATTTATCATCCTCTATTTTATAGTATTCCTTTGAATGTAAGTGTGTCTGATTACTGAGGTACTGTTAATTCTTTTCTCTGACAAGGGAACCACTTTTGGTGTTGCTCGCACCCAGCATCGAGACCTGGTGTGTTTTGTAGTCCTATACATAAAAGTTAGAGAACCGAAAAAATTTCTCTGTTAAAATAATATTTTTTATACGTTTATTTTTTTATTACTTCATATTTATTTGTTTATTTCACGCCAAAAGTGAGTTAAGTCGCCAAATATGGAGCTACAATTTTTCCGTCCGCTTTATCCAAAGATAAAATGTACAGAACATATTACAGTCGAACCTCGGGCACAGATGTCATATTCGCCCCATATTGGCGCGATTTTTTTTCGGTTGCCAATTTGGCGAAAAAATCAACAACATAAACAACATAGGTACAGATGTCATATACGCCCCATATTGGCGCGATTTTTTTCTGACGCATATGTCATATACGCAACGGGTATGCGCCAAAGTGTCGTTATTTTGCTTGATATGGTAACCTGGATGTTACTGTTTATGCTGTCGATATTTTCGCCAAATTGGCATCGGAAAAAATCGCGCCAATACATATGACATAAATATATGACATCTGTGCCTCAACATAATCCGGATTACCACATCAAGCAAAATAACGACACTTTGGCTCCAGTTAAGTATCCATTGCGTATATGACATTGGCGTCAGGAAAAAATCGCGCCAATATGGGGCGAATATGACATCTGTGCCGAACCTCGTTATCCCGACACTCTAAATACCAGAAGAAAATGTCGTCATAAGCGGAGTGTCGTGGTAACCGGAGTTGCAGTTTGTTTATATGTCCTATGGTAATATGTTTATAAAAAGTTTACTTTTTACTTAATTTAAGACAATTTTAAATTCATAACTGTTCTTGCAGTTTTAAGCAATAAAACATTATTATTAAACAAATTAAACACAAAAATAAAATTGAAAAGAATAAAAATCAGATTTATGATGACTTGTTTTCTTTATTGTTATATGAAATATTGATGAATTTAGGTTTGCTTATCCCTAGATGTGCTTCCTATAATTCTTTTTTCAATTTATACAATGAATTGTAATCAATATTCGTTTTTTCAGAAATAGATGTTAGATAATTTCTGATTGTTTCAATGCAGTGCAATGCTTCGGTTTTAGTCGGATGAAAAACGCTGTGTAACCACAAGAAAGTGCCGGCTGACCAGAACAAAAAAGACCAGAGTAGACTGATACGTCTATCTAGAGCTTAAGTGGGTCATTCATAGTGTGTGGGTTTTTTTTATTCAGATAAAGGATTGAAGTAAAATTTCTCATTTATCTCGATGTGTATTTTAGACACTTTTGTGAAAAGTTTGGCTAAGACATTTCTTACTGCTTAATTTCCGTGCTTATAAGATGGATTATGAAAAATGGACAATTTTACAAAAACTGTCGGGATATCCGGAGTTGAAAATTATTCAACGGCATAAAATCCAGAGTTTATTTACATTCAAATCATGCACAGAAAATTGGGACTTTGAAAAACTGACGTGAAAACTGGGTGTCAGGATAACGAGGTCCAAGTGTACCAGAATTATATGAGATTTCTTTTTTATAATTGATAGCATAAGAAACAAATATTAGGTTTTTATTTTTTTTCTATGCAGACGATAAATACATAAGTAATAAATATAATTCTATAAAAGCTTCGAAGATCATTGAAAATAATTTTTTTGTGAAATACAAAATAAGCAAACTCTTTTCTTTTGAAATCGAATGAAATAAACTTTCGAATGTTTAAAATGAAATGTTGCTGTATTAAATGGTCCTTCGGTAAAAGTAATCATAAAGTAAATTAATATTTTTACACAATTTAGAAAAATTACGGCGGCGAAATAGGTCGAACATTGCAATTTTTAGCTATGACATTTGGCTAGGGTTGCCGGAAAGCTCTACTTTTGAAAACAAACGCTAACCGTTTCCCTGCCAAAAATATGAATATAAAGTTGCAATTTTTCAAAATCAAATTTGTGGGTTTTTGAAGGAACTTTCAAACTTTTTTCAATATTTTATACTTATTATTAACTAATTTTTATTTTTAAATGCTTTTCTTTAAAAAAATTCAATGTTAATAGTCCGATAAGTAGTCTCGAAAATTGCATTTTCAGAAAGTTATGCTGCTGTATAATCAAGAAATATTATTTTAACAGAAAAATTTTATCGATTCTCAAACTTCATAATATAAGGCTTTAAAATGCACCAGGTCTCAATGCTAGGTGCGAGCAACACCAAAAGTGGTTCCCTTGTGAGCTGAATTATTCTTTTAATCCTATTCTTACAAAACATGCGCAGTGGCATCCATATAAATCTCTCTTTACCCCTTTCAGGGGCGCGATTTTTTAGTCACATATTTTAATGAAGTAACATGTAAAATTTAATGTTATGATGCTATGTATTGATAAAATATGCTTAAAAATATTACCCTTTCTCTGTTAGTAGGAGGGTCCGGTATGTCAGCGAAACCAACGCGCACATCTACGTCTTCCAATAATTTGCTAGTAGGAAAAAAAAACTTACCCGCGCTTTAGGATTATTCTTGAGAATAACTGTAAATTAGCAGCTCCGTCGTTATAATTATTTCCAGATTGACTATGAATAGTTATTTTAAAGATACAGGCTACAATAAATTACAAGACTATGAACATCTGCTGCAAAATATGAAAATTAATTTAATAATTTTTCACTTGACACTGTAATTCTTGTTTATTTTCTTTAATATTTGCAAATATTTCAAACTAACTTTGAATATTAATTTTTAAGAATTATATTCCATTTTTTTAGAGTGAAATTTTTGAAAACAAGGAACATCTGTTTGATGCATGCACAATCCAACATTGTACTTTTCACACATCCATTTTGTACTGCGGGGATTTTCTGTACTGCTGCACATCGCCTAGAGGTACCCCTGACTGGCATGTTGTCCGCATTTTACTATTGTTTATTTAACAGTACATCTCGTAAAAATAAATTCAATCGAAACACAGTCTACTGCTAAAAGGCAATGCACAACTAAATAGCGAATCTACAATGAACGATAAATTTCTTTCTAGCACTGGAATCTGAGGTTATCTGTGCACATAATGTTTACAAACCCAGTGCCCTTTTCTAATATAAACTAGTGTTGACTCTAAGCCACTTTAGCTGGGCGCAGCGCCCGGCGCCCCTTTTAAGCACTTCTGATGCGCCCGGCATCCCTTTTTAACACTTCCTAAGACGGGGTACAATGAAACAAAATTTACTAATTTTTTTTCCTATCCACAATTTTACATGCACAAAAATATAATTAATGCATTTAATCTTGTATTTTACCCACCTAAATAAATTTTTATTAGGTTCTAAACAATACCTTTATGCTTGAAAAATAACAAAAAATAAATGTCTTACAGTGTTTCATTGTACCCTGTATACAAGGGTACATTGAAACACATACTGGGGTACAATGAAACACTCCAAATGATGGAAGCAATTTTCACCCAGTATAAATTATTTTATGAACAATGAGATAAATACAAAAACAAAACTTGATTAATAAGGAACTTGATAAAAATATTATTGTCCAAGATGTAAAATAAGAAAATTCTATTAGTTTTAGAAATACCTTTCATTTTATATTAAATTGGCTCAAGCCAGTTTCAGAAATTAGCATTTCTGCTTTTCTTTCAGTTGCTTCTGAAGGAATAAGGGGTGGTAGTTTCAACACAATGAGTTTTTAAAAAAACTGTAAGTTTCTGAAGAACACACAAATTTAAAATTAGGTTGGAGTCTTTTTATATCAAGTACTTCACATTTGACTTCATTTAAATGTGTGAGTTCTCCAACAGTATATATTTCCTTATGTTTCCATTTATACACATACTGCTTGTGCCATACATGTTGTGTGTGGATATCTCATTCTTAGTACTTCGATGATCAGCTGGAGCTGGAAAAAAATCTGGATCATTGTAATCTGCATCAGAGTCTGTAGCAGGCAGAGTTTGTTTTGAAAACAACCCCTTCTTAGCTTTTTTTCTCTTTCTATTTTTTAAATTGCTTAACAAGAGCATTTTATGCTGGCCTGGTTAGAAAAAAACTCTTTTTTTTTTCTGTTTTCCTAATCTTACTTCTAATATATTCTATTTGCTACTTTTATTACTACAGTAGACTCCCTCAAATCCCCGACTCTAAAATCCGCGAACGCCTAAAATCCGCGTATTTTTTTCAGATGTAAACAATGAAATTTACAGTTAAGTTGCAGGAACAAAATTCAAGACGGCGCTGAAATCAGCGACTACCGCAATGTTTTTTTTACTAAATTTTTCGTTAATCATTCTCTTTTGGCTATTACAGCTGATTTATTACTAAATAAATTTACATTACTTTTGATTTTGATATAAATTAGCATATCTATATCAAAAATTCCAGGGTTCGAAATGGAAAAATCCACGAACCGGAACGCTATTTTTAAATTATTGTTCGCGAAATTTTTTTTAAAATTATAGACAAATTTATTTCTAAACATACAAAGCAGTATAAGAAAAGCATTCAGGATTCTAAATAACAATGAAAAAAGTTACAGTGAGCACAATAAGCTATATATACTGATAATAGCATTAACACTGTTCTCCTTGCTATCACTAGATGGCAGCATAGGACTTTTGGAATCGAATTGAATCGATTTCATTCGTAATATTTTTATTTTACATAATTATTTTAATAATTACTTACTTTTAAACTAATAAATTATTTTAATATTTTACTTATTTTAATGTTTCACTTTATTGTAAGCATTCATTATAATTTCCCTTGCTTAACTACCAATGAAATTAATGTTTCAAAAATGTAAACAAATCAATGACCAGAAATCCGCAAAATTCTAAAATCCGCACAACCTCTGGTCCCAAGCTGTGCGGATTTGAGGGAGTCTACTGTATAATAAAACATGTTTCATTGTACCCCACATTGAGGCTACTAAGTAAAAATTTATTTTCAAACTTCTAATATTCATTTTTTTTTTTTTTTTTTTTTTTTTTGGTTTTGGAGGTATGAAGACAACAACCCAAAGATAGAAAAAATAATTATTACATATAACAACAAGGAAAAAGAAACAAAATTACATTACTTTTAGTAAAGAAAGTTACTTCCAATGGTGTAAAAGCAGTAATCTTATATATGTGATAAATTTACACATGGAATTAGCCTTCAAGTTTTTTGTTATTTTGTAAAAAGTAAAAGTATATGAAGATATGTTAGATTTCATCGTTTTACATTATAGGAGAGAGTGTGGAGGAATGGGACATTTTTTACAAAAATATGAAAATCAATTTTATTTGATACAAAAATTTCAATTTATAGAATAAAAAATGAAACACTTTCTAATGTCCTTGAACAATATTGAAACATAATATGCAGAAACAGTTTTATAAATAAAGAAATTAGAAGTTTTAAAATGTGTCCCATTTTTCCCCACTAACAGGGAGGTATGGGACAGCTATAAAACAAAGCATGATTAGGCACAAATAGTCTAGTGTCATTTTCATATATAGTCTAACAAAGATCGTATATTTACAATGTCTGTGCTACAATATCAAATTCCAGTGTCTTCATCACTGGAAGGAAAATTCAGGATTGTCAATCACAGATGACATAAAAAAAAATCATCAGTTCAATTTATTTACATTTTGAAGTAAATGAATATATATCACTGCTATAATTAATATATCAACCTCTAAAAATATTTTCATGTTAGCAATTTACATTCATCTTAATAAAAAGAAGAAATTGGACTTGTCCCATTCCTCCCTTTGTTGACATGTCACATTCCTCCCCACTACCTTCTTTTATGTTAAACTTCCTATATAAACAACAATGCTGCTTTTAGGCTTTGTTTAAATTATGGATAATATACAGTATAATGTTCCATAAATAGGGAAACTATTATATCTGTAGTTAAACAAATCATTAATGTACAGCAAGCATAAAAAGTATATGAAGCAAATTTACTTTTGATTCTTGGAAAAATGTTTTTCTTTATACAATTGCAAGCCTATGAATATAAGCAACTTTTTTCAACTGAAGGTTGGGCTATCATTGTTTCATCTAGTGTGTGATTAATGAAATATTTAGAATGATTGATACATAAAATGTAAACCTACCGTCCCATTCCACCCCACTCTCCCCTATATATATCAGAAAAAAATGTATTTAATGTAATATTAGATGTATCTCAGTGATGCCGCTGAACTTGAAAAAACCTGGGTCCCCGGGACCCAGGATTTCCAAAAATCTGGGTCCCTTTTTTACAAAAGCGGGTCCCCATCAATAATAATTTATATTTTAAAGGAATAAATGAAACTTGTTTATTTGGAAAAGATAAATGAAATGCATTAATTATTGTTTTAACAATAATTAAATAATGAATTAAAACTAGTATTATTTGCACTCAAATAAGATATTTAAAAAAAATATTAAGAGAAATTTTCTTTACTTTTTTAAAAGTAAAAATGCAAGATACAATTTTAATTGTAAAATAATGTTTATTTGAGAGTAGAAGATACCAAGTTCCACTAACAAGTATCACTAATGATCACATTCTTTTAAAAAGGGGCAAGACGGGTTTATTGAAAAAGATATTTTTGCTGAAAAAAAGAATACTTATGTTAAGTAAAGGTGTACTTTTTGTTGAATGAATGGGTGCTTTCATTATACTTCCCATTGAATTATTTGTCAAATTAAAATGTGTTGGAATCAGACATTTTCCTTGGAAGGGAAATTTACATCTAAATCACTAATAAGCATCAAATCTTAAATGTTCTGAAGGCGGGAGGCATTTCAATGCAGTAAGAGGGAGGGGGGGGGGGGATTTTTCACTGGTCCACCTACTGAATATACATATTATCAAAGTACACTGAAATCATGCTGTATTTTTAAGAATCTCATTAAAAAAAAATTAAATCCCATTTTGTGAATTTTCTTATAAGTTTAGTTTGCACATCTTTTTTGGTGCTTTGACTAAATTCACGTTTTTTTCGCGTTACTTTGACGAAATTCGCGTTTTTCCACGATCCTTTTGTTGAAATTCGCTATTTTTTCGCAAGCCTGTTACGAAAATAGTGTTTTTTCCCACGCTACTTTGATAAAATTCGGCTTTATTCCGCGTTTTTTTGACGAAATTCGCTATTTTTCGCGATCTTTTGACGAAATACACTATTTTGTTTCAGCCCTTTTACGAAAATAGCGTTTTTCCGCGATATTTTGATGAAATTTGTGCTTTTTTTGCGATCCTTTGACGAATATCGGCTTTTTTACGTAAATTTTTGGCGACATATGCTATTTTTGAGGATCCTTTGACGAAAAACGCTATTTTTTCGCGATCCTTTGACGAAAATCGGCTTTTTCCGCGATATTTTGATGAAATTTGCGCTTTTTTCGCTATCCTTTGACAAAATTCGGCTTTTTTCCGCGATTTTTTGACGAAATTCGCTATTTTTTTGTGATCTTTTAACGAAATACGCTAATTTGTCGCGGCCCTTTTACGAAAAATCGCGTTTTTTCGCAATATTTTGATGAAATTTGCACTTATTTCAGTGATATTTTCATGATATTTGCGCTTATTTCCGCGATTTTTTGACGAAATTCGCTTTTTTTTTCGCGATGCTTTGACGAAATACGCTATTTTTTCGCGTCCCTTTTACGAAAATCGCTGCTTTTGCGCGATATTTTGATGAGATTTGCGCTTTTTTCGCGATTCTTTGACGAAAATCGGTTGTTTTCCACGATTTTTTGACGAAATTACGCGTCCCACGGGACGCGTAAGAGCTATTTTTTTGCGTCCCGTCTCCGATTTTTCGCGTAATTTACGCGCTATAGCGCGTCCGCGGCATCCCTGTATCTAAAAATCCATGTGCAATCTTGTGTAATATATATATTTGAAAATGTAACTTATTTAAAATTTAAATTAAATATGCAGTTAATTTTTTTTTTTTTTTCAAAATGTACTTTTTGTTCAACATTGAAATGCAGTGAGTTTACCATTTGAACCATATTTAAACAAAATTTTTGAAAAGGTAAACTGTCCCCTTAATATATTAAAATTATTTTGTAATATCGTTCTGTAATCATACATTTGTTTTCTTGTCTTTTTGCTACTGAGAATTAATTTAATATATTATTGATTATAACTGAATTATTTCTTCTTCTATTTGATTTCAGAGCAGGTGTTTAAAATCTATTTGCATTATTTCAAATCTTAGACATTAAAGTATATCATTCTGAGATAGAAATTGCAATTATGTTCGAGTATCATTAATAAAACGCGAGAAAACGGATATCCACATATGTGGTCTTTAAGAATGCAGAGGTTAATTACCTTTTTTTTTTTTTCATTAATATGCAAGTGTAACGTGTTGCAGCTTGCAGCCCATCCAATGTCACAAAGATTTGTTTGTAACCTACAAGACGAAAAGGTTGAGCATGGCCAACGTTAGAATTGATTAAAAAAAGTGACTGGTCAAAGGACCAGTAAGAATGAGAATTTACTGGTCCACAGCCATCATTACTGGCCTGCTACAAAAAACTCTATTAAGTCCCTTTAATCCTTTGAGTGGCCACCCCCCTCCCCTTTAGAATTAAACCAAACTTACTTTGCAGTTATCCAAAATTTTCACCTTAATGAAATATAAAATTATAATTTACTAAAAAATTAAATAAACAACAGTACATAAACAAAAACTATAACATTATTAATTAGATACAGTAGACTCCCTCAAATAAATCCACACAGCTTGGGACCAGAGGTTGTGCGGATTTCTGGTCATTGTTTTGTTTACATTTTTAAAACAGTAATTTGAATATAATAATTAGGGATGTACCGAATAGGGATTTTGGCCGAATACCGACTATTCGGCTTGTCGAATAATTTCTTATTTCAAAGTTTAAAGGCATTATAATGTTAAATTTTAAAGCAATTTTACATAATATTTAAAACAGAAACTTTCATTTTGATAATCAAGAGCTTTTTTCAAGTAAACTTTATGCTGAAAAAAATCTAATTTGAGTTATTTAAGAAGAACATAGTTATAAAACTTTTTTAATTAATAAAATTTTAAATTTCATGGCTTCTTCTGAGAATTAAAACAAAGTAATAAAATTTTCTCAAATTCTTAAACAAACATTTTAAAATAAAATAGAAATTGTGAAAAAATTGAAAGGAAAATTGTACAGGATCATATATTATTTGTATGTCAGGAAGGGACTAAAGTAAAAGTAAAAAAATAATACAATCTATTCAAATTTTATGTGGTGGCAACTCAGCAAGAATAACTGTTCTACTCCCTTTGATAAAGCAAGGAAGTTTTTAAATGCATCGTAGATTGGTGTCTGGAGTGGGCGATCATTTTCAGATATTGTAAACATTGTTCATAAAATCTTAGCAAAGAAAAAGATTATTTACTGGACAATGTTCAGGAACTTGCATTTGTGCATAATTAATTCCTATGAAAATCTTGTGTTTGGTTAATTTTCTTAAATAATACTTAACAAACAGCAAATAGATAATGTAAAAACATTCTCTTTTATTACCCGACTGCCAAGAAAGGTTATGTATTTCACGCGTATCTGGGTATGTGGATTTCGTTATACCCTCGAAACATCCGAATGGCTGGATGGATTTTAATGAATGAGGTTTCTATCGATTTGTCTTTACCGCCCGATGGTTATTGCCTAGGTTTTGTTTTTATAAATTCAAAATGGCGGCGGTAAAATACAAAATGGCAGTAGGGACGAAAAAAACTTTTACGCACCCTATTGAGTGGCATAGCATTGGATAGGTCTTTCAAAATGAAGATGGTGTTTCATTGACTATTTTACAGTCAGAAGCTCCGTTTAAATATTACACAACCTGGAGGTTCTGTAGGTATTATATCTAGCTTTACTGCAACTCTAACCTTCATAAACATCTATAGGCCTCATCAAAACAGTGTTTGTAGACAGGAACTAACAATTAAACACAACTTAAAAGTCATCAATACAAGTAAATAAAAAAAATAGGTAAGTAATATAAAAAATAGTTTCACATTGATGAGAAATAATTAATTAGGTCGCTTTTTACGCAGTCGGGTTTTTTGATTTTCTAAATTTAATTATAAATTATTTAAATGTATGATTCTGCTTATAATTATTCTGAATATCTTTATAAGTTGACTGTTAAACGTAGAAGTGGTATAAGGTTTTTAAAAATGTTTTAAAAGTTATTTTAAGTATTCGGTTGGGCCGAATATTTCAATATTCGGCAGGCTGAATAGTTTGCTATTCGGTATACCGAATAGTTTGATATTCTGCCAAACCGAATATTCGGTAACATTGCCGAATACCGAATATTCAGTGATCTTTAATAATAATTCAAGCAAAACTATAATGAATGCTTGCAATATAGTAAAATACTAAAATAATTAAGTAAAGTCATAAACAAGGATGATAAGAGGTAAGATAATTTTAAAAATTATTAAAAGTAAAGGTCAAGTAAATAATAATGTATAATTAAATATGCATAATAAAGATGAGATACATTTCCCTTGAATTATTTAATGAAAGTTTCCTCATAAAGGTAACCTATTAATTCATATCAAAATCATAAAGTAGGAAAGTTTTATTTCAGGTTTAGCCAGGCTTAATAAGCAAAAAAGCTTACTAATCAATACATGAATATATTTGGTAAAAAGATTGTGATTACCAGCAATATCTCGATTTTTCTCACAAATAAATTTATATTTCCTTTATGAAAAACCACAAGTTCAGCTATATTATCGAGAATGACATATTAAAATACATACAGAATGATATAAAGCTAAAAAATTCTATAATTTTGCCCATACATATGAACTGAAAGTTTCATTGTTTACATCTGTCATGATGTGCGGATTTTAGGTTGGTTGGTTGTATTTATGTCGGCCAATTATCTGCACGTGGGATATAGGCCCTAAGGAGGGAGTGCCTTCCGTGGAGGTCTTTCTAAGGGAACCTAACCCGTATTAACGCTTGGAGAACCAAGGTTCGAAGAAAACCACGAAAACTCCGAACGATTAGGCCGACGGGCGCGATTGGGTTCGAACCCAGCACTTCCCGTCTACCAGCTTCGAGAGCAGAACCTCTCGGCCACTGGTGGGGCTGCGGATTTTAGGCGTTTGCAGATTTGATGGTTGTGGATTTGATGGAGTCTATTGTATTTTATTCCCAATTATTTGAACTGACTGCAGTTTTTTTTAATTTATTTAACATAAAATTGGGTGGTTTGCATTCGGTTGCGGTTTTCTCAGGGCCAGGAAAATTTACGTTATCCTATCAGGGAGGGAAAAAAAGTTACTGGTCCTGCAGACCACAAATTTTTTTCTGATTGAATTTTCGGTGGTCTCAGACCACCAAGGATTTCGAATACTGAGTATGGCTGCTTTAAAGCAATAATAAATAAATTATCTATAACATAAATTATGTCTACCCCCAAAAATTTTCACTTATCCCTCTTTATCTTCTGCCCTCCCACAGCTTATGAAGTTTATTAATTTTTTTTAAAGATACTTTCACCTTTTTCTGGTTTGTTTGTGATTATGTTGTAACAATAATTTAACAATCATCTAAATCAAACCCTCTTCCATAAAAGTCCTCTTTTTTCCCCCTTTACTCTCCACCCCGGGAAACTCAGCTTAAATAATAATTTTTTAAAAAATGCTTTTATTTATAACTTTTTTGTGACAATAAGTAAATAATCATCTAAATTATCTCTCTTCAAAAAATATTCTGTTTTTATCTTTCCCTTCCCAACAGCATAAAAATGAAAATAAGGAATTTTGCGTAGTCCTAGCCACTGGCCGGTAGGTGGATTTTTTTAGTAGCCTGTTTCTGGCTAGTGAGAATAATTTTCTTTAGTAGCCATATTAAGTACATTTATGTCACTGAATATTTAATTAAAAAATATAGATAATGGGTTTACAGTAAACAAGTAGTTTATGAACTAAATAAAAATATTTTAAATATATTGTTTTGAGTAAACTTGAGATACTAATTTCCAATCTAGGTAATGTAATTTCATTTGAAAATATTCAAATTAAATAATTACAGTCAAGAAAATTGAAATAATTTCTAATTTAAACATTATTAGTAACATGTATGTCATATATTCAAAGAATAAACTGTTCTACAGCTGAGCTCGAAATGGAAAAATCCACAAACTGGAACACTTCAAAATTATTGTTGACTAAAAACTTCTTTGAAAGTATAAACAAATTTATATCTAACCACACTAAAACAATTTAAAATACCCATGCAAGATTCAAAATAATTTTAAAAAAATTACTGAGAGTACAAGCCATATATATAAAACTGTAATTATATTAATAATTACAGGAACCAAAATATTTACCATAATTTCACGAATCAGAACAATATTAGTCATAATTTTATGAACCGGAATATCGTTATAGTTTGCTCCTTTATATTTCCATTTTTTATATTTCCTGCTCTACATTGAAACATTGATACCTTGAAAATCTTATGAAGAATCTTCTGTTTATTAATAATAGATTATATTTGATGGAATTTCATGCAGGGTTTAAACGATTTTTTTTTTTTTTTTTTTTTTTTTTTTTGTCAAAAAAGATTGTTTTAATTTAGAACAAATTTAATATAATATTTTCTCTTTTTTTGTAATTTAAGAATTTTAAATTATTGATAGACATAATTTCTACTTTTAACACTTTTCATCTCAGCTGTCAACATGAGACATAATGTTCTATGCATGTAAAATGAAAATTAGCATGTGCTGATGAACATGTCTGCTAGTCTAAAGATTTATCTTAAAACATACAAAATTAAAAAAGATAAAATAGATAAATATTTTTTAATATTTAGCATAAATATTTTCATTTTAAAAATGCAGATTATTTACAAGAGTTAATAACAAAATACAATGATCTTTAAGATTTTGTCAAGTTGTGAAAGAAAATTTTGTGGATTGGGGGAGATTATTCTTAAAGAATTAAAAAAAAAAGTAACTTAAGATTTGAAGTTGAATAACACAGCTTGCAAAAATTGAGTACTAGTTATAGCATTTCAATAATAACCAGTCAACCTTTTTTGTTACTTGCTGAATCTAATGGTCAAAAATGTTGACTTGGACACTTGGAGTTATCACTCAGAAAACAAAATAACCAGAAGTATTTGTATATTTAAAAATAATAATAGCAACCACAGAATGATATATTCTATTCATGAAATGGCATCAAATATTTATTGATTATTATATAATTAATCAAAAGATTCTTCATACAGTAAAACCTGTAAAGTTGACCACTCTTGTAAGTTGACCACCTGTCTATGTTAACCTCTGTTGTCAGGAACCAAATTTATCCTATACAAAACTATAAGACAAACTCTTTGTAACCTGACCACCTGTCTATCTTGTATCTTGATCACTGAAATTATTCAAATTTGACTAGAACTATTACACTAGTTTACAGTACATCTGTTGCCGAAAAAATTTTAGCTGTTGCTGACTACATATGATATGCTATTTTCAAAAACATAATTAGAATATTTTAATCAGCTCTAGTTTCTGAGTTTCAGCTATGTAGGTATTAAACAGAAAAATACATGTATTTACTAAGAAAAACTTTTCTAAAAAAAATAATTAATCATTGAATTCTAAAAAACTTCGTTTTAAAGCTCTTCTCCGATGTGGAGACTTTGGAAAATGACGTATCAGAGACCAACAATAGTCAGACATCATATTCGTATCCCAGAAACCCTGATAGCGCTCTTTCATGACGCGTAAGTCTTGATGCATACGCTCTCCTTGCTCTTCGCTCATATCTCCTAAATTTTCCGGAAATCTGTCCAGGTGACTATGGAGGAAGTGGAGTTTTATGCTCATATTGCACCCCATATTTTTTAATTGCAGCAGAAGGTCTTCTACAAGTTCAATATAATTTTCAGATTTTTTATTTCTGAGAAAATTCTGCATCACAGAGACGAAAGCTGTCCAAGCTTTTAGTTCTAACTCAGTCATAGAATTTCTAAATTGAGTATCTTTAGTAAGTTGTCTGATTTGGGGGTCATCAAAAATACCGGCTTTAATCTTTTCCATAATGAGCTGAGGCAATTTTTGGCAAATGTAAGAAAAGCAGTTCCCGTCCTTATCTAGTGATTTTACAAACTGTTTCATGATGCCCAGTTTTATATGTAATGGTGGAAGGATAATTTTGTCACGAGCTACTAATGAATTGTGGACTATATTGTGCTTTCCAGGCTCCATATTTTCTCTCAAGGGACAGTTTTTTCTTACCCAATGCTCTTGTTTAGCTCTACTGTCCCAAAGACATATAAAACAGGGAAACTTGGTGTAACCTCTTTGTTGACCGAGAAGAATGTTGACCATTTTTAAATCGACACAAATTTGCCACTTATGGTCATTGTATTTTATTTTGTTCAAGACTAGCGAAAAGTTACAATATTCTTCCTTTAACTTTGTAGTGTGGACAATAGTACCCCAGCGTATTTATTTCCATTATGTAACAGAATACATTTTAGGCTACGTTTTGAGTTGTCAATGAATAAACGCCAGTCATTTGGTTCGTATTATTTCAAGCCCATTTTTATCAACAAGTTTTTAATATCTGAACAAAAGGTAATACCGTTTTCTTCTGAAAAATAACGCCGTAATTCTGTATCTCTTCCACGATAAAAACTTATTTTAGTATCTGAGGAAAGCAATTTTTTTTTCTTTTTGTCTTGATGCTAACAATTCTGAAGCTTGTTTAGAAAGATTTAAATCTCTTACAAGATCATCTAACTCATTTTGGGAAAAGCATTTTGGCTCATTTGACATATACCTTCAAAATCAGCATCATTTTGTGATAAGCTTGGTCCTTCAATATCTTGTTCTAATGGTTCAGATATATTTTTAGGCTCTGAAGAGTCAGGTGAACACTGCACTGGACGTTGAGCACAACTAGTACTTAGGTACTGCCATTTAGCTCGATTTTTAGTGTTTAAACCGTTTACGTTCACGCTACAAAAATAACAGTCTTCGAGATGATTTCGTGGTTCTCGCCAAATAGTCGGTGTTCCAAATTTAAAGGCACTTCTTTTACAACTTTTCCATAATCTTAAATATTCCACACACGATTTACAAACACAATTGGGAGCCCAAGACTTCTCATTTTTATCCAACAGCATCCCAAAATACTCAAAATAGGTATTTTTCACCAACTCTGATATAACTTTTCTACACTTGTTAAACACATATTCTCCGCATATATAGCAAAAATGATCTGGATTGTTTAAACAACGTCTCCTTGAACTACTCATGACGCAAAAACTTGAGAAACTAATCTTAACACAGTAAAATACGCCTGTTATCGATTAATATATATGCTTAAATGATAAAAATCAAAAACAAAGTAACTCGAGCTGCTCAAAAAATTTAACGATTAGATTTGACAAAAACAAGTCACAAGTGAACATTATCAACCACAGAATTCGCGGCAACAGACAAAAAGTTTAATTTTGTAAACTAGTATTATAAAATGCCCATCAAAACCCTTTATAACTTGACCATCCAAAAAGCTAACAAATCATGAATTAAAAACAAAAGTAACTCTCCACGAAATTTTCTATTTCTTTTTTTCTTTTTAACTAGAATTTCTAAAAGTCTAAAAGAGTGAAATAGGTATAATTTGTGAAATGCTTTTAGCAATGATAGGTGTAGGTAAATAATTCAAGGCTCATCTATTCTTACATTGTTGCTCTTGTGGATTTGCTTTTCAGCCGCCCCCCCCCCTCTCCATTCTATGATTCTAGATTTCTTTCTTCTATTTCCCATTCTCTTATCATTCCTTCCCTTCCTTCAATAACCCCAGGTGCTAGTTGGTAAGCAGAATTTTTTTTAATGTTTTGTTTTACTATGTAGAGCAGTTTATTCTTTGAACATACAACATAGCTGCTACTAATAAGTACTGATTCAATTAGAAATGATTTTAATTTTCTACTTAATTGTCTATTTAATTTGAATATTTTCAAATGAAGTTATATTACTTATATAATATCCAACAATGTTTATGTTATTAACAGATATGCATCTAGCATCTATATGTAATAGAAAATTATATTTAAGAAAACCTTGTTTAAGCCAAGTATACAGATTTTTTTTGTTTTTTTTTATTGAAAAAAAGGCCTAGTTTTTTTTGCAAATCCTGGTTTTATAAATGTAATATATTATTCTGTGGTTGGTAAAGAATTTTTTTCATATTTGAATACCTCTCGTAATTTTGTTTTCTGAGTGATAACTCCAAGTCAACATCTTCAGTCGTTAGACTTAGCAAGTAACAGAAAATATTGATTGATATTATTAAAATGTTATAACTAGCACTAAACTTTTTGTATGCTGTCTTATTCAACTTCATGCTTTGGTGTTCTTTTTTTAATTCTTTATCTAATCTCTTCAATCGAGAAAATTTTCTTTTACAAATTGACCAAAATTTCAAAGTTAATTGTGTTACGTTATTAACTGCTGTAAATAATCTGCATTTTTTAAATCTTAATTCCTTTAATCTGCATTTGTTGTAAATGAAAATATTTTATGCTAAATATTGAATGTTTTTTTATCTATTTTATCTTTGCTAATTTTACACGTTTTAAGATAACTCTTCTGGGCATCAGACATATTCATCAACACATACTAATTTTCATTCCACATGCATACAAATGACCTAGACTCATTATTTCTCATGCTAAGATAAAGTGTTAATAGTAAAATTATTTTTATCAATAATTTAAAAAACTTAAATTACAAAAAAAGAGAAAAAAATTAAATTAGATTAGTTTAAATTTTTTTTTGAGAAAAAAAACCAGTTGGTTAAACTTGCCAAGCCTGTGAGATATAGAATTGCAATCTAGCCACTCTTTCTATATTTAATCTGTGCTCCTTCTAAAGTCTGGCAACATCCATTTAGTCACTGGACACGCCTTCTAACATTGTGAGGTTTGAAAACTGTTCAAGAGGAACTTAACAAAAATAAAGGACATTTTTAAATTGATATCGGCACTTGTAGCCTTCATATTATTCATAATGCTTTTCAAAGGGGTCATAAAATCACAAAATGGAAATTGAATTAAATTCTTGCAGCAATCTACCAAGTTTTTAAGGACTGTACAAGGCATGCAGACTTCATCTTTTTTGTATACAAATTAGTAATGTTTTTCCTTTAAAGTTCCGTTCATATTGTTTTTATAGGTGATGTGTAAACTTTATTTTTGAGATTACACTGTCTTGGGGATTCTGATACTGGTTTAAAAAATGCTAATTGTTGATATGGAAAAGTTAAACATCCTTGAAAATACATCAGGGGATTTTTTCTTGGAAAAATGAGTATGAACCCTGCAGTAACATTAAATCAAAACTTATTCACTCATATTTAAAAGCTAATAATGTTTATATATTTTACAAGATTTTAATAGTAAAAGCTTCATACAGTCAACCCCATGCATTTATGTTTTCTTCAAAGGTTCTTACTTACAGTATATATTAGTAAATAATTCTTATATAATAATACAGACTAGCCAAACATAAACAACGTTTAAACGTAATTTCTTAAATACATTCATGTATACACAGTAGAAGATCTTTTATAATGCAATTCTTTGTATAATGCACAACTTTACAGATGTAAACAATTAATTTGCACTTAAGAAGTACCTGTTTTCTCATATTGTAAAAAATTACTACTCTCTAGAGGATTAAATCTGATACATTAGTTCAAATTTATCTCCTTATTTCAGAGCTTTTTAATAAAAACATTATTACAAAGAAAAAAAAAACCTCTTGAAAATTAGTAATATAATGAATGATTTGGTCCAGGCATATGTGTACCATATTTATAAAGTAAATTTTATAATGTAAATTTAAACATTTACCCATTTTGAATTTTTATATGTTTCAGACATTTAACTGGAGAAAACAGCAAACTGAGAGACACACACACACACAAAGAAAAAACCTCTAGAGTTCTTGTTTCGAATTCGGGCACCTATTTTCTATACATATAAGGCTGGAATGAAGACTGTATATTTTGGATATTTATATAAAATGCTATTCATAAAACAGTTTATACCAGAAAATTTTTCGTAAATTTCATTTGTTGTTTCTCATGTAATGTGCATTATTAATTTCCAATTGTATGGTTCCTTCTGTAAATAATTTTTTTATAATTTGATTATTTTTATTTCTTTTTCTTTTAGATACAAGTACTGCAGTCTGAAGAGTTTGGACAAAACCAGTGATTATTAAAAAAGAAATTATTTTTTGACATCAGGCAGAAAAACTTACTCCTAAGCAGAAATTAATGTGTTTATATGTATATATAAAATACTGCATATTTGTTCTTTTGGTTCTATTTAATGACGAAGATCTGTATGTATGAAGATGGAGAAAGGCTCTGCTAGTATCTGCGTACATTTGTATATTTTTTTTCTAAGTGCTGACAAATAAGTTAAATCTAATAACATAAAAAAATAATTGTTTCAAGGAAAAGTATTTCTTTAATTTTAAAGAGTATATTCATTCAAAAAAAAATCCTTTAAATGTTTAACCAATTAACAAAAAAATGAAATCATTCATCTGTCACATATGTAATAAAAAATTTGATTGTAAATCTAAATTTGCTGATCATCTTGTGGTTCATACTGGAGAGACGTCTCATATTTGTGAAGTATGCAACAAAGGCTTTACTAGAGGAGATCATTTAGATAGGCACCTTAATAATGTTCATTCTAAGGAATTTCATAATTGTAGAGTGTGTAGGAAAAGGTTTTCAGGTGAATATACTTTGAACATGCATGTTTGTATTGATACAGAGAAGCCTCATATTTGTGAAGTATGCAATAAAGGTTTTACTAGAGGAGATAATTTAGATAGGCACCTTATTCGTGTTCATTCTAAGAAATTTCATAAATGTAGAATGTGTAAGAAAAGGTTTTCAGATAAATATACTTTGAATATGCACATTTGTATTCATACAGAGGAGAAGCCTCACACTTACACAGAGGAGAAGCCTCACACTTACATAGAGGAGAAGCCTCACAATTATACAGATAAAAAGTGTCAAAATCACACAGATGAAAAGCCCTGCAATTATACAGAGAACAAGTTTCATAGTTATACAGAGAACAAGTTTCATAGTTATACAGAGAACAAGCTTCATAATTATACAGAGAACAATCCTTTAAATTATACAGATGAAAAGCCTCACAATTCTCCAGATGAAAAGCCCCACAATCACTCTGAGGAGAAGCCCCACAATCACTCTGAGGAGAAGCCTCACAATCACTCAGAGGAGAAGCCTCACAATTATACAGATAAAAGAAGGACCACAGATCATCTTGTGGTCCATACTAGAGAGAGGTCTCATATTTGTGAAGTATGCAACATAGGCTTTACTAGAGAGCATAATTTAGATAGACACCTTATTCGTGCTCATTCTATAGAATTTCCTAAATGTAAAGTGTGTAGGAAAAGGTTTTCAGATGAATATACTTTGAACATGCATGCTTGTATTGATACAGAGAAGCCTCATACTTGTGAAGTATGTAATAAAAGATTTTCTAAAAAATGCCGCTTAAAAGAGCATTCTCTAGTTCATGCAAGTGACAGTGAAAAGCCTCATATTTGTGAAGTATGCAATAAAGGCTTTGCTAAAGGATATAATTTAGATAGGCACCTTATTCGTGTTCATTCTAAGAAATTTCATAAATGTAGAGTGTGTAAGAAAAGGTTTTCAGATAAATATACTTTGAATGTGCATATTTGTATTCATACAGAGGAAAAGCCTCACACTTGCACAGAGGAAAAGTCTCAAAATCACACAGATGAAAAGCCTCACAATTATACAGAGAACACACCTCATAATTATACAGAGAACAAGCCTTTAAAATATACGGATGAAAAGCCTCACAATTATACAGATGAAAAACCTCACAATTACTTAGAGGACATGTCCCACAATCACTCAGAGGAGAAGCCTCACAATCACTCAGAGGAGATGCCTCACAATTATACAGATGAAAAGCCTCAGAAATATACAGATGAAAAGCCTCACAATTACTTAGAGGGCATGTCCCACAATCAGTCAGGGGAGAAACCCCACAATCACTCAGAGGAGATGCCTCACAATTATACAGAAGAAAAGCCTCATAATTATACAAATGAAAAGCCAAGCAATTATGCAGCTGAGAAGCCTCACATTTATACAGATGAAAATCCTTGCAATTATACAGCTGAAAAGCCTCACATATGTAAAGTGTGCAAGGAAAGGTTTTCAGATAAATCAGCTTTGAGCAAGCATATTTGTAATCATACAGAGAAGAAGTCTCATCTTTGTGAAGTATGTAATAAAATGTTCTCTAAAAGATACCGTTTAAAAGAACATTCCCTAGTTCATACAAGTGAGAATGAAAAGCCTCATATTTGTGGTGTGTGCAATAAAGGTTTTCCTAGGAAAAATTCTTTAAAGAGGCACTTACTTATTCATTCTCGTAAGGAGTCTCTGATATTAGGAGAAAGCAATAAACGATATATAGATGAAAAGTCTTACAGTTATACAGAGAAAAAGCCTGGCGATTATACAGAGGAGAAGCCTCACATTTATGCAGATGAAAATCCTCACAAATGTAGAGGGTGCAAGGAAAGATTTTCGGATAAATCAGCTTTGAGAAAGCATATTCGTAATCATTCAGGGAAAAAGTCTTATTTTTGTGAAGTATTTAATAAAAAGTTCTCTAAAAGATACCGTTTAAAAGAGCATTCCCTAGTTCATGCAAGTGAGAATGAAAAGCCTCATATTTGTGATGTATGCAATAAAGGTTTTCCTAGGATATCTTCTTTAAATAGGCACTTACTTATTCATTCTCGGAAGGAGTCTCTGATATTTGGAGAGAGTAATAGAGAATATACAGATGAAAAGCCTTACAATTATACAGAGAACAAGCTTGGCGATTATACAGATGAAAAGCCTCGTATTTATGCAGAGGAGAAGCCTCACAATTGTACAGAGGAGGAACCTCTCAATTATATAGAGGAGAAGCCCCACAAGCGTAAAATCTGCAAGAAAAAATTTTCAGATGAATCGACTTTGAGCATGCATATTCGTAATCATACTCTTAATAAGTCTTACATTTGTGAAGTATGCAATAAAAGATTTTCTAGACCATCTCTTTTAAAAGAGCATTCCCTGATTCATATAAGTGGGAATGTAAAGCCTTATGTTTGTGGTGTGTGCAATAAAGGTTTTTCTTTGAAAACTTATTTAGCTAGACACTTAGTTATTCATACTCGAAAAGAGCCGCTTATTTGTGGTGAAAGCAATAAAGGTTTTTTAGATAAATTTAATTTAGATAGACATCCTGCTTTTCCTTCTGGAGGAAAGCCTCACATTTGCAAAGTTTGCAATAAAGTATTTACAGATAAATTCGATTTGAATGTACACATCTATATTCATAAAGTAGAGAACCAGTGGAAGAAGCCACACATTTGTGAGGTATGCAATGAAGGATTTTCTAGTAAATCTGACCTAGATAGGCACCGCTTTGTTCATACTGAGGAGAAGCCTCACATTTGTGATATATGTAATAAAGGTTTTTCGATACTAGAGAGAAGCTATCCAATTGTGAAGTATGCAGTGAAGGATTTTTCAAAAGATAACGCTTAAATGAGCACCTCCTAATCCATTAATGGAATAGAAATCTTCCATTTGTAAGGTATGCAATGAAAACTTTTTTAGTTAAATTATACTTAAATAAGCACTTTATTGCTGAGTCAGAAGGGCAGGTTGATTGGAAGGTTATATGACACTTGCATTTCTTCCTCAAGAAACCAATACGATGTGCCTAAACTCATCATAAGTATTAATAAGCAAAAGAAAGGTGCACCTTTGATGATGAATTGGGAACTTGAGGGTTACATAAGACTTAAAATATATGGCATTAAGAAGTATTTTATTTATATTCGAAAGGTCGCTTTTAATCCTATGAACACCAAAAGGTTAATCTTAAGAGAATTTATAGCAACTGCAATTAAAAATTTAGATTCACACGTAAAGTTTCTCCATGGGGGAGGAATTATATAAATCTACTTGCAACTGATAAGTGGATTTTCTGATGAAACAAGTGACTTTTTAGGCCATCGTAAGTATGTGCAAGCTGTAAAAATATACCAAAGGCTCATATATTTTTATTTGTTGGCCATATTTTGTTTTTCAGTTTCTGTGATACAAACATAGAACTATGTTTCATACTACTCAGAGGTTTCCTTTAGGGAAGGCAGGGTAGGGCAATCGCTCCGTCCTCTGAGTTTGACTTTCTTTTGTCATTATCTTTTTCTTTATTTTCTTCTTATTAGCTTTTGTCAATATATTAATGGAAATAAATTAGAACAATGAAAACATCCCTTCAAAACAGTTAAAGAAAAATAAATACAAAAAATAATTAATTTAAACCGTACAGAAAATCTAGCCTGCTACCATTCACACATATATTGATTGGTAAGGCTGCAACCACAGCACAAGTTAGGATAATTTCATGAACCATTTGAGAGTCTCGTCACAAAGCAAGTCATGGTGACTTTACAATGGAGTTTTCAAATGATACTCACAGGATAATTTCAAGAACCATTTTAGATTCTTACACAAAGCAAGTCATGGTGACTTTACAATGAAGTTTTCAAATGATACTGACATGAGTCGAGAAGTGACACCATTATAACATAACCTGGTGACTCATTATACGGCAGCAGTCTGAATCGCTTCACCAAATGATTCTTACATGAGAGTAATAATCAGACATATAAAACATACTGCATTTTGTTTCCCCATAGTGACATTTGTGACATCAAACTAGCTATGCCACGAAGGTAGTGCGCATTCGTTACATCCAAATACAGGTATCCCTCGATTTACGTATTATGCCACTTACGTAACTTCACAGTTAAGTAATAAATCTCGAAAACTACATCTATGAACACACTGGCGCGTTTGATATGCATTTGCATTCTTTTGATAATTATTTTATAAATATACTATGCAGATAAAAATCACAGCCATTAGCTTTATATATTAGTGATGGTTATATTTTTATTGGAATATACAATCAAATCTTTAACAAAAGAAACTCAAATCTAATGGACTTTACCCACGAATGGGAACAGCCATGCCTCTGCGGGAATTTTCACTCCGAAAAAGACTGTTTATTGGACGAAGGGGAAGCACTGTTAAAATGTTCTTCACTCCTATTGGTGTTTTTCTTCTGTTTACCGGCGGCTGATGTCACATGGGTAAAGTCCATTAAAATGAGGCAAAAATCTGGAGTTCAACCGTAACAATTATGCTAGATGAATTCAACCTTCAAACCCGAATGAAAGCTAATTTTAAAGTTTCGATGAAGAGGAACAAGTGTATTTTTTCTTCTAGCTTCACCTGTTCGTTTGATGTAGATTGAAAATGGTCAATGTTAAATTTATAAATCCTGCATTCCATAAGAGGTTATTTATTTGAAAAGTGTCCTTTCGGTTTGTTTTTATATTTTTTCATACTTTTATAGTTTATATTCGAGTAAACACTGCTGCACGATGCTTTTTTTTTCTAAAATGATACTATGTATATATATACGTATTATATTCAGAAATAAGATACTGTACTAAATTCTAAGTCATTAAACATTATCGTCGTTCTTATCGTTAATATTTATTTATATAAAATAAATATGGTAGTTTCTTACGTAGAAGTTTGCGGAACACATTATTTACGTAAGTCGGGAGATGCCTGTACATATATTCATATCTATTTCTGTCAATCACACAAAATCAACATTTATGCTCGAAAATGAGCTTTTTATGTTTGTGCCTTAATTAAGGAATAGCAGTGTACATCGAATTTGACCTGTAATGTTTAGTGGAATGGAATGTCTAACCGCATGTCTATTGCCTTCTTGCTTTAGAAGAAATCAAAATGTTTAAATGTTATTTCCTACAAATGCAACTGTTTGATGTAAATGATTTTCTATTATTATATTAAAATACATATTACGAAGCCTTAAAAGATATAAAATATATGTTACTAAGCCTTAAAAGATATAAAATATATTTGAAGGAGTTCTTAATTTCTTCATTTTTATAATAGCAGAAAATTTAAAGAACTTGTAATGTGCCTTCCTTCGTATTTAAAAAAAAAAAAAATCAGCTATTGTACAATTGATTATTTTGCCACTGATATTTTTGCTAAGTGTAGTGTTCTTTCTAGAAATATTTTCTACTGGCTCAGAGAGAAAAAATAACCGGTTGGAAGTTTGCATACAGAAAATTAGATTATAAATACTGTTCTAAAAATAAAAATATTATATCATATTATGTTTTATAGAAATATATTTTGAACAAAACATTCACTATAGTACCTTCGCTAAGTAATCTGTCCAATAAAATCGTCTTAGGAAGGTTACTGTTTATTAATTGCTATTTTATTTCTTTGCTTTTGCCACGATTGTCTATGGATGGTGTGGTGAAACTAAGAAAATGATTATATGAACATTTTTTAATTATAAGCTATTATAAATAATTTTAAACTTCTTTTTTCTTGTTTATTTAGTTATTTTTATAAATTGTAACTGATGTGTGTAAAATAAGCATATTCCATAGTTTTTTTTCTGTACTTTAAATTCCCTGCACCAGTACTGTTAGTTTTGTTTCTTTTCGATATATCCACAGTTTTAGGGGAGTACTTCACTCTGTCTTCTCTTTGTTTTACAAATTTATACTCTTCTTGGCCTTTATCGAAAAGATAGTACCTTTTCTTGTCCTTCAGTCAAAAAATGGTTACAATTTAAAAAAAAAAGATAATTACTTTGAAAGTTGACTTATTGTTATAACTTTTAAAAGGATCCCTAGCTTTCAAATATTAAAAGTGCCTTTAGAAATCAAAAGAGTGTATCTTTAAAAAATGAAAAAAGTGCCCTTAAGTTTTAACTATTCTATTTGATAGGCCTTATCATTAACAATCATTTTTGTTTAATTTTCATGTTAATACTAGTATGTGGCACAGATGTCATACATGCAACAGGGTACCTAATTGGTGCCAAAATAGCATTATTTTGCCTGACATAGTAACCCAGCTATTGTTGTTTATTTATTACTAAATTTTTTATTTTCTTTTAAAAAATTATGCAAATTGCTTTGTTCTATAGTTATTAATTAAACTTTTATTATTTATTGTTATTTCCTTTTTGAAATAATAGAAAATAATTTAAGTATATATATATATAACTGCTATTTTAAAATGATGTTTTTGCCATATTGGTGTAAAGAAAAATTACACCAAACCCAGCGCATATATGACATCTGTAAAGTTAACTTTTATAAAAATTTTCTTTTGTCTTTGCATTTCTTATCCAAGGGTTTTCCAAACTATCGTGCAGTTACAAGTTTTGGTACACAAGCCTTCCATGTTTTAATGTCAATAAAAGATGATAATTTAAGTACTATTTTAGTAATATAATCATGAAGTTTTATTCAACATTCATAGACCTATTTATTAATTTCAGAGCCCGGTCATAAATGCTCTTTTGGGAATCCTTTAAATATGTATTCTTTTATTAAGCTTACCAATGAACCAATGAAGAGCTTTCACACTTCAATTTTTTATTTGCTGATACATCTTTTCAATCAAACAACGTGTCGTAACTAAATATAAATGTATTATGTCAAAATCCTGTTTAAAAATCTTTCAAATATTACTCTATTCATCATTGTATGCTTTGTAAGTTCACAGAAAAAGGGATGTTACACATAAAAAAAATGTGATTGGAGCGTTTTGGCTCATTGCTCTTGTGCTAAATGCCCTGCTGTAAATCACTCCCTTTTACCATTACTCTTGTTAGATGGTGATATTGCAACAGTACAAATTTTGATTTTGTAATACTAATTCATTATATATAAATATGTAGTGGTATTTAAGAATCCCTGCCCTACACCTTTGTTCATAGTTTTGTATGTTTTTCCTAGAATTCTTTTATTTAAATGTTCTGTTTTGTAGTCTTTATTATTATCTATCATTCTACTTTAATAGCTGCAGTGTGAACAAGGCTAATAGACCGGCAGCCGGCAGCGCAGACAATCCCCCAGTCCTCCATATTTTCATACTTTTTGGTGCAGGAAAACACAATAGTAAACCTACGAGTCAGCCGCTAAAATCGGGTTTTCGGGTGTTTTCCACCAAGCTATGACTTGGCAGACGTTTTAATATGAGAATCAAGATTTAACTAATCCTAGAATTTCATCCATGAACTCGATGAAGTGATTGTCTGTGTTGCCGGCTCCCGGTTTATAATATGCTTTCCGATTTCCAAGTCTATGAATAGTCTTTGGTTTATGTTTTGATAGCTGCTGTTTTTAAAATCCTAAAGCATAAAAAAGGTCCATACTTAAGACATCTGAAAGTAGAAATATTAATTAAAGGATATTACCCTAATATCAGTTTCTTTTTTTTACCTTATTTTTCCAAGAATTCTATAATGGGTACAGATATGTGGTTATTTACTTTATTCTTATGCAACTGTATTGATTTATGGACTATTGACTATGGACTATATATGTTTTTTTCCTGTAAGTGGTTTAGGAATAAAGTTTTAAATTTTTTTTCTCATTTTTGAAAAATCTTCCATCAAATGCAAAGCCAGCAACAAGGACATTTTCTTTACAGAAAGTGTTGTTGGATTTTTTGAACCAATTTTTAACATTCTTTTGCTTTAAAAAAAAAAAAAAAAACACTCAACCTTTTTTTTATTGTTATTCCAGCATCTTTGTTTATTGTGAATTGATAATTTTTAAATCTTTCTTCAACTAAATGATTCTGATAAAAAAATTTGCAGTGAGTTCTGTTTTTAATGACATTGTGAAGGTAGATAATGGACAATGTAAGTTTTTATATGTATATTTGATTGTAATGTATCAATTTTACTTGTAGTTAAAACTGAATATATATAAACAATTTTGTAACAATTTTTTGATTTGTTCAATTCTATTTTAAAAATAAAGATTTTTATTCTATGACTACTTGCAGAGTTCTTGTTCTTCTTTGGATACCTATTAAATAGTGCATTATTGACAAGCTTTGAAATTTTCTTCCTTACATGTTAATAATATAATCTATTGTATCTTTAGATATTGATATGCCATCAGAGCCTGACATAGACTATCTCAGCCCCCAGAAAAAGCATCATTCTGGGGAGCCCCTTCTATCTATCCATAGAAATTGTTTGTGAATTATGGTGAAGTAACTAGTACTACATACTTGCTAGTACTTCATACCTATTTTACATATACATAAAATTCGTACCAGAAACTATTCACATCTGTATACAGGGTATCATCACAAGAAAGATGATGACAACTTTAAGAAAAAATGCTAGTATAAAAACTTGTCGGAAAATGGTAGAAAAAAAATATAAATTGGTTGATGGGAGTATTTGTAAACATTTCCTTTGCTTATCTATGTGTATCATAAGATCTCTACAAGAAAACTGCTCTCAGTTGGTCATCGTGAATAGTTTTAACTCTCCTCACAACAAGGAAAATATCAATATTAGGAATTTTGTTTAAAAACAATGGACTACTAAGTTGTTAGAATAAAATTTTAATCATTAGTTTTCAAACGATATAATTATTATTTTTTTATTACGGTCGAGGGATTGGGGTGTGCTAAGCAGAGAGGAAACAGGAAGGACCACACTCCCGTACAAATTTTTGAAAATGTATTAGGAATTTTGATGACTTAACCGTTTGCCAAAATTTTAATGAAAATCCTGATTACTCCCAGGGGGCGCGGAGCAGTCACCCCTGCATTCTTCAGCTTCTAAAAACAGATCCTTTAAAGTGCAGCATTCTTTACAAAGACTACTTTCCATCTATTTTTTATTTAAAAGCTCGTGTTTCAAAGTAAGAAAAACTGTCAAGAAAAAATCATAACAAACACTTTCAGTAAACTTCTTTAAAAGTAAAATTCTATCATAGCATATAACAGCATTTTTTTCCTTTTAAAAGCTCATCAAATTCAATCAAAAAATATTTAAAATGCCTCTATAGTTTTCTACAACTGTGTCGTGTGCATAAAGTATGCTAAATCAACTATAAACTGCTTAATTAAATATGTTTTTATTACTTTGGTAAGCATTTGAGAATGATTGAATATTTTTGTCCTGTTTCAATTGAATTATTAATGGATAATAAAAAATAAAGGAAAGTTTCTGTTTTCAACATCATCTTTACTCAGCTCTCAATTAAAAGAACTGTGTTGTAATATAGCATCTAGAAGCTATAGTGTCGCGACTGGCTATTCCACTAATGCTATGTGTAATAAAAGTATTAAACATTTTAAGCTGATAAATGTCAAAGGATGCTGAACGATAAATTTCAATCGCAGCGACATTTGTTAGCTGTATACCGGTCAAAACCTTTTCTCAATCAATCCTTATGGTGCGTTTTGGTGTTGTTTATGACGGCCAATTATCTACATGAGGGATATAGGTCCGGGAGGGTGCACTCTGGGGGGGGGGGTGTTCTTTCTAAGTGAACCTAACCCGTATTTACGCAAGGTTCGAAGAAAATTACGGAAAACTCCGAACGATTAGGTCGACGGGCACGATTGCGTCAATCCTTATGGATTTATTTAGGTTTGAGATACCAGAAGTTGCTGCAAATGACATTTATCAGCATAAATTTTTTAGCACTTTTTGGCTATAGATAAGGCCATAGACGCAAATAACTAGCGAGTTGTAATTACGAATGTAGTCTTCAGGTTACAGTAAAATGGGTATACACTATATGGTAAGCAGTGTCGGAACTAGGCCAGCCTGAGGCGAGCATTATTTTGATGCCTCTATGACGTATTTTTTTTTTTTTTTTTTTTTTTTTTTTTTTTTTTTTTTTTACCACTAATCGAAATATTAAAAAAAATTAATATGACAACTATAATTTATTTAAAAGAAAACATCTATATATCGAATTCGTTTTACATTTAAGAAGTTTAAAATAATCAAACTATTTAAGAAAATTTGCATCTTTTGAAAAATAACAACAGCTAATTTGAAATCCTTCTATATATATAAAAAAGTAACGATTTGGAAATGGACCAATGAAAATCTACGTAGATACCACGAAACGCATCTGATTAGTCAGAACTATCTGACGCTATAAGGGGGGGGTTACCAAGGGGGGCGACTCTGTCGCCAACTTGGCGATATATCGCCGAATTTGGTGACCTAAATTAGCCTTCGAAAGTGACGCCAACTTGGCGCTATTACCAGTGTTTCGCCAAATTTCCATAGACTCCCCTTGAAATCCAATAGGGTTTACTTGCTTGCAGAAAATCAACAAATTGAGATATTTCAATGCAACAAACACTAATATTAGATTATGAATAGAGCTTAATTGAACTATTTACATTATTTTTAAGAACAAACACTAAATATTTACAATAATCGTAATACTATATATATAATTTTACATTTAATAATAATTATAATTATGAAACTCTGTAAGCTCTAGTGATTATGTGCTTGGAGGTAGGAAAATAAAATTGTCAGGAGATGGGGAGGAGCGCGTTTTTACCAAGTGGAATCTAAAAATTGAATGCATAGAAAATAAGGGATTGCGAAGCAATCCAGAATGGAAATGCGAAACAATTACGTCTGGGGCTGGCTAGAAAATAGGGATTGCTTTGCGATACCGAATGGAATCGTGAAGCGATTACGCGGGGTTTGGTGAGCGTAGCGAGCACGGGGCGGAGCCCCCCTAGTTAAGTAAATAAAAATGTCATCGTATATAAAACTAACACTTTAAAGTCTCATTCGCCTTGCTTTATGAAAAGCATTTATTGTATCTATATTATGAATATTAGAAAAGAAATCCAGTTACATCAGGTGAAGAAGCTAAGTTTAAAATAAACATTATTCAGACAAAATATGTCAAAAATTAAAAATATTAAAACCGGATATTCATACATTTTATTTTGTTACTTCTACGCGGCCGAAAGTATCGAAATTTTTGTAGGTGATGTAAATCTGGTCTATTGAGATGCTCTAAAGATATTGTGAAACAACGGAGTTTAAGCGTAGAAAAAATATCATCTCCGTGCGGTGCGAAGTGACCTGCGTTCGCCGTTGTGTTTGAAAAGGTTACAATTCGTATTTATTTAAACCGATTGCTCCGTCGATTAGAAGCAGGTTTCAGTTTTAAGGGAGCTGGTCACTCAGCTTCGGAATTCTCCTCCGTAATGTTAAGTCTATGAACTTTTGACGCATTCGTATATTTAAAATACCTTCACGAGAAATTCATATTTTTAACATCTTTTTTCTGTGTACTCTTCTTTAAGGAGGTCTTTTTTCTTAGTTTTCAAAATATTTCTAAAATCTGTGCTGAATTTAATATTTTGTGTGTTAAAAGCGGGAGAACTGTGAGTAAGATTTTAACACTTCCTATAAAATTAAGTCTAGAAATATTTTGAGAACTAAGAAAAAAAGAGACATCTGTTAGAAAGTGTACACAAATATAGGAGTTAAAAATATTAATTTACCGAGGAGATATTTTTAATATACGCATGCATCCAATGCCCATAGACTTTACATTAGTGAGTGGAAATCGGAAGCTGAGTCACCAACCACCTTAAGAGTATATTACGTAGATTTCGTATGAAATACTACCTATTGGGATTTCCTCTATGTTGGAATTTCTGAAATTTTTTTGCAGATCTACGCCGATCATGATCTCTAGAACCCCACCCGCCCCTTCTCCAGTAAAAAGCTTTATATCTATCTATATATATATCACTTTTTTATGGACACGACAACTTCCATAATTCGGCACAAATCTTTTCCAAACTGATACATAAAATCTCGGTCAAGTTCGTTAATGGGCAAAATCGGACCAAGGGGGTGAAATAGAGAGGTTTGGTATACGAAATTTGTGAAAAACGAAACACCCCATAATTTCTTAATTATAAAACATATCAAGTCAGTTTAAAGTTATTATTACTTCTAAAAAATGGGCCAAAAATTCATGTATGACAGATTTTTGATAAAACTGGAAATGGGCTCAAAGGGAAAAAAATAGGGTTTTGGGGAGAAAAAAATTCATAACTTCATCAATTCTCAAGATATCAAATCCAATTAAATTTATTATAAATTGTCTTAATATTATTTACAACTTTTATATTGACAAGTTTTTGATATGACCAATTCATACGGCAGAAAAAAACTAAAACTAAAAGAGGGGTTGAAGAAGTAAAAGAATCCGTAACTTCGTCAATTCACAAGATATCAAATCCGCATGAATTTATTAGATATCTTTTTAATATTATCTACAACTTTTATATTCACAAGTTTTTGATAGGACCAGTTCTTACAGCAAAAACAAATTAAAAATGCATAGAGGTTGAAGAAAAAAATATTGTATTAAGGATGTACTCAAATCCAAACTGCTTATTTCCTAACTCCTTTTTAACACTTTCCAACAAAGTTGTCAAGTGTTTATGAATTCGGTTTGTCTGTCCGCACTCTAACTCTCGTAAATATACTTGGATCGTTCTGAAACTTTTGGATGTTAGTGACCTCTACCATAGCACGATCCCTATTTCAAATGAATTTTGTAGCATGTTTAGTTCATTTACAGGGACAGTCAAAAGTTTTCCGTTACATTACGACCAAAGAGAAAGGATCGTTTCAGATTATTTTTCATGGTGTTACACTCTTTCAAACATAGTAAAATTGATATGCATTTATGAAGTCTACTAAAATGTGCATTCTGTAGATATGTGGTGCAAATAATAAATATTCATTTACAGGGCCACACAAAAGAATTGCGTTACATAATGGTATGGGGGGGAATTGTTTACGGCGTATTTTAATATGTTAAGTTATTTCATATACCGTTATAAAATTGGTATACGTTGCTGAGCTTTAGTATAGTTATTTCACGTATCATACGAAGTGCATAGCATTTACAGGGACACACAAAAGATTTCAGATACTATATTGTATCCGAATTACTCTACATTAGCAATGGTTGCTCGAAATGCATTTTTAATTATGATATGCGCTTTTATGTTTCACTATATTTATGCATAACTATACGGTGTGTATAAATTCTATAGTTTATATACAGGGCTACACAAAGGAATTCGTAAGGGCTTCTGAGTATGAGCGTGAATTGCTTAAAGGGGTGTTTAAAGGAGTATTGCATTTTTATGCTGAACTGCGTTTAGTTTACTAAGCAATGTTTGTAGAATATAGATAAAAGGATTTACAGGGTTTCGCAAAGAATTGGATACATAACCGTATATGATAATAATATCTGGAAATGTGATTTCAGTAGTTTTAAGAGTGTTTTAGTTTCAATTTAATTTTAGCTAAATAGTAACGTGTAATAAAGGTACTATTGGCTATGGACGGTAACCGCTGAAATCAGTTTTTTAAATGTTTTATGCGTTTTCTAAAATGTTTACTCAGTTATATTATTTCCCTAAATAACGAAGTTTTTTTAAAGCATTCAGGAAGTGTTGGAAAGTGTTTCATAACCTATACTTAACGCATGATTTTTCTTTCTTATTTTATTTTTTTTTTATTTTTTATTTTTTTACACTTCCAACAAAGTTGAAAAGTGTTATTGACTTCGGTTTGTCTGGCCGTCTGTCCGCGCGCTAACTCTCGTAAATATACTAGGATTGCCCTAAAATTTTTAGATGTTATTGACCTCTACCATAGGACGATCCCTATTTCAAATAAACTTTGTAGCATGTTTAGTTCATTTACAGGGACAGACAAAAGTATTCCGTTACATCATGACCAATGGGAAAAAATCGTTTCAAATGATTTTTAATGACGTTACTCGCTTTCAAACATAATAAAACTGATATGCATTTATGAAGTGCGCTAAAATATGCATTCTGTATAGTATGCTGTGCAAAGAATAGTTATTATTTATTTACACGGCCACATATATGAATTCCGTTACATAATGATATAGGGGTGAAGGGAATTGTTTGCGGCGTATTTTAATTATGTTAAACTATTTCATATATAATGAAATTGATATACGTCGCTGAGGTTTACGTTTACTATAACTTATTTCATGTATAATACGAAGTGCATAGCATTTACAGGGACACTCAAAAGATTTCAGATACTATATTGTATGCGAAGAACTGTACATTTGTGATGATCGCTGGAAATGCATTTTTTATTATGATATGCGCTTTTATGTTTCACTATATTTATCCATACTATATGGTGTGTATAAATGCTATAATTCATATACAGGGCTACACAAAAAAATACGTAAGGGTTACTAGGTATGAGCGCAAATTGCTTAAAGTGGTTTTTAAATGAGATATGCATTTTTACGCTGAACTGTATTTAGTTTACTAAGAAATGTTTGTAGAATATAGATAAAATGATATACTGGGTCACGCAAAGTATTGGATACTGGCTGTCTAAGAATTATAATTTCTGGAAATGTGATTTCAGTAGTTTTAAGAGTGTTATAGTTTGAATTAAATTTTAGCAAAATAGTGGCATGTAATAAAGATGTACAAAAGTATACAAGTATGTTTCCATCTATTAGTATAAATTGCTGAAAGAAAAATTTCAAACTGTTATGCGTTTTCTTGCTAAACTAAATTTTCCTATTATATAGTATATATATATATAGCAGCATACAGATCAAATACAGGGCTATTCGAAAGATTCGGAATACATATTTGGCTATGAACGGTAACTGCTGAAATCAGTTTTTCAAATGTTTTATGCGTTTTCTAGAAGGTTTACTTAGTTACCTTACTTACCTTATTTCCCTAAATAACGAAGTTTTGTTAAAGCATTCAGGAAGAGTTGGAAAGTGTTTCATAATCTATGCTTAACGCATGATTTTTCTCTCTTGTTAAATTTATTTTTTTGCTTTCAAACGCATCCAATTGGTAGGTTCTCTCATTCAGAAACAATATGAAATTATTAATGGTCGTTTGTTTTTTTTATAGATGCAGAATATATATTTAAAATTTAATGTCAAAGTAAGCATTTTGAACCGAATTTCTCGAAGCGATTGTGTTGGAAACGAAAAATATGGTCCTACTAAGAAAATAATTATTTATAAATGAAGTTCTAATTAACCCATTAACCGCTGGTGTTGCGTTGACGCAATAGTCAGAATAAATGCGTATAAAAAATTAGTTATCAAACGAACTTTATATTAATAGTAATTTTTAAGTAGGGAATATTATAGTTAATAATTCAATAGAAAAATATTTTCTTTCAAAAAATTTTTTTGCCATTTAATAGCTAGTTCGAAACTTGAAGCATTTTTAAAGGAAAACTTTCACGTTGTCGTTTTCGCAGAAGAAATTTAGTTAGACAAATGTAAGCTTTAGAGTAAATCTATTTTTAGACAAGGTCAAAATACATCAGAACATTCAACGAATCAGTTGCTTTTGTTTTAGTGGGGGAGAAAGAGAAAATAGGTGTTGCGTTCACGCAACGTCAGCGGGAAAGGGGTAGTTCCATTATTCACTCATGTCTTTCAATGCTGGGGAATTTTTGCTTATTCTGTGCTGATAGAAATGCTTACAACTAAATATCTTACGTTAGAGGAAGGTCATCAAAGAATTTTTAATAAAGATTCATATAATGATGACGGGAACGAAACTGATATTATCGTTATTTCATCAAAAATAGCAGAAATTATTGATGAAGAAAAAGGAAATGATAATATATCAAAAAATGTTAATGATATTTTACCATGCACTACTGCTGGCTAAATTGAAGTGTGCGTAAAATGAAGACTTTTGTACCCTCTAAAAGTATATAAGTCATACATAAAAAAAAAAAAATATGGAGACTTGAAGTGGATAAAGATGGAAAGATATGACTCAGCCAAATAATGAAAAAAAAAATAAAACCTTGAGGGAAGATATAAAGATTATGTTCGGAAAAAAAACTCTCACTTAGATTTCAGATGTGAAATTGCGTTGTACCGTTTTGCAAACGCCCATTGAAAGTAAAGAGTTAGCCATAAACAAATCAGTCACAAGAAGGCATAGAAAGTTCCCAGTGCAAAAGCCATTACAGACAGAACTCGGACATTTAACCCTTTTCGGGACAAAACACTTCAATTTTTAAAATGTTGAAATGAATGAATGACACCAGAATTTACGATTAATTACATAATAAAGGAAAATTACTTTACCAAAATTCTGGTGCCATTGTGGCAATAGGGAAATAAAATTAATTGATTTCATAAATACATTACTGCCACTAAAAGAATTAATCGTAAAGTCCGATGACAGCAGAAGACTGCATTGTACACCGTGCTATTGCCAGAATGTTTATCACTGCAGTAAATTTGTGATGTTGTTTTACATAATAAGTGAAGAGAACATTTTGATAGTTGAAACTGTCTTCTGGATATGATCAGTAATTTAGAAAGAAAAAATAAATTAAATTTTAATAATAAAATAATTACCTTTAAAGATATTGCTTGCTGTCTAAATTGCAACAAATCTAAAAAAATCTTCCAGCGCCCAAATATCCAAGAAAACCCTGCTGATGCTCAGTTGAATTCACTAAACATCAGTACTCTTATTCCGCTGACGTTGCGTGAACACAACAATCAATTTTTCGTAATCTAACAAAATTTTTGTTATTTCCACTATAAATTAATGTTATATATGTTCAAATGAATAACCAATATCATTTGTATAAAAAATTTTTAAAACCTTATAATTTTGGCGATTAATGGGTTAATTGAACGAAAAATAAAAATATAGGTCGCTTATAATTCTCTTACAAAAATCACGTCAGCAAGTTTCATGTTTTCTCTTTTAAAAATGAATCTGAAAATGTGTCCGAAAATTTCGAGTAGTTGAGCATGAAAAAGTATTTTTTGAATACTACCTTAACATGATTCTGATAAAACCAGCTCTTATATAAAAATGAAATTAAAACTCGTCAAAATCGGCCAGGTAAAAGTGTTAAAGTGGGTTTATTTTTAATCATAATTTAGTTTTTTTTGGTGACATTAGTACTTAACTTCGAAATCTACCTGCGCCTGTAAGCCGTTGGCGGTACCTCTAAAATTGAGCCTTGGACGGGTGTTGCCATAAGGGGAAAGAAAGTTTTGCAGCGATTTGGTCGATTTAGATTAAAACAAAACTGTGAATAAAACACAAATCAAAGCATACGTTCGGTTCTTCATTTCTTCCTGATGCGTAAATACAGTGCGAGCGCTTTTCCCAACTCGGAAAAAAAGAAATGAGTTTTAATTAATATCTCTACTAATTACCAAAAATTTAAAGTTCTGCGTCTCAAGTGTATTCGGACGTGCCTTGAACTATCTCATACAAATTTTCAGACTTTTACACGTGATAGATTTCGTTAGTCATAGCAGACACACAGCTTCTCCGACGTCGGTGCACGCGGAACGCCGTTCTCCTCGAATTCGTGGCAGTATCCCACACACTAACCCAGAGCACATTGTAAGAAAATTCCATTGGGCGACAATTGTTTGGGTCTGTTGCCCTTAACAAATGTCCATAATTAAAATGACATGTTTTTCCATAAAGTAATTATAATGTACTTTTTAAAAATAATTAAAGCGTTTCTAGATAAGTATATTATGATTTTTTAACAAATATTGCAAACACAGGCATGCATGGGTAACCCATTTTTTGGTACAGAAAAGCCTGATGGAAATGGTATAGGTGTAAATGTATAATGTAATACAGGCAACAGCAAAACAACTTTATAGTTCAATATAAGTTAAATTCAGAGAAATTTTTAATCATTATCTATATTATAAAGGACAAATGTGTCCATGCATAACGCTGACGTCATTTTGACGGTGGTAACACTAGACGATTATATTTAACTTTTATTAGTTTTTATTGCAATTTCTTAAGCTCCTAAATACCGCACATTTTCAATTTTTACACCGTCCAAAAGGGGGGGGGGGTTGAGGGAATGTACTTTCAAATGCAATTTGTTTGAAAACTGTATCGCAATTTACTCACTTTTTATTGTTTTAAAATTAATTTTCAAGCATCATTTTTTTTTCAAATGTATTATATCTCTATGGCGTGCAGATGTTTATGAAAAATAAACCCCTTTGTAATTAATATAAGCAGCTCATCGTTTGAGTCCACCTTATATTCCATAAAGAAGTTAAAATATTCATCAATGGATAAATAAAACCACAAAATATAAATAAAACACAAATTTAAGACATGTAATCGAATTTCACGATTTATCCACTGAAATTAGCTGAATCAAAAGGCTGATTATATATATATTTTTTAAATAACAGACATTACATTACACTACATTAAAAAGATAAAAACACTAAAAACAATTTAAAAGGATGTTTCGGATTCATTCTAAATCCTTCATCAGCTAATTCCTAACGTAAAAGCCATACTAAGGTGTCAATGATCAACAAGCAGAAAAACATTACACCAAGCTGCCAAAAAGAAAATTATAGTAAAAAAAAAAAAAAAAAAAACTGAATATTTTATTGGTAGAGATGCATCCTTGTTAATTACTAAATCAGCAGTTCTAGTGTACCAAACTTCCAAAAAAATACGATTTGCATAAATGCTGCAGAGTGGATCTAATTATAAAAGCATTCTCAAAACTTGGAAAATGATCAGTTTTTATGGCGTGGTCAACAGTCTTAGAATTAAAATTTTTATTTCTAAAAGCATGTTTATGCACCTTAAGTCTTATCCCAAGTGTACGGCTGGTTTTTCCTATGTAGAATGCATTACACGGATTGCGCGGAATTCCATATATAACATCTTTAAACTCTGAGTTGGGATATCTATGCTTAAAAGATGCTTAAGTGTTTTTTGTGGGATGAAGGACGTGTGAATGCCAGTTGGTTTCCAAAAACGCGAAATTTATAATTATGAATTTATTCAGACGTAGTTTTTTTGTTTATATCAAACAAAAGGCTGATTGTAAACTGTTAACTCCTGATGTAAGACTAATAAGGAAATATCGCTTTTAACCCTTCCCACTCCGTTGGCTCCGCTGCTGAGACATCCTAAGTCTTCGCAAAATTTGTTTTTCGTACTTGGCTTTTAAAAGTAATTGTATTTTGCTAACAGAGTGGAACTAAAAAAGAAAACATATTTTGCTATTTGTTTTAAAACATCAAATTCTACATATAAAATATTTCGAAAAGGCTACAACAATAACTGCAATGTTATAAAACTTTTATTCAAAGTAACGTTCTATGCAAAAAACAGTGGAATTAAACAGGCAAGAGAAACGATTTTGTACTTCGTGTTTTAAAAATTAAAACTTTATTAAATTTTCATAATGTTTTCAAAATGTTACAATAATAATTACAAACATTAAGTTTCTTTACAATTTAAGGTTATTAGCAAAGGATTCTTTGACAAGTTCATGGGTCTCATAATTTTCTCTAAGTGAAAGCCTTCTCCTTTATTTGCTCTCTAGGAACCCTGAAACAACAGGTGTCGGTTCATAAAAAGCCGTTCTAATTCTGTTGAAACAATCGGCATTCTAGAGATTGACTTCTCTTGAGAGTCCCTATTTTCCATTGATTTAAGTGGTGTAATGTATGAATACAGACAGAATATTTCGACAAGCTCTTAGGTCTCTTAGGCTCTAAGCCTCTTAGGTTTCTCTGTGTGAAAGCTTCCTCATTCTTTCTAGGAACCGTGCAACAAAAGGGCATGGATCATAAAAAAGCGTGTTCCAAAGAGGAAGGGATAGGCCGGCAAAACGGCACTACTCCACGCCCCTCTAAAACACAAAAAAGAGAGTCGGATCGGCCGGAGATACGGCACTACTCCACCAACCCCCTAAAAAACTGAAAAAAGAGGGGCGGATTGGCAGGAAGTTCGGCACTACTCCTCGCCCCCCCCTAAAAAACTGAAAAAAGAGGGGCGGATCGGCCGGAGATAGGGCACTACTCGATGCCCCCCTAAAACACTGAAAAAAGAGGGGCTGATCGGCCGGAGGTACGGCATTACTCGATGCCCCCTAAAAAACTGAAAAAAGGGGGGCGAATCGGCCGGAGATAAGGCACTACTCCACGCCCCCCTAAAAACTGAAAAAAGAGGGACGGATCGGCCGGAGATAGGGCACTACTCCACGCCCCTCTAAAAAACTGAAAAAAGAGGGGCGGATCGGCCGGAGATATGGCACTACTCCACGCCCCCCTTAAAAAGAGAAAAAAGAGGGGCGGATCGGCCGGAGATACGGCACTACTCCACGCCCCCTAAAAAAACTAAAAAAGAGGGGTGGATCGGCCAGAATTACAGCACTACTCCACGCCCCCCTAAAAAACTGAAAAAAGAGGGGCGGATCGGCCGGAGATACGGCACTACTCCACGCCCCCCTAAAAAACTGAAAAATGAGGGGCGGATCGGACGGAGATACAACACTACTCCACGCCCCCTATAAACTGAAAAAAGAGGGGCGGATCGGCCGGAGATATGGCACTACTCCACGCCCACTAAAAAACTGAAAAAAGAGGGGCGATCGGCCGGAGATACGACACTACTGCACAATGCACGCCCCCCTAAAAACGGAAAAAAGAGGGGCCGATCGGTCGGAGATACGGCGCCACTCCACGCCCCCTAAAAAACTGAAAAAAGAGGGGGTGATCGGCCGGAGATACGGCACTACTCGATGCCCCCTAAAAACACTGTAAAAAGAGGGCGGATCGGCCGGAGATACGGCACTACTCCACGCCCCCCTAAAAACTGAAAAAAGAGTGGCGGATCGGACGGAGATACCACACTACTCCACGCCCCCTAAAAAACTGAAAAAAGAGGGGCGGATCTGCCGGAGATACGACACTACTGCACGCCCCCTAAAAAACTGAAAAAAGAGGACGGATCGGCCGGAGATAGGGCACTACTCCACGCCCCCCTAAAAAACTCTAAAAAGAGGGGCGGATCGGCCGGAGATATGGCACTACTCCACGCCCCCCTTAAAAGCAGAAAAAAGAGAGGCGGATCGGCCGGAGATACGGCACTACTCCACGCCCCTAAAAAAATTTAAAAAAAAGGGCGAATCGGCCGGAGATACGGCACTACTCCACGCCCACCTAAAAAACTGAAAAAAGAGGGGCGAATCGGACGGAGATACAACACTACTCCACGCCCCCTAAAAACTGAAAAAAGAGGGGCGGATCCGCAGGAGATACGGCGCCACTCCACGCTCCCCTAAAAAACTGAAAAAAGAGGGGCCGATCGGCCGGAGATACGGCGCTACTCAACGCCCCCTAAAAAACTGAAAAAAGAGGGGATGATCAGCCGGAGATACGGCACTACTCGATGCCCCCTAAAAAAACTGTAAAAAGAGGGCGGATCGGCCGGAGATACGGCACTACTCCACGCCCCCCTAAAAAACTGAAAAAAGAGGGGCGGATCTGCCGGAGATACGACGCTACTGCACGCCCCCTAAAAAACTGAAAAAAGAGGGGCGGATCGGCCGGAGATATGGCCCTACTTCACGCCCCCTAACATACTGAAAAAGAGGGGCGGATCGGCCGGAGATACGACACTACTGCACACTGCACGCCCCCCTAAAAAACGGAAAAAAGAGGGGACGATCGGCCGGAGATACGGCGCTACTCCACGCCCCCCTAAAAAACTGAAAAAAGAGGGGATGATCGGCCGGAGATACGGCACTACTCCACGCCCCCCTAAAAAACTGAAAAAAGAGGGGCGGATCGGCCGGAGGTACAGCACTACTCCACGCCCTCCTAAAAAAATTAAAAAAGAAGGGCGGATCGGCCGGAGATACGGCACTACTCCACGCCCCCCTAAAAACTGAAAAATGAGGGGCGGATCTGCCGGAGATACGGCACTACTCCACGCCCCCATAAAAAACTGAAAAAAGAGGGGCGGATCGGCCGGAGATACGTCACTACTCCACGCCCCCCTAAAAAACTGAAAAAAGATGGGCGGATCGGCCGGAGATACGGCCCTACTCGACGCCCCCCTAAAAAACTGAAAAAAGATGGGCGGATCGGCCGGAGATACCTCACTACTCCACGCCCCCATAAAAAACAGAAAAAAGAGGGGCGGATCGGCCGGAGATACGGCACTACTCCACGTCCCCCTAAAAAACTGAAAAAAGATGGGCGGATCGGCCGGAGATACGGCCCTACTCGACGCCCCCCTAAAAAACTGAAAAAAGATGGGCGGATCGGCCGGAGATACCTCACTACTCCACGCCCCCATAAAAAACAGAAAAAAGAGGGGCGGATCGGCCGGAGATACGGCACTACTCCACGCCCCCTAAAAAACTGAAAAAAGATGGGCGGATCGGCCGGCGATACGGTTTGTGACGATCCGCGAATTATCGGCGGTATCCCACCCACCCACCATCTTGATTTCTAATCTCACTGCTATTTTTCTGACTTCAAAAACTCAAAGTTGGATTATTGTGAAAATAGAAAAAATTGACAACTACTTAAATTGCTATAAAATCGTATATCAAATGAAAATGTTTCATGCTTAATGCGAATAATTCTTTATAATAAAACTAGTGGGCTCCGCCCCCTGCATGCTATGCTCCCAACCCCCGTTCAGACTCCGCAGAATCTAAAAGCAAGCTAATCAGATCGGTATTAAAAAGATTAGAGAAGATTGCATTATAATGAAAAAACCTGTAGCGATCTCTCTGTAAAAGCGTTTCCGTTCAATTCCCTTCGATTTCGAAAATTTAAGGCCGAGTCAGTTGCTGTGAAGGCATAAAATGGTTGTTTACGTGTTTGGTTAAAGAAGATCAGTTAAACATTTGAAAAGAAGCTAAAATAAAATGAATTAAGTAAACAGAGTCTTTGCCTCCCGGTATTTTTTAACAGCGTTATAAAACGATTAACATAATACAATTTACTACAATTACAACAATTTACTGCTTTAACCTCTTCAAGGGTGGTTGTTCATTTTTGGACCACTTAATTTTAATTCTTAAATTCCACATTGGCCCCAGAATATTGGAATGAAAATTTTCCTTCTATGTAGTAAGTGAACAAAGGCATTTTCATATTTCGAAATAAATTTGTTTGTAAATTCTGGTGCCATTCACTGATTTCAGCATTTTACGAATAGAAGTATCTGAAGTTTCCTTTCGCTTATAGTATTCACGTGTAAATACAATTTTCAATATTTTCCTGCTTTTGACACGTACTCATTTAATAGTAATTTTAAAGTTTTTTTTCTGTTTTTAATAGTTCTAAATAAATTTTAAACGTAAGGAAATATTATTTTTTGCGCTGCTTTTAGAATTGAAAACAATCTCTATAATAATAGCCTAAGTCATGTGACTATCATCAACAGTTCCGGGCGGATCCCTTCGCTTTTTATATTCCAGAATTGAAAACAATCTCTACATTAATAGCCTAAGCCATGTAACTGTCATAAACATTTACGGGCTGATCCCTTCGCTTTTTATATTTCAGGCGACCATTTTGGTACTATAATGTTAGCCAACCACAGGTGATATTTCGTCAAATATTATTCTATCGCCATCATTTCACCTATAGTATAATAGTCACAAGTCATGTAACTGCCATAAACAATTACGGGCTGATCCCTTCGCTTTTTATATTCCAGGCGGCCATTTTGGTACTTTAATGTTAGCCAGCCGCATGTAGTAAGTCGCCAAATATTATTCTATCGCCATCATTTCACTTATATTATAAGTCATGTAACAGCATGTAAGTCGTGAAAGGTTAAGCCAGGGGCGTAGCTACAGATATTTTTTCGGGGGGGGGGGGGGAGAGTTCAAAAATTTCCCAACTTGAAACAAATTCCTCCAACTTTCAACTAAAGTGATATACACAAAGTGTGTAATAATGATAATGGAGCTTATGCATAAAAAATTCCTTTCCAAAGAAAAATTTTGAAACTAGAAACATAAAAATTCTAATTACTGGTTTGTTTAATAAAAAAACAAACACGCGTTTTACTTTCTTCTGTCTTCACAAAACGAAAGTATTGAATTCGTAAAAAAATTCTACAACTGGTTTTCGACGGTTTGATACGTTTTAGAAGGTCCTGAACATGATTTGACTGTTTTTAGAAAATGTCTGTCTGTGTGAATGTGACACAAATTTTATGGGTGCGCTATCTCAAGAACTAATTCGCGGAATTTTATAAAACTTTAGATTCAGTTATACCTTGATAAAAATTAATGCTGATTAGTTTTTGGTGTAAATTACCCAAAAGGTGGTGCTGCTATGCTGTATTTTTCACGATTTACATGGTTTTAGCGATAGTTATATCTCAAAAACTGTTGCACAGAATTTGATCAAATTTCATATTCTGTTAAACCTTGACATAACTCAGTGCTTATTAGGTTTTTGTATATATCTGTGGCACTGCTGTGCAGCATTTTTCACGATTTTTGCGTTAGCTATATCTGAAAACGGAAATTTAGTCAAACTTCATATTCGGTTACACTTCCTTATTGGGCTTGGGTGTATACTGTCGAAAGGTATCACTTTTGAGCTCTTTGGGTTTGGAATTTTGGTTGCAGACATCTAAGAGCATGGGTGTCGAAATTCAATGATTTGTTTGGAAAATGCGATGCTTCTATGCACACAATTAAACGAATTATAAATTAAATGCACATAATTAAACCTTTAGAATTCATTATTATGGTCATAGAATTGTTATTTAATTTTGACATTGTGATTGCAAATTTTGAAGTATTAACATGTATGGGATATATAAGGTTTTGGGATTGGCACATCCAAATTGTTTTCATTTAACATCAATTCTTTTGGTCTTCAAAGAAGCTAACCCTGATGAAGCTAACCTAACATCGTCCAGTTTAATAAAATCCACTATTTCACTTTCACATTTTAAAAGCATTAGGCTGTCAAGTCTGTCAGACCTCATTGTAGCTTGCAATATATATTTTTTTTAATTTTTATTTGACTAAAGATTCTTTCATTAGATGCAACGCCAAAAAGATAAGCTGCTGTGAATGTTAAGGTACGAGTATATAGTTTGACAGTGTGACACAAATAGTCTTTGAATTTCATGGCATGAGTAAAAAGTTTGTTAAGTGAGTTGGGATTTGGTTTATTTCTATTTAACTCTGCAAGTCATGTACATCCGGTTTCTCATATCCAGGTGGAAACATTATTAATTTTCTAAGTTAGTGATACTCAAATTTGCTTTGCACAATTGTAATTTAAATATGGAATCTATTGGTGCAATATTCTCCTGATATAGGAAACATTGTCATTTAAGCCCATTACTAAATTGCCGAAATTTTCTTGTATTTCTTATAACTCTTCCCTGTAAAACTTATGTGTATCAATGTCCATTGCTATGCTATTATTTTTATCTGTTCCATTTGGTGAAACCGTTTTCCCACGGTGCTTTCAGAAGTCAGCTTCTTCAATCACATCCTAATATTCATAATTGTTTATGAACTTGTCTGGGTCAATCCATTTCAAGTGGTCCAGAAAATCATTAATTCGTTGCTCGACCATTTTTAAAAAATCTGAAATTTTTTGTACAACAACCCTAACATGATGGAAGTTCAAAATGACTATTATTTTAATTTTATTAATTTTTGTTTGTGCATGGCGGCCATCTTTGTTTCATCGTCTGCAGCAATTTTCTGAGAAGAAGGGTTTACGGAATTGTAAATAATTCATCGTTTATTTATCCAATTCAATTGCGGATTGAAGCAATTTGTACACAATACATTGGGCTAAAAATTTGGTAATAGAGTAGTTTCCGAAAATAAATCCTTATTGGTGAAATTTAAGCATAAAGTTTCAGTTTTTTTCAAAAATTTGTCTGTTTACAAAAGGAAATTTTTCTAGTAAGGAAAACTGTGAACATGACAAATTTTTTTACAAATAGGCCGAAAGTACTTGTACTCAGTTGCGCTTGTCGCCAAGTTTCAGACCTGGGACTTCGTTTCGACCCAAATTTTTCAAAAATGTCAAAAATTGCACTTTTTAGGCTTTGATATCTCTGGTGGGGCATGAGATAAAAATCTGAAGTTCTGGTTTCTGAGAGTATTGTATGGTAGTGCTAAGCACAAGAAATTTCAAGGTGGAGATTTGACTACAAGCTGAGATATGGCAAGGGCAACATGTCAAAAGAATACTGCCAAACTATTGTTTTGTTGTAGTCACAGCTAAGTATTTATCTCCGAGTGCCACTTAAATTTATGTTTTTGATTATCTTTAAATAATAGTAACAGAAAATAAAGCCCTTTGCAAATTTTAGCAATTAATTTAAAAAACAATTATGCCTAAGGCCATACATTTTGTATGGTTTCAGTAACTTTTGTTGTAAGTAATTTTAGTAACTAAAAGAAACCTCAGCACTTTTACATAAAGAAAAAAAATTATTTTTATAGAAGACCTGAAGCAAAAACAGAACAGGGAAAGAGAAAAGCTTTTAATGTTGTCATACTTGTTGAGACATGATCAAACATGTCAAAACACATTCTTACTTGTTGGTTTAAAAACCACAATTTTGATCTTTCTCAAAATTTTATTTGTAGGAACCAAGTCTTGTCATTTCTTGATAACTTGATTGAAGACCTTGGACCTGCTGGCTCATAGAAATAAACTTTGAAATTACTATGTGCAAATCTCAGTTCATTAATAATTCCTAGCTTACTTCTTATGCAAAAATGTCATTTTCTGCAGTATAAATTTTGAAAGGGCTTTGGATATCTTTACTTTCTAAAAATTACTTGAGGCTGATGCATGGTAACGTCGTATAATGTTCCATTTACAGGAATATACTTATTGTAGGAACAAGTTTCAGGGATTGGCAAGCAGCATTAAAATTGTGGTTTTTAAACCAACAAGCAGGAATGTGTTTTGACACATTTGATCATGTCTCAACAAGTATGCCAACATTAACAGCTTTTCTCTTTCCCTATTCTGTTTTTGTGTCAGGTCTCGTATAAAAATATTTTTTTTTTCTTTATATAAAAATGCTGAGGTTTCTTTTGGTTACAAAAATTACAAAAAACATTACTGAAACCATACAAAATGTACGCCTTAGGAAAATTATTTTTTAAATTAATTGCTAAGCTTTGCAAAAGGCTTTATTTTCTGTTACTATTATTTAAAGATAATAAAAAAAAATAAATTTAAATGACACTCTGAGATAAAGACTTAGCTGTGACTACAGCAAAACAATAGTTTGGCAGTATTCTTTTGACATGTTGCCCTTCCCATATCTCAGCTTGTAGTCAAATCTCCATCCTGAAATTTCTTGTACTTAGCACTACCATACGATACTCTCAGAAACCAGAACTTCAGATTTTTACATCGTGCCCCACCAGAGATATCAAAGCCTAAAAAGTGCGATTTTTGACATTTTTGAAAAGTTTGGGATTTTTTTTTTTAGCGAAGAGAAACCAAGTCCCAGATCTGGAACATGGCGTGTGAGTATAAGTACTTTCGGCCTATTTGTAAAAAAAATATTATGTCATGTTCACAGTTTTCCTTGCAAGAAAAATTTCGTCTTGTAAACGGACAAATTTTGGAAAAAAACTGAAACTTTATGCGTAAATTTCACCAATAAGCAGTTAGTTTCGGAAACTACTCTATTACCAGATTTTTAGCCCAATGTATTCTATACAAATTGCTTCAATCCGCACTTGAATTGTAGAAATAAACGATGAATTATTTACAATTCCGTAAACCTTTCATGTGAGAAAATTGCTGCAGACAATGAAACAAAGATGGCCGCCATGCACAAACAAAAAATAATAAAATTAAAATAATAGTCATTTTGAACTTCCACTATGTTAGGGTTGCTGTACAAAAAATTTCAGATTTTTAAAAAATGGTCGAGCAACCAGTGCTGGACCACTTGAAATGGGTTGACCCGTCTATAAGGAAATCTTTATTTATTCAAAATTTTATTCAAGTGCAACCGGTCAGTGTTTATGGCAACCTGTATGTCGATTTTTTTCTTCAGTTGATGGACTGCTTTCTTGGTCATATTTCTGTTCCAAATTCAAATCATCCACTTTTTTACCCTTTTCATCCTCGAATAGACTTTTAGATGCTCCAAAATCTTGCACGAAAACTCTTTTTATGAAGGGTTCTTTTGTGCTAAGATTTATAGTCATTTTTTAGAACAGCTTTAAACACACAACACTGGACTTTTGGTTTAAAATTTCATAATCACCTATAAATATAAATGAACAGGACATATATATATTTCCGCACATAAAATAAAGGTAAAATGTGGCAAATTTATCTAAACTAACGACTTCTTATATTCACATTTGCTCATATAATGCTTTTGTCTTGACAGCGAAGGGTTAACTAATTTTCGGAGAAAAAAAATCACGAGAATGAGTAAAATATTGTCCAAAAATCGCAAAATTAGTGCAATTTGTGAAAACTGATCAAATCTTCTTACCCAGCTGTGTTTCAAGTAGGTGACTACATTCCTATCTGTTGTGCTACAAGTGATCTCCTATTTTCAAACCAAGCTGCAATCCCTTTGGATTAAAATAGCTGGATTCTCTTTTGGGAGGGGAAAGGGAGGAAGGGTGACATTTTTGAGAAAGAAACAAAGTTTTGAAGGAAATAAAGGAACTGGATAGTCAGCTGTTGGTGGATAGGAGTAGAGAAATTTAGGTCTGGTAGATGTATAATATTTTCGTAGAACTGAAAAATACAATGGTAGGTTGAGTGTGGCCGATTTCTTTTTGTATTTCTTTTAATAATTTAACTTGCTTACTGTTACAGTACTCAGTCAGAAACATAATCACCAAAACAATAAAAATTTCATAATGTCTCAAAAATCCAGAATTTCCCAACTTCACAAATATTGGGGGGGAGCCTCCCCCCCCCCATACACCCCCCCATGGCGACGCCTCTGGGTTAAGCCATGTAACCATAGGTGTAGCGTGACCAGAAATTTTGGGGGGGGGGCACCAAGGCCGTGGGAAGTAAAAATGGCCCCCGGAGCGAATTTTCAGTTTTGCGCCCCCCCCCCCAAGAAAAAAAATATTTCTCTTTGTGATGGGTGTAATACAATTCATAAAGTAAAGAAACATAAATAAATTCTATCGAATAAATATTTCGCGTTTATTTTAGAAAGAGTTCCTTATGTTTTTTGACAAGGAAAGAAAGGATCGAGAGAAAAAAAGTAATTCCCCGAAAAATGATTGGCTGCCAAAAAATGAATAAATAAACAAATAAAACCGTGGTTTGCAGCAAAATTTCGCGCCTGGGGCGACAGCTCCTTTAGCTCCCTCTTTGCACGCCCCTGGGTAGCACATTAGAGGTCTGCACGGACCGCAATTCCCAGGCCCGTGGCCAGCCCGGCAAGAAAATTTAAAGTTCCACCCGCGCCCGACCCGTTTATACTTCCACAGTTTACGATCAGGCCCGGCACGTACAAAAAACAGTGAAAACACGCCCGGCCCGTGAAAAAATCTATTAAATCAGGCCTGGCTCGGCTCGACACAATTTCTCAAAAATTTTCGATTTTCCTTAACATACAATTGCAAGGCTGCCACTTGCTATTAAAAGCGACTATTTTCAGCCTCCGGCAGCTATGGCGAGTATTTTAGGCCGAAAACCATTAAAAAGCGACTATTTCAAGAAAACAGGCGACTTTTTTCGGATTTCAGCGACTATTTTTACTGAAAATATTCGATCTTTTTCTTCAAAGAGCCTGTAGAGTCATCTTCCCAAACGCACTTTTTCAACGGTTGTTTGAGGAGATTCGCGATTTTTTCCGCGACGAATACCAAATTTCGCCCCCCCCCCCCCCCACACACACACGATTGACGAAAATAACCTATTTCTTTCCGAGATCTTTTTATACTATTGTTGAAGGAGATTTTGCGATTTTTTCGCGATCCTTTGCGAAATTTCGCAAGACAGATTGACGAAATAGATTTTTTTTTCCGTCACCACTTGTCCAAATTAGCGATATATATTTTCCGAGAACAATTGACGGTAGTTATTATTTGTGTCAGAGATGTTTTGATGAAATTCCCGATTCTTTTAAAGATCGTTTGTCAAAATTCTTGATTTTTTTTTTCATGACCGACTTACAAAATTCGTGTTTTTTTTTACGCGATCATGTGGTTAAATTCTCAAATTTTTTTGGACCAAATTTGCGTGTTTTTTTTTTTTTTTTTTTTTCGACCATTTCACGAAATTTGGATTTTTTTTCTTGTGATCGTTAGTCGAAATTCGCAATTTTTTGTCCATTCTTTTGAGGAAATTTGCGATGATTTTTCCGCGAGCGAATGACGAAAACCGCCAAATGTTTCCGCAACCTTTGGTAAAGTTCAAGATATTTTTTACGATTGTTTGAGGATATTCGCGATTTTTTCCGCGACGAATTGCAAAATTCACGATTTTTCTCCAATCGATTGACGAAAATAGTTATTTCTTTTCGCTATCTTTTGCTTCGATCGTTGAAGGAGGTTTCGCAATTTTTTCTATGACCTACTGCAAATTTCTCGATTTTTTGGGGGGGTTCGATCGTTTCGCGGAACTCACTTTTTTGTTTCCCGTGATCCTTTGTCAAATTTCGCATTTTTGTTTCCGGCGATCGTTTCACGGAACTCAAGATTTTTTTCCGCGCTCCTTTGCCAAAATTCGCGAATTTTTCTGTGACAAACTTGGACGTGTGGATTTTTTCTCCACCACCACTTGTCGAAATTCGCGATATATATTTTTTCCGCGACCGATTGATGGTATTCGCTGCTTGTTTCAGATATCATTTGACGAAATTCGCGATTCTTTCCCACGACAGTTTGTCGAAATTCGTCATTTTCTTTTCAAAACGGACTTACGAAATTCTTGATTATTCGCGCAATCATTTGTTTAAACTTTCGTACGCGATTATTTGTCCAAATTTGCGTCTTTTCAGGGGTGATTCTATTCTGAATTTTCCGAAACTTTAAGGCATTCGGTTCCGAAAATTTAAAAAAATCGGTCATCAGTCCGAAAATTCGGGCATAAAAAATATCGCGAATTTAGTCAAATAGTCGCCAATAGTCGTCAATAGTTGACAATCTTTCACAGAAAAAAGTCGCCAATTTCTTCAAAGGATTGAAAAAAAAACTAATTTCGTCAAAGAATTGCAAAAAAAAACGCAAATTTATACGAGGGATAGCGGAAAAAACACGATCGCAAAAAACGCAAATTTCATCAAAAGATCACGGAAAACGCAAATTTCGTCGAAGGATCGCGGGAAAACGCGAATTTTGTTAAAGGATCGCGGAAAAACGCGAATTTCGCCAAAGGACCGCCGAAAAAACGCATAATTGGCGCCGGGAGATTTCCCTCCTTTCCCTCCTCTGCTGTAACGTTTCAGAAAATTTGCTGGGAATTTCAGAATTTTTTTTTTCTTTTGCTGAGAATCATCCTTGCCGTCTTTTTGTCCCAGACCATTTGACGAAATTTGCAATTTTTTTTTCTTAATCGTTAGACGAAATTCGTAATATTTTGTGCATTCTTTTGACGAAATTTGCGATGATATTTCCGTGCCCGAATCACGAAAATCGCCATTTGTTTCTGCAACCTTTCATAAAATTCAAGGTATTTTTCCACGGTCCTTTGAAAAGATTCGCGATTTTTTCGACGATGAATTACCAAAATTCGCATTTTTTCGTTTCATGGAATTCACGATTTTCTTTACACGATCCTTTGCCAAATTTCGTGAATTTTTCTACAACCGATTAACGAAAATGATATTCGGTATTTGTTTCAGAGGATTTTTGACGAGAATCGCGATATGGTTCCACGATCTTTTGTCGAAATTCGTCTTTTCTTTTGTCGACTGACTGAGGAAGTTCAAGGGCAAGGAGGCAAAAAGAAGAAAAATAGTCATTTGGGGGATAAAGACAGGGGCAACTTTATTAGCCATGGCGCCCTGTGGGGATTTTTTACTGTATCACTGCTATACTCATTTTTTTAATTTGAAAGGGTTTTACTAAAGAATTTTACTTTGTGCACTCCTTCCAGGGCCAAAACTAGCTATATTTTCACCCGGGGCAAACATGGATTTTGGCGCCCACTCCTTCCTCCGCCAGGTAAATTTACAAAGAGAAATTTGCGAAAGTTTCTATTAGCGGACTTATTTTAAAATTTTAAATGTGTAAGATGTCACTGCATACATAAAAGATTTTTGCTTGGTAAAAATGGTGCGAAATAGAATTAAAAAATAGTCCTCTGTGATAATCCCTGTAATGAAGGATTCTGAACACCTTAAGTGGCACGTATACCGGTCGCTCCCACCAAGGGGTTAATGTCATAGTGATATGAGTCACATTGTTTTAGGAACTAAAAAACTAGGATTTACTGTAGGTATTAAAATGAATTCCAGCATTGTAAAATATCTTCCTGTACTATCTACACCAGTTTTGTGGAATTGTGACTTATACCACTCTTCTTATTTATAGACTGAAATGTCTAGAAACTTTCCCCAACCTAATGCTAATTTTCAAATTTATGTGTGACTCAAAACAACAAAAACAAAATTATTAAGTTTTTACTTTTCATTTTGGGAATTTTCGACCGCATGGTTTTTATTGTCCCAGTCAGTCACTTGACCTCACCCCCTCTAAGGCCAGATGTGGTGATATGCATATAAAAAAGTAATTAGTATAAGAAAAAGAATGGGGTTATTCATTTGCTGTCTTGTATATTGTAGGCAAATCTTTTTATCTATTTGACAATTTTAATGCACTTTACTCAGCTTTTCTTTTTTGATTTTTCGGCTAAAAAATATCTTTTTACGCAAATTTGACACGCACATATATATAATGTATAAAACGGCAAACCAAATTTTCATCTGGAGCTTCCTTCGCGTGGCGCCCAGGGCACATGCTCCCTCTGCCCCACCCCCCCTTAGTTTCGACCCTGGCTCTTTTTCTCGTTTGTTTTTATTTCTCCGGGAAGCCACCCGACCCCGCCCATATCAAGACGGAAAAAATGAAAGCTCGACGCTTCTCAGGGAGAGAGAAAAAAAATTGAACAGCCTTCATGGAATCTTTTTATCAGAAAAGTTAGAGTCAAACAAAATCTTCATTTGGAGCCCCCTTCACCTTTCGGTACATTTGGAATTGGAGAAAGAAAATAGCCTAAAAGAACAGCTCTTTTTTCTAATTCATTTGCAGTCGTCTATTATAGATGAATCTTTTTATATATTTGTAAATTTTAATGCATTTGATTCAGTTTTCCTTTTGGATTTTCCGGTTGTGAGACATTTTTATGCAAATTCAATATAAATACATATATATTTTTGCATGTAAAGACAAAAGAAAAATATATTCATTTGGCGCCCCCTACGCTTTTTGTTCTGGCACCCAGGTTGTAGAAGATTGGGGGGGGGGGGGGCACGTGCCCCCCCGACGCTACGCCTATGCATGTAACAGCTTTAAACAATTGCGGGCTGATCCCTGAGCTTTTGATATGAAAGGTTGCCATTTTGATTAAAGAATCAAAATTATTTTTTCGAATAAAGTTACATAAAAATGCAATTTTTCAAGTCGCCAGTCAGCATATTTTTTTTCGAGTGGTAAATTAAAACGTAACTACTTGGTTATCCCGTCGACCAAAAATCAATCGCCAAACTATAAGATTAAATGCCTATAATGGTTGATCATAAATGTCACATTCACTTGACTTTAAGAAAGTTACACGTGTTTACGCCATCAAGTAAGTGATTTTTATTTCAACGTTTTATTTGTATTTTTATTAATATTATACTAATTTATTTGTTCTTTCGTTATTTAAAATAAAAATTGCGTCAATTTGCATAATTTGGCGAGTGGTTTGGCGATTTATATAATTTGGCAAAATTGGTTGACGGAATAACTAAGTAGTATCATTAAAACATTGCTTTGTAGTTGAAATTAAATGTTATGATTTGTTGCATTATTTAATATTTTGTACAGATGTCATATATGCCCCGGGTTTGGTGTGATTTTTTTTACGACAATTTGGCGAAAATCTCGTTTTCCAATACCAGTTACATATGTATTTTTAAATTAATATCTATTATTTTTTAAATGAAATAACAATAAATAAAAAAAAGTTTAATTAATAAATATAGAACAAAATAATTTTAACATTTTTTTTTTAAATAAAAAGAAAATAAACGTAAATAAACATTTATTAATAAATAAGCAACAATAGCCGGGTTTCTGTGTCAGGCAAAATAATGCCATTTTGGCGCCAATTAGGCACCCCGGTGCGTATATGACATCTGTGCCTAATATTTTTCTTTTCGTTTCGTTTAATAAAAAGAAAGAAGTGAAAGCCATTAATTTTAAATGTTTCAGTTTTAAATGAAAGTTTTGTATTTCAAGTGAAATAATTATGAAAAAAGAAAATGCGCCGTGTGAAATGTTTGTCGATTTACCACCTGCTTTGCGCTAACATAAAAATACAGGGTTGTTCATTTCTCTATCAGAATCTTCCGATTTGGAGAAAGATAGTTCAAGTAAATTGAATTATGAATAAAAGTATCATGATACATTTCTTAGCATACATTTAAGGGAGGCCAACCTGGTTGCCAAATTAGTTTAAAATAACAACCTTTTCTAAAATATGAAAAAAATATGTTATGATTAAAATTTGAGATGCCATCATTAGCGAAAAGTGTTTAAAATTAGAAAAAAATTAATATCTCGAAAACTACTTCGAATTTAAAAATTCTAATACCACAGTTTTGAGATCTGCGGATCAATACAGATTTTTGGTATTAATTCCATCGGATAATATTCCACATTTTAGGAGAAATCGCCGTGAAACATTGTCAGTTGTTTTAATAAAATCGTTTCATAAAGTCGTTTCATATAGTCATTTCATAAAATCGTTTCATAAATTCGTTTCATTAGGATTTTATATATATAGGGTAGAAATCAATATTTTCTATTGTAAAAGATACTTATTTTAATGACTTTCTTTCTTTTTTTTACGAAACTGCACTGAATGTATAAATGTTACTTAAGGAGGGACACATGAAATAAGCAAAATTTAGTCTTTTAGTCTAATGAAATTTTAATGTTGAACGAATGGATGATGCAAAACGTAAAAAGATGTATTTAAATTAATATGGCTTCCTAATACACAGCCATTTTATTTGTAAAAAATTAATTTTTGTTACATTTATGAATATAATGCGATAAATTTTAATAACTTTTGCATTCGCGAAAGTTTCATTGTGCGCTAATGCATTAAAATTCTGAAAGTAAATTTTAAGTGCCGTGTAATTGTTTTGTCTATATTAATATGTAATGTATTGTAAAGCACTAAATACATTTTGTATGAAATATGTGTATATTAATGTATTTTCATATAATAAAGAAATAAAGTATAATCAGTAAAGGCTCACCAGTTGACCCGGAATCTAGGCGAAGATTTCGAACGGAAGAAAGTGCACTACAGGTAATGGTATAAAACATCTATAGCTCGAAACATATAAACCTGCTTATTAGGTGCATATGTCATAACTGATCAGCGAGTGAATAAAACACGATTGTTATTTTAAAACGTGATCGGAACGAAAATTGACACATTCAACAATAACCTGAAAATTCATTGTTATAAGAAGCTTATCACATTGTTGTCCTATTTCTCATGCAAAAATGTTTGTTATTTTACAATATTATATTGCAACAGTCATTAATTGTTGCATCATCATTTTTGTCCTCATATTACAGTAAAACACGTGGAAATTTAACAAATATATAGTACGAGGGTGTATCAATAAGTTTTCACCCTCACATAGAAATAATTGAGTGAAATTTATGAAATTGCTGCATTTTATGAGTCCTTTTCTATATAGTCAGTGTGCACAGTAACACATTTGTGCAACTGGTATTTCAAAGAGAGAAGGTAGGATGTATTCGCGCGATAGCGCGATGACGCGCGATAGTAGGCCCAAAGGGAGGCATTTTTCTAACTTTTACCGACCCCCACATGTGATATATTGTTAGAAAGGCCTGTGGCCACTTATTAATGCTATGCATCCCCCGAGCCCCTCCCCCCAAATTCGCCCCCGTGGGGCATGAATGATGTCCTCAAAATTTAGAAAAGTGCCCCCAGAGGGCAAATTTGGGGGGAGTGGTACAGGAGGTGCATACCCAACAAACACTCGACTCCGGCCGCGTGGCGGTTTCGTCGCGGTCAACGTGAGTTAAGGCCATTTGTAGCCAAACAATACTGTACCGTAAGTGACACGCCGCTAATTAAGGCTGCTATCGCGGAAAAGATTACGGAACGGAGGCGAGGAAACTGTTGCTTTTACTTGCCCGCAAATTACTGAGGGCCGGTTTCTGGCAAAAATGTAATGGCCCACCATAGTTTAGAAAGTATATGGCTAATATTACACTCGCATATTTATTTAAAAAGAGGAAATGTATTTTTTTTTCTTCATTTTTTTTTTTCCTTTTAAGTAAGTTTAATTATCTTAAATGTGGGTTTTAGTGAAAATATAGATACCTTATGATTTATATTTAAAGTAGTAATATAGATTAGTTATTTTTATTTAGTTTTAAAGTATTTTTTATAAATAATAAAATAATATTTCCAAAATATGCTTCGATATCTTTGCATGGATATATTTTTATTGTCACGCTAGAAACAATGAATGTGTTATTTTTCAATTTCTATTGATTTTAATTGTTGAAATAAACAGAATACAAATTCACAGTAAATACATTTGAATCGGAACAACCCAAAATATTTAATTACAGTAAGATGCATCCATTGAGAATGCATATTATACAAAACATATACTAGGTATTTAATAATAAGTGTGAATTTATTTATATTTTTTTCAAGTTCCATGAAAAAAAATATTTTTCATAAACAAAAGAAAAAATTATCAGTTTAATTGTTCCAGCAAGCATTTATTGTTGAACGTGAGAGAGTTAAAAAAACGGAAATTAAGCTATTTCGGAAACATAAATTTTTAATAGCATTTGAAATATATTTCCATAAAAAGTAAAATAATTGGAAAAGAAATTTAAAGTTCTGAATTCAGTATAAAGGAAAAAATAAATTTTTTAAAATTAAATTCCTAGCAATTTAGTTATATTTATTTGTTTTATTATCAACATTTTACTAATAAAAATTACAGATAAAGCCATATATTGTTTTCCACATGTTTAAAAATAGTAAGCTCAATATCGGACACATGAAAACCGATGTTAAATAAAGCGATAGGATTGCAGAATAAATTAGATTCTTTTATTATTATTATTATTATTATTATTATTATCTGGGTTCGTGTCACGCAAGGGCGGCGCCAGAGGGGGGACCGGGGGGGCATATGCCCCCCGTCGGGCATACCTGGCTCCCCCGTCGGGGTAAAATTTAATCGTCGTCGGGGAACTTTTTTTGACTTGAGTGTAGAATCCTGCATCGGGTCGGGTAACCCGCTTTTTCCCGACCCGACCCGAGTCGTGCCGAGTCGGGTGTATGTTAGTTTTTAAAAAAAGATCTCTGGTTAGTTTATAGAAACCCGACTCACGGATAGGTTTTTCGCTGATTTTTTTTTCTTTGGAAGTCGGATTGGCTTGGCTATATTTTTTTCGGTTTCGGGATGAGTTTTGATTCTTACGCGTCGGTCTTTTTTAAGCTGATTTTTCAAAAAAATGCCTAGAATTATATCTCAGATTAGAGTCCTGCATCGATTCAGGTTGCCCGATTTTACCTACACCCGATCCGACCTACGGCTCGGATTGAGGATAACATTATTCGTTGTGGTTGGGTTCGGGTTCGGGTTGAGTTTTGATACTTAAGAGAAGTGTTGCCAAGTGTCCCGATTAACGTGGAACGTGGGTGGAATTTTTCACCATACCCAAATTGTGTCAAATTTTTACGAGTTTAATCTAAATTAAAATTTTATTCCTTAGTCTGCGACGAGAAATTTTAAGAATTTAACCACATGTCAGTTACAGTCTGTCATTACAACGACCGGATGTTACCGAAAACCTTATGCATTTTGTCTAGAAGTCATGTTCACTCCTGTCCAATGTTTATTTGAATGACCGCAAACTTAGGCGCCTGTAAGAAATACGATTTCAAGAAGAGACAGGACGTGGAAATTTATCTGCTCACTTCGATCGTCTTATTAAGGAGCGTAGGGTAAGTATTTTTTTATTTTTTATTTTTTATAAATGAATGAGTGAATAAAAAGATAGTTTTGTATAATTATTCAAGCTAACTGAGTATCAAACTAAAAATTTCTTCTTTGTTCATTAATTTTAATATAGAGTAGAGTCTAATTTTATAATAATGTGGAAATTAATCTCTATTTAATACATAGAAAAGAAATGGAAGGTATAAATGAGAAAATAATTATATACATACATAACTTCATTGTAAACTGCGGGAGAAATTGTTGTCGCGTTTTGGGTCAACGGTAGGTTTCGGATTGATTTTAAGTTGAATGTTAGGGGCGGGTATAACCCAACAAGCGCAGGTATCTATTTCAGATAAAAACTCCGTATTTGAATATGAATGACTCCTTACATGTTTATTTTTCTACATAAAAGATAACATTAATATTACAGATATGATTACAGACTATTTTTCTATAATTACATTATATGTATTTTGGATCAATTTTCTCCGATTCCGGGTTTCAGGTTGGTATTGGAATTAAGTATTTCGGGTTCGATCGGGTTACGGGTAGACGGAATATTTTTGGTTGGGTTCGGTTCGGGTTGAAGCTTGGTTTTAAATAAAATTTGCAGGGCTGCAAATTTTATTTATTACCTTAGCGGAACCCTAATTAGTGTAACGTTTAACTGCTAGTTTTCACGATGGCACTTTCACCAACAAATTAAAATAATTTTTGGTCACTGCATGCGTTTTCGATAGGGATTTGTATACTGATTTTTTTCTGTTACTTCCGACATTAAAATACAGGGTCAACCTTCCCTGAACACGAACCGCGTTGCGAAAAAAATTGGTTACCCACCTTACCTGATGCGGGACTCTTCTTTCTAGACCTTTGCATTTTCTTAAGGCTGTTCTTAACTGCACTGCTCAACAAGCGCAAAACGTTTTGACACATTTACAAATTCATTTTTAAACCGAAAGGTATAAACTTGGAAAGGCTGGCCATGGAAGCGATTTGAAATCGAATTGTTTTTCCATTTTTTGATCAATCAATTACCTATTGAGTTATAAACGTTTTTGATCACGTGACACGGCATTTTTCTCCCCATTACTGACTGGATTTTCTTCTTTCGCTCGGAAGTTCAGTTCAAAATGCCAACTTTGACAGTATTTTCTGAAAGATCTATTGCGTTTACAAGAAAACGAAAAAAACAGCTCTATTACATAGTTTCTGAATAACAACACCTTCTAATTTCATGCGTTTCCGAACAAAAATGAATTAAAACTTATGTCAAAAAGTTGACTCTTTGTATTTGAGAACAGCCTTAAGGGGCGGGATGATCCGCCTCATAACCGGAGAACTATTCCATATGTTGTCGCTCACACACTGCTGTGTATGGGCCATACATCAGAGGTCTGCACTGCACGGGCCGAAATTTCCAAGCCCGAGCCCGGCCCGACTCATCGAAAAAAAATTCGGCCCGGCCAAATAAAAAAATTAAAAGTTCGGCCCGAGCCCGACCCGAAAAATAGTTAAAATCCTAGTCCGAGCCCGGCCCTAGTGAATTTTTACAAAAAAATGAATTTTACATCGATTTGGTTAAAAATTTGTCTCATACAAGGAAGCTCTGACCAAAAATATTTATTTTAACTTTTTTTTTCTTATGTTTATAATATTCATTTTTATAGAAGTACCGTAGGCCCATATTCCATGTATTAACATACATGTATTCCATGCATGCTAAAAATCTGAAAAATGCTATACATTAAAATCTTCTAAGACGGAATTGCAGAGAAAAAAAAAGAAAAAAAAACGCGTTATAGACAAGTTCCCTTCTTAGGAAGTGTAAATGTATCATATATTTTTTTCTTACCTATTAGTATATTAATTTTGCATGGATCAACACGTTTTTCAGTTTAAAATAGGGTTCCGTCATAGGCAGGTTCCTTTTCACACGTTTTACTATATTTTAATTTAGCTATAGTATTTGAATAAGCATAGAAATCTACTATTCTTTAAAAAGAATAAATTTTAATGTTTAACTGTAGAATAATGGCAATTTAAAAATGTATGTATTTTTTGCAAAAAACTTTGGGCCAGGCCTAATTTAATTGATTTTTGAATGGATCTGGCCAAGCTGAGACAATGATTTTCATACGGGCTGAGCCAAAACTGGGACTGAAAATTTTGAGCCGCGAAGACTAGGAATGAAACCAGTCCCGGCTCTGTACAGAAAAAATAAGTTAGGCCCGTCCAGGCCCGAGCCTTCGGGAATAAAGTATGGACCGGGCCCGTCCCGGCCCGACCCTTCAGAAATCAAGTACGGCCCGGGCCCGGCCCTAAAAGAGTGGAGACCGGGTCCGCCCCGTGCAGATCTCTACAATACATGTGCACGTAAAATCTGTAATATTGAATGACCTTTTATTGGGAGGTTGCTGGGTGTTAAAAAGAGTACGAAACAGAGTTTTTCCTTTCGGGTAATGCTCAAAAGTGTGGAAACTATTTCTTTTATGGATTCGTCCGCCTTCAGGGCTTAATTTGCGCCGAAGCCAACCGGAGCTCATCTCCGGTACTTCTCTGTTTTTAGTGAATATTTAAGTATTGGTCGAAATTAACCGAAGCTCATAAATGCAGGGCTCCGGAGCCCAGTACAATAGCGCTTTTTTGTATCATGAATGTTGTCCATTTTAAGGCACATTTACGAAGTCATTTTCATTTCTAAGTAGATTTAATTGCCATGTTTTGTTATTCTGATAGAAAGCAACCGAGATGCGTTTCCTCTTTTTCTATAAAAGCATCGAATCTTTTTAATTTAATCTGTCAAATTTTTAATTTAATCTAATTTTCAGAGACTCACCACAAAAGATTGTAATGCGGAAGGAATCGATTATAGTTTAAGATACGCACGTTTTATAGGAAATTGAAAAACGTTGTTCTATTCTTCAGCATATAAATATTAATTTCTGCAAATTTCATTCTTTTTTTCATAAAAAATGCATAGCTGGCGTACTATTCCTTTTTTGTGTTGCCACTATTTCCAAATAATAATCCTTACCATATTTAATCCCAGAAATCTGCAATTAATTAACATTAAAATTAGGCAAATATTTCTATTCGAAAGGAGTGATAACTAAAAAGTGGAATAATTTACATCTAAGCTGATAGATATATTTAAAATTTTTATTTCTCTAAAGAAAAAAAAATGCTTTAAGTTTTGCAAATAGTGTATGGAATATAAATATGGAGATTGGAGTGGCGGGTTGGGAGGGGGGAGGGACGCTACGGTTGTTAATACTGCAGAATATTAGGTCTCCGGTACTTTTTTTGTTAGAAATTGGTTTAGGTGACTAGTAGGGTGTTTCCAAAATAACCTTAAGAGCTATTTTCACTTAATTTATCTACTTTATTTATATTCTTTGACAAGCTTCGAAATTTATATTTGGAATAAAAATGTTTTGGCCCTGTGTAATTCATCTGTAATTTTAATAGCAGTGTGAGTGTTAGAAAACTGCGCGTTTCGGGATATTCCAAATCCAGACGCGAAACAAATTCCACCTGTTATTTAAAAAAAGAAAAAAAAGAAACAAAGAAATGTTTTATTGTTCATTTAAACCGCTAATAAAGGAGAAAAGTTATCACGACATGGAAAAAAAAAATTAAATACAGTCCCGGTCTGGCCCGAATCAACAGAAAGAAACATAAGACCCGGACGTGCCCCGAGAAGAATGAAATTCGAGCCTGTACCAACTTTTTTAAAGCTAAAATTCAGCTCGAGCCCGTACCGAGTTTTCAGATAAAATCTAAGCCTGGTCCGAGTTTAATGAAAGAAACTTTTACTGAGTTCGGGCTTCGGGACAAGCCCGGACTCGTGGAGACCTCTTACACAGTAGAGCGCCGATTATCCGGACCTGTCGGGACCGAGGCCGATCCGATTAATGAAAAATCCAAAAATCCGGATAATTGGCCAACTTTAAAAAACACCTAATGGCAATGTTTTTTAGGTCACTTCCCTTGACACTTTTTCCAAGCTTAAGACTGAGAATTTTTTTTTTTTTTTTTTTTTTTTTTTTTTTTTTTTTTTTTTTACTTTTTTAAAATTTTATTTTCTACAAAATTGGTCCAAACTTAGACGTACGCATAGAAATTATTACATGTATAACATACACTTTACAGTATGTACATTAAAAAAAATTTCATTGTGATAGGAAAAAGAAATTCTTGATAGACTTCTGCTTCCTAGAGGGCATTTTCTTTTTTCTCCGTGGGACTCTCGCGCGTTAGAAGTGAAACTTCTTAGGTTCTAGAAACAGTTGATTTTATGCATTGCTGTCTTTGCATTTGTTGCCGATTTTATTATTTCCTGATTAGGAAATCGTTATTTAACGGTTAACTTTCGTGACATCCAGCCAAATTCACCCTGCCTCGCTAAAGAAGTTTCACTTAAAAATTTTTGGAGAAGTTTGGGAAAAAACGTATGACCCTTGACCTATCCGCTTTATTGGACAATCAGGTTAATCGGCGTCCGGATAATCGGCACTCTACTGTATATATTATAAATTCGCCCCCCCTGTCGGGGATACTGTGCCCCCCCGTCGGGCAAGTTCTGGCGCCGCCCCTGGTGTCACGGTCTTTACTCATTTTCATTCAAATGAAAAATTAATTCTTATAAAATTTAGAACATGTTGGGTGTTCATTTGCTTGTACCACAAAAATGAGAAATGCTATTCGATTTTTCTTGCATCTGAATAAGAATATATTAAAATTTATGTTTTTTTAAATGAAAATGATTTCGTCAGCATAAGTTGAAAAATATATGATATGTATGTATGTATTTTGCCATTTATTATGAGAAAAAATAATTTTCTTGTGTTAAATCGAGTTCTTCAGTGTATAATGTTCTCAGATTTTACTAAAATCTGAAAAGAAAATATGTCTGTATTCGGCCATTCCAACATATGTAGATATAAGTGGAAATTGTGATTTGTGCAAAATATGGATATGAACAGGGGCGTAGCCACAGATATTTTTTCGGGGGGGAGAATTCGAAAATTTCCCAACTTGAAACAAATTGCTCCAATTTTCGACTAAAATGATATGCACAACGTGTGTAATAATTATAATGATACTTTTGCATAAAAAATTCCTTTTCAAAGAAAATTTCTGAAACTGAAAACATAAAAATTCTAATTATGGGTTTGTTTACTAAAAAAATAAATACGCCTTTTACTTTCTTCTATCTTTACAAGAAGAAAGTATTGGATTCGTGAAAAAATTCGACTTCCGGTTTTAGACTCATTCATGCGTTTTAGTAAGTCCTGAACACGATTCGACTGCTTTTAGAAAATATCTGTCTGTCTATATGTGATACAAATTTTGTGGGCGCTCTAACACAAGAACTAATGCACGAAATTTAATAAAACTTTAGAGATTCACTTATACAGTCGAACCTCGTTAATGCGAACACTCAAGGGAAAACTTTTTTTGTTCGTATTAAAAGTAGTTCGTGTTATCGGAACTTAACTACATTCCATACAACTGGACGAGGCAATCGGAAACAGTTCGTGTTAACGAGGTTTGACTGTACCTTGATAAAAATTGGTGCTGATTTGTTTTTGGTGTAAATCGCCCAACAGGGGCACTGCTATGCGGCATTTTTCACAATTTACATGATTTTAGCGATAATTATATTTCAAAAACTATTGCACGGAATTTGATCAAACGTCATATTCTGTTAAACCTTGACATAATTTGAAGCAGATTAGCTTTTTTATGTATATCATATAGCAGGTGGCGCTGCTATGCAGCATTTTTCACGATTTTGCAATAGCTGTATCTCAAAAACTAATGCACAGAATTTAGTCAAACTTCATATTCCACATAAGTAGCACTTCCACATATCGCTTTTGTGCACTTTGAGTAAGGAAATTTGGTTGCAGGCATCTAAGAGGCTGGGTGCCAAAGTTCAGTGATTTGTTTGAAAAATGCTATGCTTATATCTCTTTTTTAAATGCACACAATTCAACAAATCTATAGCTTTAGAGTTTGTTATTATAGGCATTGTTTTGTCATTGTCATTTAATTTTGGCACTGTGATTGCAAATTTTGAGGCATTAACATGTATGGAGTAGAAGAAAATTTTGGGATTGGCACATCCGACTAGTTTTCACTTAATATCAATTCTTGTGGTCTTCAAAGAAGCCCACCTGTTAATAACATCGCTTAGTTTAATAAAATTCCCTATTTCACTTTCATATTTTAAAAGCATTAGACTGTCAAGTCTGTCATCCCTCATTGTAGCTTGCAATATATATTTTTTAAATTTTTATTTGACTAAAGATTCTTTCATTAGATGCAACGCCATAAAGATAAGCTACTGTGAATGTTAAGGTACGAGTATATAGTTTGGCGGCATGACCCAAATAGTCTTTGAATTTCATGGCATGAGTAAAAGGTTTGTTAAGTGAGTTGGGATTTGGTTTATTTCTATTTGATTCTGCAAGTCATGTACAGTCGTGGAAAAAAAAAAAGTAAACACACCCTACTAACTCCTCAACAAATCATCGTAGAAGAAAGCTAGTGGTACCGAACGATTGGAAATAGAGCCTACTTTTAAATAATGTATATAAAATTTTCTTAGGGGGTCATCTACATATTAAAACGAATCCAAACTTCATTTTTTTCAATAGCAATACCCAATTTTAACGAGATATTTCAAATCTTCGGTTCAAACTATGCCTAGACACCAAATTCCAGGTCATTTGAATGATAAGTTTTTGAATTATAAACATTCAAAATTTAATGCTTCTAATGTTAAATTACATTTTCATATTTTTATTTATATCTCCCGAAATTATGTTCCTAATGTGCTAAATTGTTTTGTAGTAATAATACTAATATACCCAAACATAAATAAGCTGAATTTGCGATTTTTATAATTTTATGATATGAATTATGAAATTAATATTCAAAAAAATTATGAATTGCAACCTACAATTTTTTTGATGGATTTAGATTTATTAAGTCCTGCTTTATGGAAATTCAAAAATTTCACATTTTTCGTTCAAGTAGTTTTCAAATTATGCTTAAAAAAAGGCAGAATGATGGTTTAAGGGGCCGTCTATGATGGAAGTGAGTTACATTTTGAAATTTATTCTGCTGTACTGTAATCTAACACGCTTCATTGACCCCTTGAGTGGCGCTTAAGTGCCTTGATCAAGGAAGGGGCTTTCTCGGTTAACAATCCAGTACGGAACTTCAATTTGGATACAGCCCTTAAAATACGCTGGTTTTAAAATAATTAATTTCTCGGAAACTTATGGTACGAATTGCATAAAAATTCGTTTTTATGCAAATTGAAGGGTTTAGAGTTCATTTATGCTGTCAGAATTGGGTACTGCTATTGAAAAAAACAAAGTTATGGTTCGTTTTAATATGTAGATGGCCCTCTAAGCAAATTTTATATGCATCATTTAAAAGTAGACTTTATTTCCAGTTATTATTTTTTATTCCTTTGGTACCAGTAAATTTCTTCTACGATAATTTGTTGATGAGTTAGTAGGGGGTGTTTACTTTTTTTTTTCCTGACGACTGTACATCCGGTTTCTCATATCAAGGTGGAAACATTATTAACTTTTCCTTTGCACAATTGTAATTTAAATATGGAATGCATGACTGCAATATTCTCTTGATATAGGGAACATTATCATTTAAGAACATTACTAAATTAACGAAATTTTCTTGTATTTCTTATAATTCTTTACTGTAAAACTTATGTATATCAATGTCCATTGCTGTGCTATTATTTTTATCTATTGCCTTTGGTGAAACCGTTTTTCTACTGTGCTTTCGGAACTCAGCTTCTCCAGTCACATTCTAATAGTCATAATTGTTTGTGAACTTGTCTGTAAGGAAATCTTTATTTCTTCAAAATTTTATTCAAATGCAACGTGTCAGTGTTACAGTGCATGTCGATTTTTTCTTCAGTTGATGAACTGCTTTCATGGTCATATTTCTGTTCCAAATTAAAATCGTCCATTTTTTACCTTTTTCATCCTCGAATGGATTTTTAGATGCTCCAAAATCTTGCACGAGAACTCTTTTCCTATTATGAAGAGTTTCTTCGTGCTGAGATTTATAGTAACTTTTTAGAACAGCTTTAAGCACAGAACACTGGACTTTTGATTTAAAATTTTATAAACACATATGAATATAAACGGACAGGACTGATATATATTTCCGCGCACAAATAAAAGTAAAATGTGACAAATTTATCTAAACTAACGACTTCTTATATCCGCATTTGCTCATATAGCACATTTTACTTGACAGCGAAGGGTTAACTAATTTTTGCGGCAAAAAAATCATGAGAATGAGTAAAATATTGTCCAAAAATCGCAAAATTAGTCAAAAAAGTTGTGAAAACGTATCAAATCTTCTTGCCCATAGCTGTGTTTCAAGTAATTTACTACATTCTTTTCTGTTGTGCTACAAGTGAGCTCCAATTTTCAAAAGAAGCTGCAAACCCTTTGGATTAAAATAGCTGGATTCTCTTTTGGGAGGAGAAGGGGAGGTAGGGTGAAATTTTTGAGAAGGGAACAACGTTTTGGAGGAAATAAAGGAACTGGTTAGTCAGTTATTGATGGACAGAAGTAGTGAAATTTAGGTCTGGTAGATGTACAATATTTTTGTAGAACTGAAAAATACAATGATAGATTGAGTGTGGCTGATTTCTTTTTGTATTTCTTTTGACAATTTAACTTGTTTACTGTTGCAGTAATCAAAATAATCACCAAAACAATAAAAAATTCATAATTTTTTTACTATTACTTTTAAAAAAGAAAATGCCTCAAAATCTAGAATTTCCCAACTTCACATATATTGGGGGGAGGCTCCCCCCCCCCATACCCCCCCATGGCGACGCCCCTGGATATGAAATACATATTTCCTTAGCTGTACTGTAGTAAAGTAAAACTATATCTTCGTTGCCTTATACAATGAAAAACAGAAAACTATTTAGAAGCTTTTTTTTCTCACCGCGGTGAAAATCGTTTTCGTGTTCTGAGATAAAGAAAAGTCTCCCTTGTTCAAGGTCAAGGACAACTATAAAGTAGGGGAAATTTTTCCGAGAATTAGACTGTACCCTCCATTCCATTCATTTTGTCCCTGTTGATAAGTCGATATCAGTCAGTGCGCGAACAAGTATTCAAAATAATGGTTTTACGATTTGGATTTTTCAAAATATGGGTAAGTCTTATTACGTTAATCCATTAAAGAGTTATTAATTTATTTCATTATAATCTGTTGAGTTTTTTTGCATCAATATTAGGCCTTTTTGTTACAGAAAATATAATAGAATGATGTAAGAAATGTATTTGTCTTTATGGAATCACACGTATATTTAAATATATTTTAATTTCAGCAAACGCAAGACAATATTTACTTTATACTATGCTATTCACCGATTATCCATTATACTAAAACTTTGTGTAAATTAGGAAAAATAGCTAATTTGAAATAATGAACGCTTTTTGAAAATTGCAAAGTTTGAAAGTTTATTTATTTATTTATTTATTTTTTTTCAAATAACGATTGTTGTTTTGACAGTGCATGTCATTAAAAATGTCGCAAAAACTTGAATAGTTTAATTTAAGTAAAGTTTATTTTTAATATTAAAGACAAAATGTACTTTTCTTTTCACATATTGGATGTGAGAGTGTTTTCGTGTGTGATCATCGTCTTGTGTAAAATTGTGCAAAATATCATTTAATAGATGCTTGTTTAACTTTAAAAAAATCTTTTTGTAGAGGCTGAATTATTTTAGATATTATGATTATTGGTTTCATTTTAGATTCTTAAAATAGCTTGTTTTAGCGTAATAATAAAAAACGTAACTGTGAAGAAAAGATTTTTCTTTTCGTATTTTGAGCGAAGAAATTTAACAGTTTACCGTCGAAAAAAATTTATTCATTAAGCAATTGAAATTTTGAAAAATCAGAATAAAATGCAATAAAATTTAGTGAAATCATTCAAAATTTTGATGACATTTTTAGTTACTGCAAATAATTCTCAGGGATTTTGAAAAGATTAAAGTAATATATTTTTGTAATATTTAACTTTTAAACTATGAGAATAAAATCTAAATGTGAAATTTTAATATATTCAAATGATGCAAAAAAAAAATTCAACATGTTTCTTAATAATTCTTTAATGAAAAAACATAACATATTGGTAACGGACTTACCATTATGTGTAAAACCGGTGAAAAAAATCACAAACACAAACACGTTCTATATAATATAACATACATAACTTATAATTTGTTCTGTAAAAAATATTTGTTGGAAGATTGCTTAATTGCTTAAGCGTTTTTGCATTTAAAAAAATATAGTAATAATCATGTAGGTACACTTTTAAAAAATATTATACATTTTCTTATCTTGAATTATTTCGAAAGTTTCCCAAACACAGTGCTTAGCATAGTGAATTAATTAATTAATTAATTTTTCAATTAATACTTTAAAAATGTATATGAAATGCAACTATTTAAAAATCGCATTACATATAAATTTTTAAAATGTATAATTGAATAAATAAATAAATTAATAGATTCACTGTCAAATATTGTGTTTTGGAAATTTTTGAAAAAGTTCAAGATAAATAAATTTATAATTTTTTTGAAAAGTGTACCTTAATATTTTTTTTTCATGCAAAACCACTTATCATTTAATTAATCTTCCAACAAGTGTATTTTACGGAACAAATTTTGACATTTTAAAGAAATAAAATCATATAAGGCTTTTTTATGGGCAGCTTTGGGCTACATTTAATTATTGACAACCACAAATGGCAGGGCTATGGCTAGATTCTGGCTAGCTTTTATTTTTAATGACCATTAAAAGAATAAATGTGGCTAGTATGAGGCTATTTAGCAGTTTCGGCTAAAAGTTAGTGGTATGATTGTGGCCATATTCATGTATTTACAGCCAATTACACTGTGGCCACATTATGTCCGCCGTGACACTTTTTTGACGGAGCCGTAACGGAATATGATAGCGGGTCGCAATCAAACACTTGGGGCCAAGGCTAACTTAGCCGTGAGCGGGCCATAAGTTCTGTGTTTGTTGGGTAGCAGGAATAAGTCGTCACAGGCCTTTCCAACAATATATCACATGTGGGGTTGGTAAAGTTGGAAAAATGCCTCCCATTGTGTCTACTATCGCGCCTCCTGGAATACATCCTACCCTCTCTCTTTGAAATACCGGTTGCACAAATGTGTTACTGTGCACACTGACTATATAGAAAAGGACCCATGAAAAGTAGCAGTTTTATAAATTTCTCTGAATCATTTCTATGTGAGGGCAAAAACTTATTGATACACCGTCGTATATCTGTACATAGTTGTAAAACTCCATCGTCATTTCTTAATCATAGTCAGAAAAATATATGCATATGACATTTCTTTTGCAATCTTTTTGACATTCTGTCGAAAATATTAAACAGCGTAATCGTAGACTGCTAATCCAACAAGATGATGCAGATTATCAATAAGTATGCTACAGAATAGACGCTTTCATTCGTGACGTCAGATATGACGTTTTGCTTGGATACTGACTCCAACAAACCGTTGCTATGCTGTGTTTTCTACTGTTATTATATTTTATAGCTATATCTTGCAGCTATATCTCATATATATATATATATATATATATATATGTTTAATACTTTATACGCAGTGGTAACATTTTCTACAATTTATAGTTAATAAGATATGAAACATAGCAACCGTTTGTTTGTAATCAGTTTCCAAGCAAAACGTTATGACTGACGTCACACTGAAAGCGTCTATTGTGGGGATTATAACATTGAAGGAACGTATGAAATAGCCAAAATTTAGCTTTTTAGCCAACTGTAATTGTGATGATGGGAAATTGCATGATGTAAAACGTAATAACTTACACTAAAATTAATATGATTCTTAACACATTTATGCCTAGCGTCCCATTTTTGGGACGTTTCGGAATTTTAATAAATTTTTATCATTTTCTTCTTCTTTACAACATGAAAATTGTATAAATATCTTTATCTATTACCGAGAGATGACAGCATAAGATTGATATTTATTTGCTTAACCCTTTCCGGCATAGAAACATCCTGTTCGTAAAATTATGAAATGATTGACTGACACCATAATTTAGAAACGAAATATTTTTAATAGTTCGTAAAAATACTAATTATAATATATAATATACAATTTAAAAGCTTAATTTATATAAATTTAGACAAAACATATAATTCTGTATTCTTCCAGATATGGATATTCTCATATTTAGTACGTTTACATTTTATCAAATAAATACAAATATATTTTAGAGTAATTTTTTTATTATTTTCCCAATTCATTTTGCAACATCTTAAAGTGATTTTGTCAAAAAAATTGAGAAAACAATAATTCAGTCATAAATGGATTAATATACAGCCGTTTTATTTGTATTAATTATATTGTTATTACATTTATGAATACAAGGAGTTCCAGCCCGGACGGCTTCCCGGGTTACAGAATACAGCTAAAAACCAATGTTTTTTTAATTGAAAACTCTGACAGATTTCTAATTAACAATACGAAGAATCCTTTTTATATGTTGGCAATTTTGTATTTAAATAAAGTTTTGAAATTTATTAAAAGTGATACAGTAAAGCTTCGATTATCCACGAGCGTAGGATCCGCGGTGCGGTTTATCCGCAAAGCGATTTTTTTTTTTTTAATTCAAGCCAACAGCAAGGTAAATACAATAAGACCTACTAATAAATATAAACAGAAAAATTCATGTATTCGAAAGTAATAGAAGATTATTTCTAGATTCGGTTGCCATGTTTGAAATATCAGATATAAAGTCTTGATGTCTTTTCTTGATTTTATTAACCAAACGTAAACACAGCAATTAAAATATTTAACAATTAAATAAGACTATTATGATAAATTCCAGGAGAGCATATCAAGAATAACTTCATTTTCGAGACAAAAATTATTCAATACTAAAAGAAAAACAATAGTTTACAATTTAGAATTAAGAAAAAGTGTTTCCAAAACAAGAAGCAAAAACAAATGACTGATTTTTTTAAAAGGTGTAACTCAGCTCTTTTTGTACAGTATGTATGGCATTGTTTCTTGTTTACTGTTCTTTATTTTAGGGATTCAGACGTAAAGCAAAAGTGTCTCATGTACTGTGCATATGTATGTATTTTAAACGTTTTATTATGTTTTTTGTAAAATAAAACTTAGTTTTTATGTTGAATTTTCTTTTCCTTTTCGTGTTTGCACCCCATTTTCAGTCTTTTTCGGGTTATCCGCGATTTTTGTTATCCGCGGTCCCTTTGCCACCCAATTCCGCGGATAATCGGGGCTGTACTGTACAGGGCCGAAACTAGCCTTTTTTGCACCCGGGGCAAGCATGGATTTTGGCGCCCCCCCCCTCTTCCGCAAAGTATATTTACAAAGAGAATTTTACTAATTTTGTAATAGCCGACTTATTTTAAAATTTAAAATATGTAATACTGAACTACGTAATCTACAATGGCGGATCCGAGCGGGAGGTCACGGGGGTCATGACTCCCCTCTGAACACCAACAAAAATATTCTAAAGATCATTTTAAAAATGAAATATACAGTTAGAGTCCCGATTATCCGAGTCCTGCTTAACCCAGTTTCAGCTTTCAGCGAGTTATTTTCTTCTGATGGACTGGTGGCTTCTATTATTATGAAACAGCCAAAAAAAAAAAAAAAAAAAAAATATGGCCATTTTTTTTCTTCCCATTCTGACCAGAAAATCAGATTTCTAACTTTTTACGGCTGCTCTTTCACCTTCACCTAACACTTCATTTATAATGGCTGTTTCATAATAATAGAAGCCATCAGTCCACCAGAAGAAAATGATCCATTCCAAAGGTATAATCTTTCATTTGGCGGCCCTCCGTTCTGGCGCCCGGGGCACATGCCCCCTCTGCCCCCCCCCCCCTTAGTCTCGGCCCTGGTACTGTACTTTTGTATTGGCCTCGTGCCAGGAATTAAAACATATTTATTTTTTGTAATCATCTGTCTGCAAGTGACAAAATGAGTCTTAAAAACATCATGCATGAAAATTATGTTTTAAACAATAAAAATTGAGTAAATTGCGATAACGTTTTCAAACAAATTGTCTTTAAAAGTAATTTCTTTTTCTTTATTCGACATGTGTAAAAAGGGAAAATGTGCGAAATATAGAAATTGAACAAATCGCAATAAAAGTGAATAAAAGTTAAATGTGATCGTCTACTGTTGCTTATTTGCAAAATGACGTCAGCGTTAGGCACAGATACGTTTGTCCTTTATAATTTATTTAAATATAGCTAATGGGATAAATTTTAATAACTTCTGTTTCGCTGCATTCGCGAAAGTTTCATTGCGCGCTAATGCATGAAAAAACATTATAATTGTGTAACAGTTTTGTCTACATAACGTATTGTAAAGCACTAAATACATTTTATATGTGACATAGATATATTAATGTATTTTCATACAATAGATAAGTAAGATATAATCAGTAAAGGTTCACCATTTGACACGACATCTAGGCGAAGGTTGTCGACGAAAGAAAGTGCACTCCAAGTAATGGTATCTTCTGTGCTAAAACATATCGCTGTAAACTTTTCAACCTACTTATTTGGCGTACATCTTATAACTGACGCGTGAGCTAATTAAACGTGATTGTTATTTATTATTTTACAACGCGACAACAATCAAAATTCAGACATTCAACAATAACCTGAAAATCCATTGTTGTGAGAAGCTTATCTGATTGTTGCGCTATTTCGGATGCGAAAACGTTTGTTATTTTAAAGCATTATATTACAACAATCATTAATTGTTGTTTCATGATTTTTGTCCTCATATTACTGTAAAATCATTGAAAATGTAAAACATATATAACTCCATCGTTACTTCTTGATCATCGTCAGAAAAAATATAGGAACATGTGTTATATATTCCCGCGGCCACCATCTTGGATTTTTTCTTCGCGTGAAAACCATTTTCCGCCAAGTAAATTTCGCCAAGCAATTTATGCGCATGTTAGACATAACGGGGTTACCAGAAAACGTCACTCGTCAGGGTTTCCTTATCGATAAACGCCAACAAAACATCGCCGAGAAATCAAAGATGGCGGCCGCAGGAATATATAACATCTTAACGAAAATATATGTATATATGACATTTCTTTTGCAGTCTTTTTGACATTCTGTCAAAAAAGTTATACAGCATACTCTAGGCTGTTTATCTAACACGTCGATGAAGATTATCAATAAGTATCCTACATAATTGTGATGATTCTTACATTGAAGCAACGTATGAAATAACCAAAATTTAGTCTTTTAAGCCTCCTATAATTGCACTGTAAAAAGAAAGATGTTTACGAAAATTTACTGTAATCACGAACGAAATTATTTGATAACCGCTTCCAACGAATTGAATATTTCCAAATGAGCGAAAAAATGCCCAGGCTGCGAATCGAACCCAAAATCTTGGCTTACAAGGCCAATGCTTTACCTTTTAAGCTAACTGGGCCGACAACCAGCCAGCATATTTCGCTCAGATAATTTTATTGGTAGTAACATCTGGTCTGTCATGTACACAGCTCAACAGAATAAACCGCAGGTAAAGGAAGCCATATAAACGATGGATACGTACAATAACTATTATTTTAACACGATCTTGCTTGTTGGTAAAGTTATCATACGAATTGAATATTTCGAACTGAGCGGGAAAATGCCCAGGCTGGGAATTGAACCCAGAATCTCCAATCTGGGTTCGATTCCCAGCCTGGGCATTTTTTCACTCAGTAGGAAATATTCAATTCGTATAAGTTTACCAATCAGCTTGATTGTTTTAAAATAATAATTCAACCACTTCCAAGTCTCCCAATATTCTTAAAAGCGTTCCTTTATCTTATGAAATCTCAGAAAACAATTTATTTCAGAAATTTAAAGAAAAATTTATAAAAACAAAACTTTTATTACCTGCCCGTTATTTTCGGAAACGTTCTCGAGTAGCTTTTACACTGCATTAATTAGTTCTCTCTACCCGGAAAATCGGGTTCCTGTATGCCATCAGACGTCAACTAAACATTTTCCGCTGCATAACTGAAACTGTGCAGACAATTGTAACAGAATATGGTAATGTTAATGTTAATGCTGTTGTGTTTTTTAGTTAAGCATGTTTACTGAACGCGAAAAAATTTAGTAGAGACCTCATAGCATCTGAAAAACTGGTTTTGTGGGTAGAGAGAAATGATTAATGCACTTTAAAGCTATTCGAAAACGTTTTCGAAAAGTACGGGCAGCTAAAAAATTTTTTTTTATAAATTCTTCTTTAAATTTCAAAGACAAATTCTTTTATGAGGTTTCCAAAGATAAAGGAACGTTTTTCGGAATCTTGGGTGACTCGGAAGAGGTTACTGTATGTTTTCGTTCGTGATTATAGTACATTTTCGTACATTAAGAAACATCTGTCTTTTTTTTACAGTGTGTGATTGATGGAAAATTTCATGATGTAAAACGTAATAACTTATGCTGAAATTAATATTGTTTCTTAATACACAGCTGTTTTATTTGTAGTAATCATATTTTTATTATATTTATGAATGTGATAAATTTTAATAACTTTTGTTCCGCTACATTCACGAAATTTTTACTGTGCTCTAATGCATTAAAATTCTGAAAATAAATTATAATTGTCGTGTAATTGTTTTGTCTATATTAATATGTAATGTACTGTAAAGTCCTAAATACATTGTATATGCGATATGCTTATATTAATGCATTTTCATATAATAGATAAGTAAGATACAATCAGAAAAGGCTCACCATTTGACATGACACCTAGACGAAGGTTGTCGACGAAAGAAAGTGCACTGTAAGTAGTGGTATCCTCTGAGCCTGAGCTAAAACATGGTACAGGTCTTAACCTTTCGACCTATTTATTTGGCGTACATCTTATAACTGACGCGTGAGTTAATTAAACGCGATTCTTATTTTATAACGTGATAACAATCAAAATGCACACATTAAACAATAACCTGAAAATTCATTGTTGTGAGAAGCTTATCACATTGTTGTCCTATTTCTGATGCAAAAACGCTCATTATTTTACAGCATTATATTACAATAATCATTAATTGTTGTTTTCGTATTTTTGTCCTCATATTACTGTAAAACCCGTGAAAATGGAAAAAAAAAATTGTATAACATATCAGTACATAATGGAAAAGACTCCATCGTCACTTCTTGATCCTTGTCTTGGGATGGATGGGATATAAATATTTTCTTCCCTGTATTCAATGTTACCAAATTAAAATGTATAATTATAAACTTATATAGAATTATATTTGTAGTATATGATCATAATACTGCTTTTATATGAGTAGGTGATGCAAGAAGTGAAAACACAGTTAATTATACACAACATATTTTAATGAATCATATAATTAAAGTTGCATGGACAAATACCAGTAACATATAAGAAGTGGTGAGGTTCATACATAACAATGACTTAATTATCGAATTTACAATTGTAATGATTGATGACATATTTATCTTGCACATTTCTATTTAATGTTAATGAAATCGTATGCAAACGAATGCTTTCACCTTTCAGTTTCCTCTTTATTTTCAGGTTGCGGCAGCTTTCCCATGATATTAGTACAGCGTCTAGAAGTATATATTGTGGAGATCACTAATACCGGTATAGCTTTTGAACGCATCCAAAAAATTACATTTTCTTAGGTGGCGCTGCCGTCAAATTTATTGCGTGAATGCGTAAGTTTTGTTTTGGCTTTCTTGTTGTTGTAAACATTTTTAGCGTTATGTACAACGTCTACAATTATTAGAAATTTATGTGGAAACACTTAAATGTATCGAAAATGATGTAAAAACGAGATTCTCATAGTTTTGTTCCCGGTTGTGTTACATAATACAAGAACAGCAAACTTGTTTATTTTCGGTGTACCTAAAAATCAGTAGGTTTTGTTTTGGTTCTCTTTTTGTTATAAACACTTTTAGCGTTATGTATAGCGTCTACAAATATTGCAAATTTATGTGAAAATATGTAAAATTTATCGAAAATGATGAAAAAATGAGATTATCATTGTTTTGTTCCGGGCTGTGTTACGCAATACAAGAACAGCAAGCTGTCTATTTTCGGTGTACCTAAAAATCAAAATCTTTTTGAAAAATGGAAAAAAATTAACTAATATAATTAACTAATAACTAGTATGTTGTGGCCATCACAAAATTTTCTTCCATATAAATCACGTTAATTAAATCATTTAAATAGTACAAGAAATTACATCAATTTAGCACCCATTCACATCAGAGTATATCTGAATTTGAAGTTTGGTGAAAATTCGTGCCTTAGTTCTTGAGATAGAGCTATAGCGGAAAGTCTGAAAAATGTAGCATAGCAGCGCCACCTGTTGAGTGATTTACACCAATACATAAACAACAATAACTGATATCCAGGTGTACATCGATCTGAAGTTCATTGAAAATCCAAGCATTAGTTCTTGAGATAGAGCTATTGCGGAAATCACAAAAACAGCATAGCAGCGCCACCTATTGAGCGATTTACACCAAACTGTATAAAATGTCAATTCATGTCAAGAACTAACTGATTCTAAAGTTTGATGAAAATTCGTGCATTAGTTCTTGAGATACACCTATAGTGGAAATTCTGAAAAATACAGCATAGCAGCGCCACCTGTGGAGCGATTTACACCAAAATGTCAATTCATGTCAAGGATTAACTGATTCTGAAGTTTGGTGAAAATTATTGCATTAGTTCTTGAGATACAGCTATAATGGAAATTCTGAAAAGTGCAGCATAGCAGCGCCACCTGTTGAGCGATTTGCACCAAAATACAAACAACACTAATTCATATCAAAATATACTTGAATCTGAAGTTTGATGAAAATCTAAGCATTAGTTGTTGAGATAGAGCTATTGAAGTAATCGTAAAAAATGCAGTATAGCAGCGCCGCCTATTGAGCAATTTACACCAAAATGTACAAAACTTCAATTCATGTCAAGGACTAACCGAATCTCAAGTTTGATGAAAATCCGTGCATTAGTACTGGAGATTGAGCTATTGCGGAGATCGTGAAAAAGGCTGCAAAGCAGCGCCACCTGTTGAGCGATTTACACCAAAACCTAATCAGCACCAATTTATATCAGGGACTAACTGAATATAAATTTTTATTAAATTCCGTGCATTAGTTCTTGAGATAGAGCGCCCACAAAATTTGTGTCCCATACAGACAGACATTTTGTAAAAACATGTTTTTTGGAATCCCTGACCCCTAAAACGTGTAAATCCGTCGAAAACAGAAAGTCGAAAATTTTCACGAATCCAATACTTTCTTCTTGTAAAGATAGAAGAAAGTAAAAATTTACTAATATAAACAAAGATATATTTAATACAAAAAAGAGCTTATTCAAAATGCAAACGATAAAATTACTTCATATCATTTATATACATAAGCATAAATTATTTTTTATAATTTCAACATATATATATAAAAAATACTTGTACTATAATAAATCTATAGGCTAAAAAAAAAGCATACACGGCGATCACATGAAATATTAAATCGGCTTATAACAGAGCAATCTGAAAATAAAGTGTTCTGCAATTCGTACAAATGTGAAATGCATATAAAACATATGCCTGAATTTTCGTTCATTCTTAATATATCGCGTATTACAAGCTAATTTTTTTTTTACTCTGTTTTTCAAAAAAATTATCTTTTAAAAATGAGTTTTCCGCATCAAAAGTATAATACACATAGGATTTCTATACATTCGTTGCAATGAATCTTAGCGCCCTCTGGCGAAATTGTAATTTTTTGGATATGGTTTCGCTTGTTGATTTCCACACTATATACTTCTAGACACTGTAATATTAGACTCAGTAATATCACAAATTTCATTGTTTTCAGTATAAAACTATCCATAGCTATCAAAATGTTCGAAACCAGGGATATCTTGGCTGGGTAGGTTACCTGGCTTAATAGGGTTACATGAGTGAAAAAGTTCCACCAGATTTGTCTGGGATATCTCAGATGGTAGAACATTGGCGGCCTTAGCCAAGGGATCCCTGGTTCGAATCCTGGTCCGGACATTTTCCGCCCAGTTGGAAATTTACATCTGATATGATTTATTTACCAATTAGAATAATTGTGTTAAAATTAATCTAGTGTAATTACGTATCCAGCGATTTCCGGAGTTCCATTACCTGCGATTTATTCTGTTGAGCTGAACTAGATTTCAAACCAGATGCTATAATTAATAAGGTTACCTGGGCGAAAAAATTCCACCATATTCGTCCGGGATAGCTCACATGGTAGAGCATTCGCGGCCTCAGACAAGAGATCCCTGGTTCGAATCCTGGTCGGGGCATTTTTCGCCCAGTTGGAAATTTACATCTGACATATAGCGTTTGTTTATTTAGCCAAGGGATTGGAGGGGCATTTCGAATTAAATTCCTTATCGCTCAGTATTAACCTTTAATTAACAAAATCTATTATTATCTCCTTTCCTTATTACAAAAATTATTCATTATTAATTAACCTACAATTATATAAAAATAGTGGTATGCTGCAATTTAACTTTTATCTTAAGTATTTACTTTTAACCCCTTGGGGATGAGTGACCGGTATTCGTGCCGCGTAAAGTGCTCAGAATCGGGGATTATTGTCACCAGTAAATTTTTATTGTAAATTTTGCCTTATTTAATTCCGAATGTTTTCCCGATTAGGCAAAAATTTCTGTTTTAAAAAACCGGTGATTAAAGATTAAAATTTCTGTAAAAGACGCTCGTCACGAAAGGGTTATTATACTGTTCTCTTGGGCTCGCCCTGACAGTTTGTCAATTGTTTATTAGTCATTCTGTTTGTTTTGTCATTTTAATAATTTTCATTAAACAGGGTCTTCCAGCCTGCTGGGGCTTCCGGGCTCATTCGCGGTTACTGGGGTCTAAGCGGGAAGGGGGATATGTGTTTTCCCCTCGTGGACTAATCAGCTCCTATACTGAAAGGCTGGCTGTCCACGAGTGGGTGATTAGTGATTAGTGTCAGAATGGGGACTAAAGTCATAAAAAAACCTTTATTTCCATTGTAGAAAATCAGCGAGAAAAAATTTATTGCTCCTTTTGATTTACAACGGTTTTAAATGCTCCAGAATGGGCGATCATTTTCAGAGGTTGTAAATGCATACGGTGTTCCTAAAATTTTGGAACAAACTTTCAAGGAAGATACTGCAGTCAAGACAAACATTTATGTACAGAAAACCAGCATCATAATTCACTTATTCCATCGAAAATACGATACAATCAATCAAGAATACAGGGTTTCTCACAACAAACTCAACCACAATTTTCATTCACAACTTTAACAGTAATAAAGATATTGCAATGAGATTTTGATCCTATTAACTTTGCTTCGTATGAAATATGAAAACATTACTGGAAGTGACTGAATTTTGGCTAGTCATACAGTATATGTACTGTCAGCGTCAGCTGAATTCTAAATAATGAAATGTTCAGCTTAGATAGGAATTTTGGCAATTTGTAGCATTTCTTGTTAGGTCATATTTCACAGAAATCATATCTGTTGAAAATATCGTCAGAATATCTTCATTATTGTTGAAGTAACAAACAGAAATACAAGTTCGGCTTAAGTGAGACACACTTAGTTAATCTTCTTAAGAGTCAATTTTCAAACAACAAATAAACAGTACACCATAAAAGCGACATTTTTTATTTAAATATGATTCTATTTCATACTTATTCTGAATATTCTAATTTATTGATAATTAAAAATATAAGATTTAAAAAAAGTTTCTGTAAGTATTTGGTTTGATCGATTTTGGTATTCGGCCAGACCAAATACTGAATAGAATACACATTAAATATTTGGTGCATGTCTAATAATTTTACACTTGCAACCAGGGCTGCGGAGTCGGTGGGGAAAATGGACGACTCCGGCTCCGACCGCGGGAATTTTAACAGATCCGACTCCGACTATTTCGCTCAAAAATTGGACCAACTCCGACTCCGCAGTCCTGCTTGCAACCGTACTGAATTACATTGCAAAGCAATTTACTAACATTTGATACACTTTTATAAGTATATATTCTTGAGTGCCATTTACTTTGGCTACTGTATTTCTTTTAGCATATTGTTATGGCATCGTGAATATTAGAGCTGAGCACACTGAAGCTAATACACTAGACTCCCTCAAATCCGCACTGTTCGGGACAAGAGATTGTGTGGATTTTAGAATTTTGTGGATTTTTGGTCATGGATTTGTTTACATTTTTTAAACGGTAATTTGAATGTAATAATGCAATCGAAAATATAATGAATGCTTAAAATGATTCAGTTATACACTAAAATAATAAAAAATAAGATTATTTAAAAAATGATTAAATTGTTATAAGTAAATATCAAGTAAATAATCATTAAAATTAAATACAGTACAAAGTCTAAAGTCCGGAATCCTCGGGACTTTACAAAGCCCGAACTTCGGATTTTTCTGAAATTTGGGTCATCAAAAATATTGCCTTTCCAATAAAAAGAAAAATAAATTTCACTACTTAAAAAGGCAAAGTATGACGTTCATATATTAAAAATTGCATATAACAGCTATTAATACTAAATGAAACAATCATTTTCATTAAACAAATCATAACAAAACAAAAACATTTATTTAAGGGAACATACAATTAATGAACAAATTGTAACTTACTTAACTATTGAACATTTCAGTTAATGTACGCTGCTTTATTAACTTAGGTTTATCAGTAAGAATTTTTTCTTTTATTCTGTACATAGACATGAGTTAAGATTCAGTAATAAAGATTCTTCGCTCTAGACGTTTTTATTTCTTTGTTTGTTTCAACAATTTTGTTTTTTCCCTGCTTTCATGAATACCTACTGTCGCTAGAAAGGCCGAACTTTGGGTGTCCGAACTTTATACTTTGTACTGTATGAACCATTAAGATACATTTTTCTTGAAATTTGCAATGCAACTTGCCTTATAAAGGTACTCTACTAATTCACATCAAAATTATAAAATAGTGAGGTTTTAATTCAGGTTTCTAGTATTAATACCCTAAAAAACTTTATTAATTCATAGAAACAGATTGTGATTACCAGTGATATCAGTAAATCTTGAATTTTTTCAGAAAAAAATTTATACAGTAGACTCCCTCAAATCCGCATATCCTGAAATCACAGGTTGTGCGGATTTTAGAATTTTGCGGATTTCTGGTGACTGCTTTGTTCATACATTTTTTTAAACAGCATGAATGTAGTATTAAAGCAATCGAAGTTATGATGAATGCTTAAAATATAGTAAAATATTAAAATAATTAAGTAAAGTAATAAACTAAAACAATAAAACTTAAGATAGTTTAAAATATGATTAAATTATTAAAAGTAAAGGTCAAGTATAAATAATTAATAGTGTATAGTTAAATATGCATAATAAAGATGAGATACATTTTTCATGAATTATTGAATGAAACTTGTCTGATAAAGGTACTCTACTAACTCGCATCAAAATCATAAAATAAGGAAGTTTTATTTCATGTTTAGCCAAACTAAATAACTAAAAAAGCTTGATTAATACATAAATATATTTGGTAAATAGATTGAAATTAAGAGTGATATCAGTAATATCTTGATTTTTTTCAGAAATAAATTTATACTTCCTTCATGAAACAGCATGAGTTCAATCATATTAACTAGAATTACATATTAAAATACATGTAGAATGATATAAAAATAAAAAATTCTGTAATTTTGACCCTACACCCGAACTGAGTTTCATTGTTTACATCTGTGATGAAGTGTGGATTTGAGGAAGTCTACTGTACAAACTTCTTATTAAAATTGATAATAGTAGATGTGACACCGTATTTACTCATGTATAACATGAATATTTCTTCCAAAATTTTAGGCCTCGAAAATGGAGTACACATTTTACACGAATATTTCCGACAGCTCAAGACAGAGATATTATGATAAAATTGTACTAATATAGATACAGTAAGTAAAATAATTGAAATAATTTCTTTTTTGCATGTTGCAGTGTGTGTATTACAAACAAATATATGGTTTTGATAAATACTATAGAACAAAGTATAAAAATGAGAGAAAGGTACACTATGGGAAATATTAATATATTTTGATATACAGATAGATTTGAATATTTTGACTGATTTGCATAGAAATATATTTTAATATTTTGGTAGATTTGCATAGGTATTGTGATAAAATTGTACTAATATAGATATAATTAGTAAAATAAATATATTTTTTCTGTATGCTGTTAATTGGTGTATTATGAGTAACATACAGTATTGATATCCACTGTCAATAAACACATTAAAACAAAGTATGAAAATGAGAGAATAATAAACACTGGAGATTATTAATATCCTGTATCTTAATAACGGGCCAAAATATAAGTCAGTTAAAATGGTGATCAAATGTTCTAGAAAAAAATGTGTTCTGAGCCAGGCTTTCTACGGTGTTTTATTTTTTTTTATTATTGGATTTTCTGCCATTAAAAACGCATGGTGTGCATTACACATGAGATCTAATTTTGTTTTGCTCTATTAAAACCCCGAAGCCCACTATACATGAGTAAATAAGGTGACAGAAATTTTGTGCTTGATTAACTGAATTTAAATGCCGAAAGAAGAATATTTTCATAATACGAAAAAGCCAGACATTCATGAAGTATAGATATTGATACATATAACTTAACGATATTTAGCATTGAAGTACAGTAGAAAATCTTTGGTACTTTTCGGTTAGCCGGGTGCCAGTGTTATATACATATATATATAACCCGACTAACCAAAAAGTACCAAATCTTTATAACACAAACCTAAAATCACAAGTTTTTGCGTTGTATAGATCGTTTCGCCGATCATTAAAACATGTCTCGTAAATATGGCTAAATAGATCTGAAACATATTAATATATGGTAGAAGATCTTTATATTGCATTCCTCAGGACCAATAGTTGCACAGATTATAAATTTTTGCACAATATAGATCATTTCATATATTGTGAAATTACCTTATAAACACGATCAAAATACACCTGGACGAAATCCTTATGTTACTTATTTCTAAATCAGAATTATGTAGATAAAGACGAAATAATGTTTGAAATTTAGTCCTCAAGAGCGTAGCAATATTTCTACAATATGACTTGCAGGCTCTTCTTAAGTGTAAAATTCATTGTTTACATTTCAAAAGCTGTGCGTTATACAGAGAATTGAATTATATTCAGGATAGACGCTTTCAGTCGTGATGTCAGTCATGACGTTTTGCTTGGAAACTGACTCCAAACAAACGGTTGCTACGTTGTATTTTCTATTTCATCTGTATATTATACCTAAAATTTTTAGCTATATCTCACAGTTAGGTGTTTCAATACTTTATAAGCAGTGGTAAAAATTTCAACGAAATATATTAATTAAGAAATGAAACATAGCAACCATTTGTTTGGGGTCAGTTTCCAAGCAAAACCTCATGACTGACATCACGACTGAAAGCGTCTACTGCATTATATAGAACTGCTTTATAAAGATCTGCTGTATTTAGAACATACATGGAGTTGAGTAAGAATTAATTCTGTTAGACTTCATATACAAAATAAATGTCAAACCTTAGTCAATATGAAAGTTATTGTTTTTTTGATTTGAAATAAAATTTATTTGGTACTTCTTAGTTATCCGATCAACCAATTTCGCCAGATTATACACATTGACATAATTTTTATTTTAAATAATGAAAGAACAAATAAATTAGTAAAACATTAATAAAAATACAAATAAAACGTCGAATTAATGGTTTTATTGGCCATTATTGGCATTTAATCTTACAATTAATTAATTAATTAATGGCAAACCATTATTGGCATTTAATCTTACAATTTCGCGACAGTAATTTGGTCGACGGGATAACTAAGAAGTACCATTTATTTTTAATTCTGAATTACTTTTTTTTAGATAGTATAATATCTCAGATTTCTGAGACATATCTGTGCTTCTCAAAAAGATTTTCGTGTAGATCCAAAGGTTCTTTTTAAAATATTTTTATAAATAAACTTTTGACTACACATAAAACAAACAAATGCTTCCCATCCAGTATAATTGTAGCGATCAAAGTGTATCTTCTGAATTTAGAACTGTCAGTATACTTCAAAAGTGAAAAGTTTTGATTGGAATGAGTTTCAGTCGTACAGGGGTCGTACGCTTCAGGGAATTTTTCAGGACAAATATCAGTATTTTTTTTTTATAGAAAAACAAATCTAGGTTAAACGCGCGAAATTTCGCCTCATTTAAGAAGAGAATTATATGTAAGAAAATACTGGCATCAAAGAATTTCCTGGTCTTGAAATTTCAGGACAAGTACGACCCCTGTTAGTATGGTCAATAAAACTCAAAGATGCTTACGAAATAAATGCTTTTTTGAAAACCCCACAAAAATATAAATTTAATTGGTATGCATTCTGTGTAAGTGTCTATTTAAATAATATTTATGTGAAAATCCTTTATTGCATTCCTGACAAATGAAGGGCTTCGCCCCAGTATGGAAACGCAAGTGTTCACGTAAATGTGCATTTCTAGAAAATCCTTTATTGCATATTTCACAATTGAATGGCTTCTCTCCAGTATGAATAAGGATGTGGTTATTTAAATGATGTTTTCGAGAAAATCCTTTATTGCACATCTCACAAATGAAGGGCTTCTCTCCGGTATGAATACGATAATGGTTATTTAAATCAGATTTTTGAAAAAATTCTTTATTGCACACCTCGCAAATGAAAGCTTTTTCCTCAATATGAAACAGGAAGTGTGCATGTAAATGAGCTTTTTGTGAAAATCCCTTGTTGCATTTCTGACAAATGAAGGGCTTCTCCCCTGTATGCATTCGAAGATGGTTATTCAAGCTCGTTTTTCTAGAAAATCCTTTATTGCAGAATTCGCAACTGAATGGCTTCTCTCCAGTATGGATATGCAAGTGGTTATTTAAATGATGTTTTCGAGAAAATCCTTTATTGCATAACTCACAAATGAAGGGCTTCTCTCCGGTATGAATACGATAATGGTTATTTAAATCAGATTTTTGAAAAAATTCTTTATTGCACACCTCACAAATGAAAGCTTTTTCCTCAATATGAAAAAGGAAGTGTGCATATAAATGAGCTTTTTGTGAAAATCCCTTGTTGCATTTCTGACAAATGAAGGGCTTCTCCCCAGTATGGATACGAAGATGGTTATTCAAGCTCGTTTTTCTAGAAAATCCTTTATTGCAGAATTCGCAACTGAATGGCTTCTCTCCAGTGTGGATATGCAAGTGGTTATTTAAATGAGATTTTTGAGAAAATCCTTTATTGCATTCCTGACAAATGAAGGGCCTTTCCCCAGTATGGATATGTTGATGTTTCCTTAAGCCTGTTTTTGTAAGAAATATTTTATTGCACAGCTCACAACTAAATTGCATCTCTCTAGTATGGATACGCATGTGGCTGTTTAAACGAGCTTTTTGAGAAATTTTTTAATGCATACCTTAGAAATGAAGGGCTTCTTCCCCACATATTTTTTCAAATTAAATCAATATCTTTCTGTAATACAATTAATTCTTTTGTAGTTTATTAATTTCAAAAGAAAGAAAAAGTACAAATATTACACAGATACTAGGCAAATCTGTTTTTTTCTTTCTCAGACATAAAACTTTTCACTTTTGTTTCACGGAGGCAAGGAATCAGAAAATACTTATGCGATATAACACATAAAACAAATTCATTTGAAGAAAAATATCATTCATTTGAAGAAAAATATCATTCATTTTTACTCAATTTCTATGCACCACAAATAATAATTGCCTTTTCTATTAATGTACCATTTATTGCATGAACACAACAGGAGCTGCAGTTTCTCTACCTGTTGGGAAAAAAATTCTGTTAAATTCAAATTTATTAAATCATATAAAATTATCAGCACAAGGAAAAATACATAAGGAAAAAGTTAAAACATTCAAATAACTTACAAAAATATTGCATGAGGCTGTGTTAAGATGCGCAACCATTGGTTTAACATGAAAAGTCTATAGCAGCGAGTCGCTTTTAGCATACTGGATTGAAATGAAAATGAGACACTGATTGCATATCAAATTCTTTCTTAACATAAAACAAACACTGAATGGTAAATATTTATTTCGAATAGTATTTGAAAACAATTTTGTTCAACATTGACCTGTGATATGAGACGTAAAAGACACAAGGCATAATATCAACACTGATGTGTCTGGTGAAAGAGCAATCGATTGTGGTATTGCCTAGTGTTGCTGATTCTGTAGGCACATAATTGAGACTAAACATTTCTGAAGCATTCGTCTGCTGCACATAAACATTTCTGCATCGCGTCCATCTGACAGATGTTGATATTCATCAGTTTGAAACCGTCTTTGCAGTGGTAGAATTGATATAAACAAGTCACTGGTCCCCAGAGTTGTATAATATAAAAGCACGCGCGCACACCGTGCGCGGAAAATTTTCTGCAAAATTCGGAACTTTGCGTAAAATTTCTTAGAAAAAAGTAATTTTTGTTCTTTTTTTTTTTTGTAATACCGAAAAATTAAAAATGTTCCCCAATTTTATGTACGATTTATTTATTGCTTGCCAGGGGTGATTCTGTTCCGAATTTTCCAAAAATTTAAGGCATTCGGTTCCGAAAATTTTTAAAAAATAGGCCATGAGTCTGAAAATTCAGACATAAAAAAATATCACTGAAATATATTGCGGATTTCAACTAATGGTCGCCGAAAATAAACCAATTCCGTCAAGCGTTCCAGAAAAAACAATCAATTTTGTCAAAGCATCGCGGAAAAAACGCGAATTTCGTCAAAGGACAGCAGAAAGAACGCGAATTTCTTTAAAGAATCGTGGGAAAAAATAATTTTGTCAAAGAATCGCAGAAAAAACACAAATTACGCCAAAGAAGCGCAGGAAAAAAAAACAAATTTCGTAAAAGCATACCTGAAAAAGCGAGAATTTTGTCAAAGGATCGCGAAAAAAACGAAAACTTCGTAAAAGAATCGCGGAAAAAGACTAATTTCATTAAAGGATCCCGAAAGAAACACACATTTCATAAAACGGCCGCGGTAAAAGCGCACATTTCGTCCAAAGGCTACAGAAAAAACGCGAATATCGTCAAAGGATCGCGAAAAATAGCGAATTTCATCAAAAGGCCACAGAAAAAACGCGAATATCGTCAAAGGATCGCGAAAAAATAGCGAACTTCGCCCCAAAAGCGCAGGAAAAAACGAATTTCGTAAAAGCATAGTGGAAAAGCACGAATTTTGTCAAAAGATGGCGAAAAAATGAAAATTTCGTCAAAGAACCGCGGAAAAAAACAATTTCGTCAAAGGATCGCGAAAAAACGAGCATTTCGTCAAAACGCCGCGAAAAAAGCATGAATTTCGTCAAAAGATCGTGAAAAAAGGCAAATTTTGTCAAAGTATAGGAGAAAAAAAGCACATTTTGTCAAAGGATCGCGGAAAAAAACGCGAATTTCGTCAAAGAATCGCGAAAAAAAAACGCAAATTTCGACCAAAGAATCGCAAAAACCCCGCAAATTTCGTCCAAAGAATCGCGAAAAAAAAACCGCAAATTTCTTCCAAAGAATCGCGAAAAAAACGCAAATTTCGTTCAAAGAATCGCGAAAAAAAGCAAATTTCGTCCAAAGAACGCGAAAAATGGAAATTTCGCCAAATGATCGCGGAAAAAACGAGAATTTCGTCAAAGGGCCGGAATAAAAACTCATCAGTCTCTTTAATGATAATAACTATGAATGGACCTCTCCTTACAAAATGTGATTAAGTTGTTTCAGAAGCAATGTCCTTTATTTCTGAGAAGAGAGTGACTGGCATTTTGTGAGAAGAGGTCACAATATTAAGGATTGGGCTGTTTCTAAATGCATTGACAAAATAACTGATAAGGATTCACCCCTTCTTATCATGGATTTTTAGCTTTATTATTTTTTTAGCCAACATAATTATTCTGTAATTAATATTAATATTAAAATTAAATGGTAATGTTTTTAAAACTACTGTTTAAAATTCATTCCATCAAAGTAATATAATACGTTATTTTATTAAACCTTAAATTAATTTGCAGAAATTTTTGACCAAATATTTATATGCGCAGAAAGTGTTTGGTTTTATACAAGTCTGCTGGTCCCAAGGACCAGTAAGCATGAGAATTTACTGGTCCGCAGTCATCATCATTAGCCTGCTATATAAAATTCTATTAAGTCCCTTTAACCCTTTGAGTGACCCCCCCCCCCCCCCACATCCTAGAATATAAACCAAACTTCCTTTACAGTTATCCAAAATTTTTAGCATAATAAAATGTAAAATTATAATTTACTAAAATTTAAATAAACAGTACATAAAGAAAAACTATAAAATTATTAATTAGATATTTTTTTTCTGATTATTTATTCCAACTGACTAAGGTTTAATGCAATTTTTACTTATTATTCTGCGATTTGTGTTTGGTTGTGGTTTTCTCAGGGACGGGAAAATTTAAGCTTACCTCTGAGAGAGGGGAAAAAAGTTACTGGTTCTGCAGACCACTAAATTATTCAAATTAGTGGTCTGATTGAATTTTTGGTGGTCTCAGACCAGCGAATCACAAAGGATTTTGAACGCTGGTCTTTGACAAGTGTATGGGTGTCATCTTTACTCACTATGCCCATGGGTTCAGTACAGTGGTAGTAGAGATGCTCGCACCATTGTGCACCAAGCACACCATGCAGCATTTGCGATGAAACTGATACAGTCTCCTTGCATAATGATGGGCATTGGAGTACCAGTGCGTTAACCTCCTCTATCTAATGATATACTATGTGTTTTAAATTTTTGACTGGTTCTTATGCAAACTGGTTATGACATATTGAATGTCACTTCTACAAAAATTTACTTTAAGTTTTTAGAGGGGAATATTGTCCAAAATAATTAATATTATTTTAATCGATTGATCAAGACAAAATCTATACACAAACGGACAAAATCTACAGTACACAAAAACCCGAATCATTGTGTTACCATGTCTGACTCATGAGTTACACTGAATAAAAAGTAGTGATAGTGCTGGTTTTGGCCAATTAGTGCTGCCCTCATGCACGCGATGCAAATTCAAAGTTGTATTAGCAACCTGATCATATATGTTATAACACGACACTGCATTTATGTCTCTGAGGCTAATAGTTAGGAAGTTATTAAGGCAAGACAATACAGATATTTTTGTTATGGTGCAAATTTCTCTCCTGGTACAGCCGGTATGTTTCAGTGTGATTTTCAAAATGTTTCTTCTCAAAAACATGGAGAGAGTGAGAAGGATAAAATCTATCAAAGGGAGAATCAGCTATATTAATAAAAAATAATAGCACAAGCTTCAGTGATGAACTATATTTTGTGTCAATATTAGTTGCTGAATTACTTTATATATATATACAGGTTTCCCAAATCACTGAACTCGACTTTTATTCTTTAATAGGGTGTCAATGATTTTAATCAAATGATTTAAATCAGTGATTAAATCGTGATCTTAATCAAGTGATTTAATAAAAAATCATTGATTAAAATCATATTTTTTTTAATATTTAAAATTACATTTAAAAAAGTATTAAAATGTAAGATGAACATAATTTGGAAAGTTTCTATAGGTATTTTGTCTTATGAATAAACAACAACAAAAAAAGTTAAATAATTTTTTTAAGCTTAGACTTGCAAAAAATTTAATATGGTAGGTTTTTAAAAAGCAAGTTTTTATCTGGCATAAAAAGCATTTTATTTAAAAATGATATTTAAATCTAATATAATATGCAATGCAGGGTTCGTTGATTTCAATCAGCTTGATTTTAATCATGATTTAAATCAACTGATTTTTTTTTAAAAATCATTGATTTAAATCAACTTTTTAAAAAATACTTCAAACGTGGGTTTGTAAAACATTTGTTTAATCAAAAATACATTGTAAATTTAAGAAATGACTAAGAACTCAAAATGTATGCTTTTTTAATTTATTTAAATCAAATATTACACTTTAAATTTTAAATCAAAAATCTTAAATTAAAAGTAGAGAATATTACCTGAAAAATGTTAAAAGATTAGTCATATATTCACCTATTAGAAAGTAAATCTTATTTTTTTTTCTTTAATACAGAAACAGACTTTCTGTATTTAAGGTGACTGTGTAGTTTGAGGATATGAAAACTTCAGATTCAATATAGGTCATTGAAATTTAAATATAGGTCATTCAAAATTACTTTTACTGATATTTATATAGGTATCTCATTATGTCCTCAAGCATATGTAAATAACAAATTGTTCAATTTTCAATGTAATTTATTTATGGAAATATTTCAAAAATAAAAATGATTTCATGGTAGAAATAGTCTGAATGTTTATGCATATATATTTAATATAATTTCAATTTTAATTATTTATAAATTTAAAATAACTAAAATTTTTAAAGTCTTTAATAACAAAAAAATTTGTTTAAAAAATAATTTAAATATAAATTAATGTAAAAATTATTGTATTTCAAACTTATTTTTATTTTATTTTTTTTAACTGAAAAGTAAATCACAAATGATGCTTTAAAATAAAATAACATTTAAAATTACATTACAATACACTTTTAATCTTAAAATTTTTGTAGTAATCAAAGACATTATCCTAGTAGAGAAAAAACTGCATGGATATGTTATTTCAGAGTGCTGTTTCTTATAGTGTTTTAACTGGCCTAATTCTTTCTACACCTTTTCCCCCCTGTTTTTGTTCACATATTTTAAGATTTCTAAATGCTTAAGCTTAATGCTTAAAAAAGTTTTAGCTTTTAGTAATGAAGTATACATATGTGATTTTTTGTTTTATTAAATGGGTAAGTTAAGGTAATATAGAAGATATTTTATATAATGTAGAATATTTTTTAAATTACAGTTAGTGTAAGTGCTGATAAAACACAAGTGTTTTTGTTTCAAATTAACCAAGTGAATGTTTTTTTTTATAAATAAAGTTATTATTATTATTATTAATTTTATTGATTTTGTGAAGGGTAATTTACTTTAAAATGTGTAGTTTTAAAATTATATTTTGAATTTTAAAAAAAATAAAAAAAAAATCCGATTTCAATAAAAAAAATCTGATTTAAATCAAATAAATCCGATTTTTTAAAAAAAAATAAAAAAAATCACAAACCCTGATGCAATGTCATAATTTTCGTCAACTAATCAAATTATTCATTCTTTTATATATTAGGTTGAGCAAAACGTTCTGAGAAATTTTTAATCTGATAATTACCAGAATTTGTATTGTATATAGCAGTACTAGTGGTACTATAGTCCAGACGCAGCTCCATCCGATTATGACCTCTTTCGATCAATGCAACACTACTTCAAGGGCCATCGATTTTAATCCTTTAATGAAGTTGAAGAAGCATCTCAAGAGTTTTTCGACTCCAAAGAGCTGCCATGGTACTTCCAGCAAATCCAGAATCTGGCAGAAAGTCGTGGACTATGATGGTCTTTACTTTGAAAAATAGTCCTTGTTGCTTTTGTTGTTAATTTGCGCATAGCACGCAACTTTCACAAATTTCCCATACCTTTTTGCTCAACCTAGTAAAATAAGCAAAGCAAGCACATTTAATGTCTGCAAGTAAGTAAAAGAATAAATAGGCAGTATGTTATTTTCTCATTCTACTTTTACAATAATAAATTTATAGAAATCGGAGCTAAAGAAGAATGAAAGAATTACAACTGCTCAACAACTATTCTAAAAGAATGTTTAAAGCAGAAAGAACTAATTGGCATAAAAATGCTAGCATAGAAAGAGCTTCTTTTGGTAGATGTAGAATAAATGATTTTATTTTTTTATGAGTGAACTCTTATACACCAAATAAAGAAATTAATTAGGGACTGAAAAGGCAATAATCCCTACTGACTGTTAATAATGCTGTTATTTAATATTTTCAGGATTTCAGATATAACTGGCTATTTTTATATTTACTCTGTATAGGTGTATGAATGGGTGCAAATCATTTTCATATTTTTCTTAGCCTACACATAAAAGTAAGTAAGTTTAGATTTAGATCATTAACAGCAATTTTTCTAAGTCCAAATTCAAAACGAGCTGCAAATTATATTTGTTTGTTTTGTTATTTGTGCTACTACACTAACTAATGAAATTATACTTATTTGCAGTTTTTATTAATTCTGTAATTAGTTACTGTGTATATTATTAATTATCATTTTTGCAATTAAAGCATAAAAATGTGCATTATTTTCCTAATTACAGAGTTATTTCTTTAACAATTATTGATTTTAAGAAGGGTTAACAATTTAATATGAAATGCAGTTGTTAATAATTTTAATAAATATGAATATAAGTAGTATTTAACATGGCTTTATATAATTATTATAAAATAATGCAGGGTTCCAATGCAATTCTAATAAAAAAATTCCCTGACTTTTCCAGGTTTTCCCTGACTTTTCTCAGTAAAAATTCAGCCTACATATTGTTGTAAAACCCTCCACAATGGACTTTAATTTAGATAAATGCTAAAAAAAAGGTATGTGCTGTATGAATTTCTGATTTTTTAATTATTTTTCATATTGTTATATAGTTTGCACAAATTGCATATAAAATTTTTTGATTGGATGAATAATTAATTCAAAATTTCTTCATTTACGACAATAATAAAAATTCCGATGGAAGTGGTACATAAAAAATTCTATGACTTTTCCCTGACCTTTTCAAATATTTCAAAAATTCCCTGACTTTTTAACTAAATTTTCAAATTCCCTGACCCGTAGGAACCCTGTAATGTTATAGAAAATTAAGACTCGCTTGTAGTGTATTTAACAGATATGACTATACTGTCATGCCCTATATCATCTGGTGGTCATGGAAGAGTAATTATGAAAGTGCAATTTAATTTTGATTGTTCCCAATGAATGCTATTAAGATAAATTAAACTAAGGTTATAACATCTTGTAAATTTTAATTTCTGTACAAATTGAATAAAATAGTAAGCTTAACATAAGAAAAAGATAAGCCTATTTACTTGATTGTATAGACAATTTTCTTTATTATTATTTTTATTATAGCAAAAATACTCTAAAAATCCCCCCAAATAGAATAAGTAATAACTTTACATATGTGTTCATCCAGAACATTTGATAACTTTTTGGAAACTGAAAGGTTAAAACAAATAATAATAATTAGGCAAAATAATTTTTATTATAGCAAAAATATTCTAAAAATTCCCCAAAATAGAATCAGGTAATATCTTTATATACATGTTCAACTAGATCATTTGATAACTTTTTGGAAACTGACAGGTAAAAAAAAATATATAAATAATAATAATAATTAGGCAAAATAAAGAAATTCAATGAGTAGGGTAGAGTTGACAGGAATGGGACACTTTTTACAAAAATAAGAAAATCAACTTTGTTTGACACAAAAACAAAAATTTCCATTTATAGAATATAAAAACGAAACACTTTCTAACGTCCTTGAACAATATAGAAATATAATTCACAGAAACAATTTTATAATTAAAGAAATTGTAAGTTTCAAAATGTATCCTACCTCCCCACTAACAGGGAGGTATGAGACAGCTATAAAACTATGTGTGTGGCACAGTGGTGTAGTCGCAAAAAACACAGAGGGTATACGCTCTAAGCAGAGGGTATACGTTCAAGGCAGAGCGTATACCCTAGAGTGTATATACTATAGCTTTCTTGAGAAACAGAGGGTATACGGTGTTTCTTAAAATAATCCAGAAGGTATACGGCGTATACCCTCCACTACATCCCTGGTGTGGCAGAAATAGTTTAATGTCGGCTACTTATACAGTGTAACAAAGATTGTAGGTTGATAATGTCTGTGCTACAATATCAAATTCCAGTATCTTCATCACTGGGAGGAAAATTCAGGATTGTCAGTCAGAAATGACATTAAAAAATCATCAATTCAATTTATTTACATTTTGAAGTAAATGAATATATTATCAATGTTATAATTAATATATTATCCTCTAAAAATATTTGCATATTAGCAATTGACATTCATCTTATTAAAAAGAAGGAATTAGACATGTCTTATTCCTCCCTACTATCTTCTTTTATGTTAAACTTCTTGTGTAAACAAAAATACTGCTATTACGCCTAGTTTAAATTATGGATAATATACAGTATAATCTTCCATAAAGAGGGAAACTATTATATCTATGCATAAACAAGTCCTTAATATACAGAAAGCACTATTGACACTTAAATATAACCTACATTTTCATACCCATATTTCTGTTTGTATCAGAATGTTTTTTGGTACAGATGTCATATTCGCCCCATATTGGCGCAATTTTTTCCCGACGCCAATGACATATACGCAATGTATACTTAACCGGCGCCAAAGTGTCGTTATTTTGCTTGATATGGTAACCCAGATGTTGTTGTTTATGCTGTTGATGTTTTCGCCAAATCGGCGTCGGAAAAAAAATCGCGCCAATATGGGGCGAATATGACATCTGTACCTGTTTTTTATGTATCTATTTTTTAAGGTTTTTAAATATCTGTAAACATTCTATTTAATTTTACATATTTTTGCTTTATGTATGTTTTATTAGGGTAAGAACTTTTTTTTTTATCTACTAGGCTAAAATAATAATATAGATAATGACACTTGTAATTTAAGGCAAAGATAATCACAAATCTATGAAGATCATAAAAGGGGGGGGGGGGATAACCCTAAGGTTTCAGCAAGTTGAGAAGATAAAAATAAAGGTATTTACGTTTTAAAAAAATACCTTGAAAAGAAAATTGTGGAGGACGATTCAGTATTCTAGTTGTTTACAGACTGAAAATCAAACATGATTGATTGGTTGGTAAAATGAGTGACAAGTGAACATGGGCATAATAATTAAGATGTCGTCAATTTCAAAATATGCTGCAGCTGTACAGTACTAGTTCATCTGAATTTATAATAAATAATAAATATTTTTTAAATTTACTTTTAGATAAGTGGATGATTTTTTAACTAACCCCTGAAAAATCCTAATACCCTGTTCACACTGCGTTATCGGAACTCTCTTAACCTCCGAACTCTCTGAGGGAGTTCCACAAACTCTCTGAGAGAGTTTCAACTTTCTTCGGACTAGAGACAGTCACGACCATTCACTCTCGCTGGCTGTAAAGCTTCGCATCACAGATTATATATCTCAGGATTATGAGATATATATAATCTGTGCTTCGCATTAACTGATTGGGTGTTGCGGGCGGTTTTATCTTAAGCGCATGCGCAAACAACACAGTGACGTTCACTGAGTTATCTTAAGTGAGTTTTTCCATGTGAACAGGTTTCCAATTCCGGGAAGGTACCACCTCAAAATTAAGAGAGTTCGGCGGCCTAAGATATCTTAAGTATCGTAGTGTGAACATAGTATAACCCTGATTTTTCTTACCCCTGAAAAATCCAAATTATTTTGAATCGAAATATGATTTTTTCTTTCTTCTGAATCGAAAAGTATAAATTAGTAATCGAATGTCTCGTTTTTAGCATTGCTTGTCGTGTGCATGCTTCTTTAAGAAAATCTTTTATTCAAACTAATATTTTATAATTTGAAGTATATTTATCATCCTTTATTTTATGGTATTACTTTGGATATAAGTGTGTCTGATTACTGAGGTATTGTTAATTCTTCTCTCTGAGTTGAATAATTCCTTCAATCCTAATCTTACAAAAGATGTAGACGTCACATGTCTGAAATCGCTTCCTATGGTGCCCAAATATAAGGCGAATTTGGTGCTCTCCATTTGATTTTTTAGACTTATTTGCACTATAATAATTAAAATAAGGAAGCTCTAAATTAAAGAAAAAGATAACACGTGCTTTTAACGGCAAACTGGGAGTTTTGTGCTCCACGTGTGTGCTCCAGAAGCTATAGTATCAGTCGTTGCTAATAGCAACGTGACGTCAATGCAAGGGGTCTTACCCTGTCAGGGGCGCGATTTTTTAGTCACATATTTTAATGAAATAACATGTAAAATTTAATGCTATTGTATTGATAAAATGCGCTTAAAAAATTACCCCTATGTTAGTGGCAGGGTCCGGTATCTCAGCGAAAACAGCGTACATCTACATAATTTGGTAGTAGGAAAGAAAAAACTTACCCGCATTTCAGGATTATTCTTGAGAATGACTGTAGATTAGCAGCTCTATCTTTTTAAATATTTCCGGATTGATTGTGAATAGTTATTTTAAAGGCACAGGCTACAATAAATTACAAGACTATAAACTTCTGCTGCAAAATATGAAAATAATTTTTAACTTTATGACACTGTAATTCTGATTTATTTTCTTTAATATTTACAAATATTTAAAACTAACTTTGAATATTATTTTTTTAAGTTATATTCCATTTTTTAGAGGAAAATTTTTGAAAACAATAAACATCTTTTTGATGCATGCACAATCCAACATTACACTTTTCACCCGTCCATTTTGTACGGCGGGTTTTTTCTGTAGTGCTACACATTGCCTAGAGCAGGGATGACGAACCTATGGCACACGTGCCAGACGTGGCACGTAAGAAAACTTCTCTGGCACGCCAAAAACTTAGATTATATTCCGTTTACGGAGTATAATCCATTTTTTTTTTTTTTTTTTTTTTTTTTTTTTTTTACAAAAAAGTATAGGTTTGTATAATAGGTGTTTTGTGTAACAATTACTCTAAAATAACACATTACTTTTGAATGAATTAATGTATTATAAATTTCAATGTAGCTTCATTTTTTTCGCCAAGTTATTCAACATATAGTGTTTTCCAATTGTTTCTCTCAAATTTTGAAAGGTTTTATTTTTGAAAATGGAATTTTAAGAGATAGTTTGCATAGTAATGTACCTAATTTACACTCTTCTACTTCAGATTAGGTTTTATTTTCTTTAGGTTTTGGGTTTTAAGTTATTTTAGGTTTAATTTTGAAAATTGAATTTTAACTGTAATAATTATGTATATCTATTGAACTTGCTTCTACCTGAAGAACTAAAAAAGATCTGATTCGGAAGTATACAATAAAAGAAAAACTCATTTATAGATTATTAATACGGAATTCAATGTGACATGACTATATTATTGAGTAAATACAGCATAATAAATCAGAAATCGAATTTAGTATAAATGTAAAAATATTAAGTAAGAGTGCTATAAAAACTAAGTATTGGATTTTATCCAAGTTAAAATGTTTCTGGCACGTTAGAATGTTTGTTCATAAAAGTTTGAAATTTTGGCTGGATCCCAAAACAGCCAAGACACTTGGCATCATTCAGTTTGGCGAGGCGATAAATGGATTTTTGTTGTTACCAGTTCGTTTCATAAATTCTTTCTACGCCTACAATGGTCTGATCTTGAATTGGGATTGGTTGATTTGTTGCGTATTGGATGGTTATGCCTAACTGAAAACTTTTATTCACAATTAGCTCAGCAGTGTTTTGACAACTCAACTCCGCATTTGTAAAAATAGAATGTCAGCAAGTCAAAAGTTAGTTGTTAATTTTTTTTTTTTTGCTGTTTTTAGTTGTAAAATTTGAAAGTTAAAGTATGTGTGTAATTTAATTTGAAATTGTGAGTATTTGTTCATTTTTTTTGCTGGAAATGTTTTTTCCCGGTTAATGAACATGTAAGCATTCATACGACGATTAGTGATTGCCACTTTAATGAGTTTTGTACATTTTGAGATTGCTACAGAGCGAGAACTGCTGAATTTTGAGATTGCTACACAGCGAGAACTGTTGGATCCAGTTATGTTTTTTTTCGGTTAATGAGCGTGTAAGCGTTCATACGATGATTACTGATTGCCACTTTAACGAGTTTTGTACATTTTGAGATTGCTACAGAGTGAGAACTGCTGTATTTTGCGATTGCTACACAGCAAGAACTGCTGAATCCTGTGATATTTTTTTTTCGATTAATGAACGCATAAGCGTTCATACAGTGATTACTGATTGCCGCTTTAATGAGTTTTGTACATTTTGAGATTGCTACAGAGCAAGAACTTCTGTATTCAGTGATATATATATTTTTTATGAACACGAAGTGTTCAAACTTCCGTAAATTAGAAATGATTTGTTCAATGTTTACTCCAATATAGGCACATACTTTAAAATATTAAATGGCGTCATGATTATTTTCTAAAAGTTGTTGAGAAATGAAAATTTTAATCATTAAATCGTTACTCTGCTTTGGAAAGATACTTCAAAAATTTCACATTTTTCAACAAACTTATGTTTAAATCGTTTTATTTTGAATCTCATAAAAATCGGCTTTCCTGTGTTTTCTAATATGTCGTTATTTATAAATGTTGTATTTCCCATGATTCCAGGGTGATGACATAGTAAAAAACAGTCTGGAAGCATTCAGGAAAGTGGACCAATCACGTTAGTTTTTAGGTTGGCGTATGTGGGGTGTTTGGCGCTTGTCAGAAAAGTCACCTAATGGGGTGTCTCACCTGGTTTGGGATTCTGCCGAAAATTTGGCATGCATATACTCAAAATGGTTTGTCATCCCTGGCCTAGATGTACTTCTGACTAGCATATGGTCTGCATTTTTCAATCGTTTATGTAACAGTATTTCTCGTAAAAATAAATTCATTCGAAATACAGTCTACTGCTAAAAAGCAACGCACGACTAAATAGCAAATCTAGAATTATATAATGAACGAAAAATTTCTTTCTAGCATTGGAATCTGAAGTTATCTGTGCATGTGATGTTTACAAGCCCAACGTCCTCTTCTAATGTAAACAATTCTTCCATCAACATTGTTAAGTAATGTGCAAGAGAGTAATTGTAAAGCAAGGATATGGGATATCAAGTTGCTTCAATCTGCTTCAGGCAGTGTTGAATTCTGACATTTTTCTGCGGGACGGGGAGAAAAGTGAAGCCTTAGATGCATGCCGATTTCGTTCGTATACCAGATCAATATAAAAACCCTTAACGGGTTAAAAGTTTGTGACGCAGCACTTTGTCTTTAGCTCTAAGAATTTTAAATTTGGAACTTAAAAATAATGATATTAAATTTTGAGTGACGCAATGCTATTAATTTACCTATACATATATATATCAAAATTTATTCATTGATGCTTTATCATTTACATCTCATAAATTCGAATTATGGATTTTAAAAGATATGATATGAAAATTTAAGTGACGCCTTGATGTTGCTTAAAACGATTAGTTTTAAAATTCAATTTAAATTTTCTTTTGGCTAAATACATTTACACGTCTAAACAATACTTTTCATTTTCCAATGCATTGTTGAATATATTACTTTCACTGAATCTATATAATGCACTGAATTGTATTCATTTGAATAAATTGATTTATCTTTTGCGCCACGCTATCCAAAAATCAAAAGTAAAATTTATGTAAATAGTTTTTTCATCATATCATCCATTTGCATACATTTAACTTAGTTTGGATACAATGACGCAAAAAACTATTTACATAAATTTTACTTTTGATTTTTGGATAGCGTGGCACAAAAGATAAATCAATTTATTCAAATGAATACAATTCAGTGCATTATATAGATTCAGTGAAAGTAATATATTCAACAGTGCATTGGAAAATGAAAAGTATTGTTCAGATGTGTAAATGTATTTAGCCAAAAGAAAATTTAAATTGAATTTTAAAACTAATCCAGGGCTTGAATTTCAGGGCGGGAGACTCCTGTCCAAAAAATTTCACCGTTTTCCTGAAAATTTTGCATTTTGAAATTACGATTAACTCCGCGAACGCCTTGCAAATTTCCCGATATTTTCGCGCGACTAATTGACACATTTTGCGATTTTTTTTTTTTTTACTGCGAAAGATCGTTGAAACTCACGAATTTTCGATACGACCGATAGACAAATTTCATTATCTTTTTCTCGAGATCAGTTGAAAAGTGTCCGCGACTGATTGGCGAATACAGGGGCGATTCTGTTACGAATTTTCCGAAAATTTAAGGCATTAGGTTCCGAAAATTGTGAAAAATCGGTCATCAGTTCAACAGAAAAATATCGCGAATTTCGACAAATGATCGCCGAAAGAATCAATTTTGTCAGTCGTTCGAGGAAAAAATCGCCAATTTCACCACAAAGGATTGCAAATAAAACACAAATTTTTTCAAAGAATCGGAGAAAAATGCAAATTACATCAAAGGATAACAAAAAAATCATAAATTTCGGAAAAAAAACGCAGAAAAAATGTGAGTTTCAGCAAAGGATCGTGGAAAAAACTAATTTCGTCAAAGGATCGCGGAATAAAAGCTAATTTCATCAAAGAATCGCGAAAAAACATGAATTTTGTCAAAGGATCGCAAAAAAACACGCAATTCGTCAAAAGTTTGTGGGAAAATGCGAATTTCGACAAAGTATCGCGAAAAAAAAGCGCATTTCGTTAAAAGATCACGAAAAAACACATTTCGTCAAAGGATCGCGAAAAAACACGCATTTCGTTAAAGAATCGCAAATTTCGTCCAGGGATCACAAAAAACCCCCACGAATTTTGTCAAAGAATCGCGCAAAAGACTCGAATTTCTTCAAAGGATCGCAGAAAAATGCAAATTTTGTCAAAAGATCTCGAAATAACGGCTAATTTCGTCAAAAGATAAAAAAAAAAAACTGAAATTTCGTCAAAGGGGCACGAAAAAACATATATCTAGTGCTGGGAGTGATTCCCCCCACTTCATCCTCTCTGTTGTAACCTTTCAGAAAATTTGCTGTCAGTTTCAGAATTTTTTTTTTACTCATAATCACGCCTGCTTTCTTACTTTTTAAAATAAAAAAACATTTTGTATCATTATTCTGGGTTGTTGGTTTAAATTGCTTCAATGGTATTTTGTCATGCCTGTATTAATACAGACATGACAAAATAATTAATGCATATCTTTAAAAAACACGTAAAATAACAGTGGATTTCATATTTTTTTCTCCCTCCCAAATAGCTCAACTCCCCACCATTTATAAATGTTGGTAGGGAGACTCCCCTCCTATGAAAAATTGAATTTCAAGCCCTGTAATCGTTTTAAGCAACATCAAGGCGTCACTTAAATTTTCATATCATATCTTTTAAAATTCATAATTTGAATTTATGAGATGTAAATGATAAAGCATCAATGAATAAATTTTGATATATATACAGTGACTTCTCACTTATACGACTCTCAGTTATACGCCGAATTCTCTCGGTCCCGTCCGCGCTTTATGGGAAATAATGCTAAACTTCTCTCAGTTATACGACTGCTTCTCTCACTTATGCGACGCTTTAAACTGTTCAGGCGATTTTACATTTCTCACTCTAGAATTAATTTTTATAATCTTTAAAGTACAAATCATTCACGTTTTCTTACATTTATCCTTTCATTATTGTTAAAGTGTTTATGAATAATGAATAACATTTCTTATCTACCTTCGTTTGTTATTAACGATGAAATCTATGGCGGGTGGGTGATTGTATGGAATTCTCTTGTGTCTGCCATTTAACAAAAGCCAAATGACTACCTGCAGATCATGTCTCTGTATGGCACTGGTGGAGAAATCAGGGTTTTTGCAAAATGCATTTTCCTGGAAAATTTTAACAGCTTTAAGGAATGCGTCGTCTTTTAGGAATGAGGGTGTTTTAAGAAAAATAGACTTTTATTTTAAACTTAACAAATCGAAAATGGCAGTTCTTGAACATCACTAGAAAAAAATACTAAGACGAGAACATATCGGAAGCACATCCCAAGCTATAATCATGCCAAAAGACCTATGCGCGTACAGCCTGCACAGCGAAGGGGAAAAAACGCGTACGTCAAAGCAAATCGCTACAAGCTTCCGTGCTAGACGCGTGAAAGGTTATTCATTTCGCTGTAATTTTTTTCAGTTTGCTGCATGTCGATACCTAAACTGAAAATGTCAAAACGTAAAGCATTAAGCATACAATTCAAAGTTGAAACCATTAAGGAATATGATAAAAATTTACTACAATCAAAGAAGGCATTAGCTGCTCTCTTCAATCTGCCAGAATCGACACTAAAAGGAATTCTGAAAAATAAAAATGTCATTATAAATGCATCAAAAAATGTCGATTCAAAGACATCCAGGATACAATGTGGCAGATTTAAAAAATTGACATCAGCATTAATCGCGTGGTGTAACCAAATGCGAGCTTCAAATTTACCGATAGATGGTGTGATTTTAAAAGAAAAGGCTCGCACTCTTACTGAGAAGTATGGAATCGAGAATTTTTCAGCGTCTTGCGGTGATTCGAGAAGCTAAAAAAAGACATCGACTTTTGCATCGCTGCATCACAGGAGAAAGCGCATGTGTTAATGGAAATGATGTTAGACAATGGTTTCAAAATCTACTTATGTTAATTAAGGATTAAGGGACCTAAAGACATTTTTAACTGTGATGAAACGGACTGTTTTTCAAGCTGATGCCAGATAAGACATTATCATACAAAGAAGAACCATGTCAAGGGGGCAGAAAAAGTAAAGAAAGATTAACTATCCTTTTTTGCACAAATAGTGATGGTTCAGAAAAAATAGAACCTTTAGTAATAGGAAAATCAAGATAATCTCGATACTTTAAGAATAAAAAATAATTGCCATGTGGCTACAGAAATTTAAAAAAAGCATAGATGACATCAGAGATTTCCAATGATTTTTTAAAAGAGATGGATGATAAATTTCAAAAACAACAAAGAAAGGTTTTACTTCTAATGGATCAATGCCCATCACATCCCGATGTAAAAGATCTGCCGTTTCTGCAGCAAATTAAATTTTAAAATTTATTTTAGGAAATTCAGTTTTCCCACAAGACCAAACTGCTAGTTGAACGAATGACCCTGATATTGAGAGCGTATGGAATCCTTTAATAACGAAGACTCGAATAAAATGTTTATGGACGAAGGTATTAATTTCAAAGATTATGTAGAATGTGATGATAAACGTCTTCTGTCAGAACTGAGAACTGCTGAAGAAATCTTTGAGGATATTAATAATGAAGTTGTGAGCAAGGAGGATGACCAAAATGAGAGCAATGTTCCTGCGGTTGTAAATTTTTCAAAAGCAAGTACCGCTTTAAATAAATTAAAGAATTATGTCCATCAAAATGATTATTCCCAAACTAGCTTAAAAGCTTTATTAAACTTAGAGAAAGACATTTTCTATTTCCATTTACGACAGAAACAAACTAATATCACTTCATTTTTTGAGAAAATCTGATCTGTAAATTTTTAAAATAAACATAGTGGTAAATGAACAATTTTGTGAACTTTTTAAACATATTTTACGTTTAATTTTTTAATACATTTTACAAATTTTGTTAAAATATGTTCTTAGTACTCAAAACTTATCGTTTTTAGTATAGGTAAAATAATTAATGCCTATAAAGTTTGAAACTTGTATAATAAGACGGTCTCTCACTTATACGACTCTCTCAGTTATACGACTTTTTTCCACGGTCCCTTGAAAGTCGTATAAGTGAGAGGTCACTGTATATATGTATAGGTAAATTAATAGCATTGCGTCACTCAAAATTTGATATCATTATTTTTAAGTTCCAGATTTAAAATTCTTAGAGCTAAAGATAAAGTGCTGCGTCACAAACTTTTAACCCGTTAAGGGTTTTTGTATTGATATCATTACTTTTTTTAGGTTAGTGATAAAAAGATAAAACCACAAAAAAAAATTAAAGACCAATATAATAAATTCATAGTCGTGTTTTCCATTGACCTTTACAATCCTCCATCTAAAGCGAATCAAAGTGTCACAAGAATTTATGAAAACAATTTTTGTGTGCATATTCCAAGATTTCATTAACTAAAATCAAGTTAAAGAAATCTTTTAAAATTTGAACTTTTTAATACTATAAGTTACTCATAAATATGATACAAATAGAAATAATTTAACTGAAACTGTTTTAGCCAACATTTCAATTATCAAATGTAAAATAAGCGATATTTGGAAATTTAAGCATTCCATGTTGTTAAGATTTTACGTTTCCTTTTCACATGTTTCTATGAAAACGCAGAGTTATTATAAAAGAATTTCATTTTTACTTTATATTTTTAATGTTTTGAACTCTTGCACTGTAATACACCAAAAGTGTTAACATTTTTCAACATGGTATGAAATATGCTAAAATTGACGATATATATATATTTTTTGTGTACATGTAAAATAAAACTTTTTCACATTATGATCCACCTTAGGTTTATTATACAGCTATAAAAAAATAAAACAAAGTGTCCAAGAATTTATGAAAACAATGTGTGTGCATTATTCCAAGATTTCCTTAACTAAAATCAAGTTAAAGAAATCTTTTAAAATTTGAACTATTTAACACTATAGGTTACTCATAAACATGATTCAAATAGAAATGAGTTATCTAACTGAAACTGTTTTAGCCAACATTTCAATAATATAATGAAAAACAATCAATATTTGGAAATTTAAGCGTTCCATATTTTAAAGAATTTATATTTCCTTTTTACATGTTTCTATGAAAAGCAGACAGTTTTTATAAAGATATTTCATTTTTGCTTTATATTCTTAATGTTTTGAACTCTTGCGCTGTAATACGCCAAAAGTCTTAAAATTTTTCAACTTTGTATGAAACATGTTGAAATTGATATGAAAAATTCTTATTTTTTTTATAAATACATGTAAAAACTTTTTCACATTAAGATCCACCTTTGGTTTATTAAACAACCATAAATAAATAAAACAAATCAAAGTGTCACAAGAATTTATGAAAACAATTTGTGTGTGCATATTCCAAGATTTCATTAACTAAAATAGAGTTAAAGAAATCTTTTAAAATTTGAATTTTTTAAACCGTGAAAATAGAAAAATAATTTATCTAACTGAAACCGTTTTAGCAAAAATTTCAATCAGTAGGTGTAAAACAAGCGATATTTGTAAATTTAAGTGTTCCATGTTTTTAAGATTTTACGTTTCCTTGCCCCACCAGTGGCCGAGAGGTTCTGCTCTCTAAGCTGGTAGACGGGAGGTGCTGGGTTCGATCCCAATCGCGCCCGTCGGCCTAATCGTTCGGAGTTTTCGTGGTTTTCTTCGAGCCGTGGATCTTCCATGCGTTAATACGGATTAGGTTCCCTTAGAAAGACCCCCACGGAGGGCACTCCCCCCGGGCCTATATCCCTCGTGTAGATAATTGGCCGTCAAAAATCAACCCAATTTACGTTTCCTTTTTACATGTTTCTATGAAAAGCACACAGTTATTATAAAGATATTTCATTTCTGCTTTATATTGTTAATTGCTTGAACTCTTGCATTGCAATACACAAAAAGTCTTAAATTTTTTCAACGTTGTGTGAAATATATTGAAATTGATGAGTTTTGTACCGTGCATTTGAAAATAATAATTTGAGCTAAGCATTGACGTTTGTTTGTCTGGTTATGCTTAATGCAAACGTATGCTTTGCTCAAGCACCAATGAAACTTTAACAATAACTTATTTTATCTCAATAAAGTTTTTGTTTATTTTACAATACACAGGAATATTTCCTTCAGTAAAATTATTGCTAATGTATTTATACCTACTTTTGCATGCTATATGTAATTATTCCAAGAAATTGTGTCTGGAATAACAAAAATCATGATCCATGCAAGGGTGCAGAATATGTCCGATCCGGCGATCTAGAATCGAGGGAAATTTTAACCACCTGGGGAAATTTTGCAGAAACATATACAATTAATTTCGATTTTAACAACAAATTCCATAATTCCCTGAGATAGAAAAATTTCACTACAAATAAAAAGATCTGTTTGGCGATCTTCACAAAATCGATCTCGGAATAATATGTACCGTATATCAGGGGTGATTCTGTTCCGAATTTGCCGAAAATTTAAGGCATTCGATTCTGAAAATTAAAGAAAAGGTCATCAAACTGAAAATTCAGACATAAAAATACCGTGAATTTTGTCAAAGAATTACGGAAAAAACGTGCTTTTCATCACAAGATCGCAAAATAACCACAAATTTCGTCAAAAGATCGCGAAAGAACCGCATGTTTCGTCTAAAGATTGCGAAAAAACCACAAATTTCGGTGAAAGAGCAGCAAGTTTCATCAAAAAAGCACAAAATGAACGTAAATTTTGTCAAAAGATCGCGAAATAAACACACGTTTCGCCAAAAGATCGCGAAAAAACCATAAATTTCATCAAAATATCACGAAACAACTGCAAATTTTGACAAAAGATCGCGAAACAACTACAAATTTCGTCGAAAGATCGCAAAACCACGGCGAATTTCGTCAAAAGATCGCGAAACAACTGCGAATACTCTCAAATTTCATCAAAAGATCCCGAAATCAATGCAAATTTCATCAAAAGATCGTGAAATGAACACAAATTTCGTCAAAAGATCGCAAAACAACCGCGAATTTCATCAAAAGGGGCGAAACAACCGCAAATTTCGTTAAAAGATCGCAAAACCCCCCGCAAATTTTGTCAAAAAACTGCAAATTTCGTCAAACGATTGCAAAACAACCGCGAATTTCATCAAATTATCGCAAAACAACTGTGAATTTCATCAAAAGATGGCAAAACAACCGCAAATTCCGTCAAAAGAGGGCGAAATACCCACAAATTTCGTCAAAAGGAAATCGAAATAACTACAAAACTTGTGAAAAGGAAGGCGAAATAACCGCAAATTTCGTCAAAAGATCGCGAAAAAGCGCGAATTTCATCAAAGGGTCGTGAAAAAAACATAATTAGTGCTGGGAGTGGATTTTCCCCCTTCCCCCACTCTGCTGCTGTAACCTTTCAGAAAATTTGCTGTTAATTTCAGATTTTTTTCCCCCTCAGAATCACCCCTTCCATTATATGCTCGTGCATACGTTATTGGAAAAATAAATTTTCTATACCTACATTAATACAGCATTTACCTATATAACATACCGCAAGATTTTGGGGAAATTTTCATGTGGATTGGGGGAAATGTTGCGAGTAGAAGCATTATCTGCACCCCTGGATCCATGTAGCGCTTTCAACTGTTCAAATGGTAAAAATGATCAAAAAATTGGTTGCTAGACAGTCAGTAAATTTTCTTGTGAAATAATTTGACATAAATCTGAGCAGTGCGTTTATGACATGAAAATAAAATAACACAATATCACGCTGAAAGTGATTCAAATGCAGAAATAAAAATAAATGGGATATAAATGTTTAAATTTTCTTGAGCAACAATGTAATAATGGACTAGAAATCATAATGAATGCTCCCGGTAGCAGAAAGTTCGAGACGGGAGACGGACGTCGCAGATTTTCTTTTCTCTTTTGCAGATTCTTTTTCATCGAACTTTTATTTTGCTTCGTATTATGTTTAGCTCTTTATTACTTAATACAAAAAGTTAAGACTATTATTAATAAAAATTTATAAAATGCCTAAAAACGCTACAGGTAAGTGATTGATTAATTAACGCTCCATTTATAAAAATATTTTACCTGCAGATTATTTTATGCCCCTGAATTATCTGTCGCAGACACTTGGAGAAATTTCTGCTACTGGGTGAATGCTTATAATAAAATGAAATACAGTAAACTCTGTGAACTCCGCAAAATGCATAACCTACAAACATCTATTATCTGCACTATGTGAAACGTAAGTAATAAAACTCACTTTAACATTTAAGTGCATACATGAATTTAAATGATGTGTTAATTTTCACTAAATAACAATTTTTTCTTGAAATAAACTGTGATTTAAGAAAATTCATGCATTTTGTACCCAGCACTCGAAAATAACACTTTGAGATTGACCTTTGTTTCTTTGGTTAGGCTTAGTGCAAACCTATGCTTTGCTCAAGCTCCGATGAAACTAACAATAACTGATTATATCTCAACAAAGTTCTAGTTTCTTTTAAAATACACGAATATTTCCTTAAGTAAAATTTCTGTTAATGTACCTATATCTACTTTTGAATGCCATATATGTGATTATTCTAAGGCATTATGTCTGGACTAACAAGAATCACGATTCATGTAGTGGTTTTACATTGTTCAAAAGATACAAATGATCAAAAAATTGGTTGCTAGATCGTCTGTGAATTATCTCATGAAATAATTTGCCATAAGTCTGAGAAGTGTGTTTATGACATCAAAATAAAATAACAATATCATGCTCAGGGGTAGGAAAATGCATCATTTTACTAGTCACTGGCGAGTGAATTTTCTGACAGGATGAGTGAATTTTTAGGTAGTTTTTGAAAACTGCAAACTACACAAGTATGCCGAAAATGTTTTTTTAATTAGTAGTTAGCTATATTTTTCAACTTTCCTAATTACTGCAATGTAAACATGGAACAAAATTCTATTTTATATTAAACTTTCATCTCTTGTTTATATTTCTCAATTTTATAGGAAAGAAATATATGAAAATGCATTACAGTAATCAGTGACCTGGAGCCGGAAAATTTTTGATGCTCCAGCTCCGCTCCGAGATAAAATACTGTGGCTCTGGCTCCGGGAACTGCTCCAACTCGGCACCGACTTCGCACTTCTGAGTTGCAGATTTTAATTTACACATTTAATTTTTTGCTTACAAATTCTTTCTTTCTTTACCTTCATTAAAGATCTGACAAAATGCATTTTTCTTCTCAACAAACTTGAAATGCTTGTTCAAAAAATATGACATCTTTTAGCTTTTGCTTTTAAAATAGAAAGTTTGGTGGAATTTTAAACACAAAAATCTTAAATTTTTTCTACGCTTTTCAAACAACCAAAATTGTACAACTACACGTGTAAACAACAGGCAGTCATATTTGTTTTCAAATAGTGTTGCCATTTAGCTCAAGTAGAAGTGAAGTAGTGTTACCATATTTTTGTGAGAAGTTTTACATCTTTAATTTTAAAAAAACCTTAAAAAATGATATAATTAAAATACTGAATAATGATGTAATTAAAATATTTTAAACCTGGACATTTAAAAGACTGAAAAAAAAATAATAAAAAACTAAAGGAGCCCTGGAGCAGAGTAAATTTTAGAGCTCTAGCTCCAAGGAAAATACAGCTCTGGAGCGCTCCGGCTCCCTAGGCTACGGTTCCAGCACCAGGTCTCTGACAGTAATAGTAACCAACTATTTTGAGTTGCGTAATTTTGTCATAAAATTTTTTTAACTGCACATTGCATTTTACTGACTGTTGAAATAAATCCTTGGCTGGTAAGATTTTCTAGAAAATCTCCATCCCTGGTCATAAACATAATCGAAATAACTTATCTAACAGACACTTTTTTATCCAACATTTCAGGTGTCTGACTATGTACAAAGCAATTGAGCTATTTAATTATTTTTTAAACGTATTTTTATTAAGATTATGACTAGAAAATGTGAAAAAAAGCAAAAAATATTTTCTTCATTGATAAAATTTTGGTTAATGGAGGAATTTATAGTAAAATTTAGTGAAATTTGGCCCAAAAGGCTCTAAAGAAAATTTGGTACTTTTTGGTTAGCCGGGCACCAGTGTTATATATACATGGATATGTATATATATACATATACAAATATGTGTATATATACAATATATGGATACAATACAGGGCTTGAATTTCAGGGCGGGATTCGCGCCCAAAATTTTGAAGTCCCGCCTATCGTGGAGGGGAGGCTCCCGTCCAAAAAATCTCACCATTTTCCTGAAAATTTTGCATTTTGAAATTACGATCAACTCCCGCGAATGCCTTGCAAATTTCCCGATATTTTCGCGTGACTGATTAACACATTTTGCGTTTTTTTTTTTTACCTTGAAAGATCATTGAAATTCACGAATTTTCCATGCGACCGATAGACAAATTTCATTACTTTTTTCTCGAGATCAGTTGACAAGTGTCCGCGACCGATTGGCGAATTCAGGGTTGAATCTGTTACGAATTTTCTGAAAATTATGAAAAATCGGTCATCAGTTACACAGAAAAATATCGCGAATTTCGACAAACTCTGAAAAAATCAATTTCGTCGCAAAGGATTGCGAATAAAACACAAATTTTGCCAAAGGATCGTGGAAAAATGTGAATTTCGCCAGATCGCGGGAAAAAAACTCGAAATTCATCAAAGGGTCACAAAAAAAAAATGCAAATTACATCAAAGGATAACAAAAAAAATCATGAATTTCGGCAAAGGAACGCGGGAAAATGAGAGTTTCGGCAAAGGATCGCGAAAAAAGAGAATTTCGTTGAAGGATCGTGGAAAAAAGCTAATTTCTTCAAAGGATCGCAGAAAAAACACATTTAGTGTTTAGTCAAACAGCCGCTGAAAAAAAAAACCGCGAATCTCATCAAAGAATCGCGAAAAAACGCGAATTTTGCCAAAGGATCGCAAAAAAACGCGTATTTCATCAAAGGATCGCGAAAAAAACACACATTTCGTCAAAGGATCGCGAAAAAACACAAATTTCATCCAAAGATCACGAAAGAAACTCCACGAATTTCATCGAAGAATCGCGCAAAAAACTCAAATTTCATCAAAGGATTGCGGGAAAATGGCAAATTTCGACAAAGGATCGCGGAAAAACGGCAAATTTCGTCAAAGAATCGTGGAAAAACGGCAAATTTCGACAAAGGATCGTGGAAAAACGGCAAATTTTGTCAAAGGATCACGGAAAAACGGCAAATTTCATCAAAGGGGCACGAAAAAACACATATAGCTAGTGTTGGGAGTAATCCGCCCCCCCCCCTCCTTCCTTCATTCCCTCTGTTGTAACCTTTCAGAAAATTTGCTGTCAGTTTCAGAAATTTTTTTTTTACTCAGAATCACCCTGCTTTCTTACTTTTTTAAATAAAAAAACCATTTTGCATCATTATTCTGAGTTGTTGATTTAAATTGCTTCAATGGTATTTTGTCATGCCTGTATTAATGCAGACATGACAAAATAATTAATGTAAATCTTTAAAAAGCATGTAAAATAACAGTGGGTTTAGATTTTTTTTTTTGTCCCTCCCAAATAGGTCAACTCCCCTCCATTTATAAATGTTGGTAGGGAGACTCCCCTCCTATGAAAAATTGAATTTCAAGCCCTGACATATACCGGGTGTCCCAAAAAGGACTGACTGATTTTAAAATTGAATAACTTGCAAACCGTGACAGATATTTAAAAAATTCTTGCAGGAGGGTTATGCATAAGGTCAAAAGTTTTTTTTACAGTGATTTTCAATTTTAGTTCGAATTCCAAACAATAGATGGTGCTGCGATCAATAGACGCTGAATTCAGGCTCGATTTTTGGTACTTCGTGGCCCGGATAATACATTTCCATCTCCTTTTTCAGCATGGAACAAGAGAAAGGACCAGAAATCGATCCTGTATTTAGCGACTATTGCTTACAGCGCCATCTATTGTTTGTAATTCGAACTAAAATCGAAAATCACTGTAATAAAATTTTTGACCTTATGCATAACCCTCCTGCAAGAATTTTTTAAATATCTGTCACCGTTTGCAAGTTATTGAATTTTAAAATCAGTCAGTCCTTTTTGGTACACCCGGTATATGTATGTATATCCATGTATTTATAACACTGGCGCCCGGCTAACCGAAAATTTTACTGTATGTTAGTTTCCTTTGTACATTTCATATTTATGACATTGGTGAAGGCAATGAACTAAAATCTAAGAAATGTTTTAAATGTTTCAAAACTTATACACTATGACGCAAAAGTTTAGACAATGAAGAAATTCTTACATACTTTGAAAAATATTTATTCAATTTTCAAATCACTGTTTGAAATTAATGTGCTGTACATATAACCAATACTTATAACAAAGAAAAGTGGAATTGTGCATATTGCAATAAATTAAATGGTAACAAAAATAAACTGCTGTCTCAAAAGTTTAGACACAAATTAAATAAAATCGAAATAAACAATTTTTAAAACCTGGTTGCGCATCCATGCTTATGTATTACGTCATATACACGAGATTGCATGGAAGAAACTGAATCTTGCATAGTTTGTGGATCGATATCGTACCATGCATTCTCAATAGATGTCTTAAGTTCCTTTTCAGAAGAGTATTGTCTAGCGTTGCTATAAACTTTGCGACACATGATGCTCCAAAGGTTTTCTATAGGGTTAAGATCTGGGCTACATGCTGGCCAGTCGAGAACTCTTATATTATGGGAATTAAACCAAGATTTTGAATGTTTTGCAGTGTGAATTGAAGCATTGTCTTGCTGAAATTCCCACTGAGGACCCCCTAGAAGCTCAGCAAATGGAAGTAGGTTTTCTTCTAATGTCTGTGTATAATGCTGTGAAGTTTGACGACCACTGGTGAAGGTCAGAGATACTTGTCCATTATAGCAAAAGGCTGCCCAAACCATCACCGAGCCCCCTCCTTGTCTGCGACTAAAAAAACGTCGAGGTTCCTTCCGCAAGTCATGCCAATACGATAAACAACCATCTGGACCATCCAGATTCCACTTTTTTTCATCGCTAAATATGACTGACTGCCATTTCTCTCCATATGACATATCCTTTCGAGCCCACATAAGTCTTTGTAACTTATGATGTGGTTTCAGAGCTGGTTTCTTCTGCATTTTGCTATAAACGATTGTTCCTTTTTCCAAAATTCGTCTACGAATCGTATCCTTTGATACAGAGAGTCCCGATGAGCTTTGAACTCCACGTACGCTCATTTGTTGAGTACTCGCTAGTCTTTGTATCAGGCGATCCTCTCGTACATTTGTCACACGTGGCCTCCCAGACCGACATTTTGCTTTATATTCGGAACCACTCGATAAAACTCGATAAATAGATTTTTTTGACCTATTAATAATAGCAGAAATTTCAGAAACGCTCTTCCCTTCACCTTTCAACTGCCAAATCCTTGAAACCTCATTCACTTGAATTTCTTTAGCTCTCGGCATGTCGACTATGAAGCGCAATCGTTTGCAGAACTTAAGTACTCCAAATTTGTGACATCATCGATTCTAAATTTGCATATGCCAGCAAATATTCAAAGAAATTTAGAATAGTGTCTAAACTTTTGCGACAAGCACATTTGAATTTTTATGAAAAAAAGTAGTATTATAGCAAATAAAACGACTGTCTTTTGTACATAGCATTTTAAATCAGTTTTTGAATATATTTACAGGTTTTTGTAATTCTGACGTCATAATTCTACATTTTAAAGCTGAATGACGTCATTGTCTAAACTTTTGCGTCATAGTGTAGCATATTGTACTTGTTTACATGTTAATTTTCATAAAATTCATCAATGTCTTTCCACAAAACAAAAAATATTTATTTTAAATTTAAATCTTTAGTTCATTGCCTTCACAATAGTGTAAACAACATAATATTTTTAATTTCATAGTGATATTCCAATAATTTTCTGAAGAATAATGTTTTGTGTATGGAATTTTCACCGAAAATTACATTATCCAAAAAAATGCATTTAAAGTTTAGATTTTTGTTTTACTACAAGAATTTCAGTAATTATACATCTAAACTTCACTGTTTTTATAAGTCACTCATTTCTTTAAAAGTACTGACCCTTTTTTAATCTCTAGAAGGCCACATTTTGCCCCCCCCCCCCCCCCCCAGTTTTTTAACAAAGCAAAGCATGATATTTCACATCAAAGATGCGACCGTTATCACAAACACCATATTCTTCAGTTTTAAGTGACTTGGATTGTTTGTGGATTATTCAATACCTTTTAATTTCATGTATAATTCAATATTATACAATTTTACAGGTAAATAATAAAAAACCAGAGCTCGTCTTCTGTATCTAGGCTAGTCAGTGATGATTTGGCACCCAGAAGCAGAATTTTCAGTATCAATCTGCAGCAAACCAAAATTTATCTGCGACCCAACAATACTGAACTAAGCTACTATAATAAATACTCACAGTAATCCATAAAATAAGCAAAATTTACATTTTACAAAGAAAATTACCGTTAATCCGCCCCCCCAAACACGACGGAAAATTGTAAAAAAATCAGAGGGGGCGCTTACACGGTATTAAAATTGAAGTAATGACATCTATGGGGGGCGGGGTGGGGTATGGTAATGGCCGATCGACGTAAAATATGAATTATTTTAATAAAGTGACAAAAGAAAAACATTTTGAAAAAAAAAATTATATACAAAATAGAAAAACAGTATAACTTCTCGATTAACGACAATTTCAAATTATAGAAAATTCTGGATTTCAAAAGCTTTGAAAATGGAATGCATTTAGATAAATAATAACACTAATATCTGTCATAAGATAAATAACAACGCTAATATTTGTCATTAATATGGTAACAGAAAATAAAAGGAGCTTAATAATTTAAAATAATTAAAAAACACCAAGAAATTGCGTTTGAAAATGTCCTAAAATTCTTTCTAAAATTAGTAACTTTTATGCGGTGTCGCCATCTGTTGTAAATGAGGGACATTAAATAACTGTATTTTTTTTTTAAATCATCATTTTTTATGTATAAAGGATAAATAAATAATACAAATCACAATAATATCATGAAAAATATTGCAAATGAAACTAATTAAAAAAAAAAAAAAAAGAATAAATGTGTTATAGTGGAAAATTTAAATCAGATTGACATAGAATTAATTTTAAAAAAATAACTTTATCAGTACGTTAACTCATTTTAAATAGTGATGTATAAAGTAAATATTATGTATATCACCTTCAAATATCAAACTAAATCATTAATTCAATACTTAATAATAATAATAAAATAAATAATGCCAATAAATCCGATTTCACGTTATTTTGGCGCCATCTACCATAACTTAAAGAAAACCAACACAATATAAAATTCTGAAAGTTACTAAACAAAAAAGGCTGCATATTGTTATTATCACTATTATTTTATATATTTAGTAAAAATAATACACAAGGCTAATGGTATTATGAAAAATATTAATTATGAAGTTACGTAGCCAGAATGGAAGTACCGATCGGTAATTCGATGACGTGAATAGATTCTTAATCGAATCGTAAAACGAATAGCTGAACTGCGTTTACGGCTTCCTCTGAGGTTTACGACGATATGCAAACAAAAGGTAAGTGCAAACGCCGAAAGAAGATTTGAATAAACTGAAAGAAATAAATTAAATCAAAGGTAAGTAGAATAATAGACTTAGTTGAAAAGAAAAAGTAAAGAAATGATTGAAATTTTGTCTATACGTGCACACCGAAATTTTTTTGCGGGGAGGGCGCTTTCTCGGGATTTCTTGAATTTTCCAATTTGTTTACAAAGTGGGAGGGGGGCGCTTAATCGGGAAGGGCGGATAACGGGATTTTACGGTAATAACAAACACAATTACTCCTAAAACAAAGTAAATTTGTGATTTTTTTAAGCTCAATATTTATTTTTAAGCTGTATAGGTGAAAACTGGGAAATTGAGTTAGTAGCCAGTGGCCGGTAGACTCAGTTTCATTAGTGGCCACTATAATGTTTCAAACTTTCTTGGCATCTAGATAAACTATAATCGTTGTATATATACATATTTTCTATAAATCAGAGTTTTATACCAGCCAACTATTCATGATAAGAATAGGGACACAGTTGAAATTCAAGAAAATTACTTTAAAACTACAAAATTGTTATGTTAATTTTTTTAGAACATATTTTTGGATTATTTGTAAATGTTCATAAACACAATTATCAATCAGATTACTGTTACTTTCTTTACATTAAAAGTTAGTAACTAAATCTAAATTCCAACAACTAGGTGTATACAAAAAAAAAAAAAAAAAAAAAAAAAAAAAATCAAACAAAACACAATAAAATGCTATTTCGATTTTAGTTAATAATTAAATGTGTTAACCTACCATATACATTACATACAGTTGAAATCTAAGCTGGTGAGTGTATTTCGCAGGATTAAACAGTATCTCTTGCAGAAAAATATTCTAACTGATCAAACACATTGAAGATATTGTAATGTCCTTACCCTTTAGGGTCCATTTTTTTTTCAATTTTGAGAACAAAATTACTTTTATTTTAATAATCTTAATCGTAGCTATCCAAATAGATTTACTGATATGGTAATAGGTTAAGAGTTTTCGGAGACGTTTGGAAAATCTCATATTACAAGAGGGTTTAACAGATATTACAACTTTATAATGTTTTTTGTGTTTTACCACATGATTCGTTCAGAAAAGTAACCTATATTTTAAATTTAAAGAGTGAAATATATGTATAAAATAAATTACTAAATGTCCAAACATAAATGAACTCATAATAAGAAAAGCATAGCCATATACTATCATTACTATGTGTAGATAGTAACAGAAGTAATTTTTAAGACAAAATAATACTTGATGAAAAGACATGTACTATTAGTAGTAAACCAGACCCGAAAGGGGTAAAATCCACTTGCATTTGCATCCAGTGAAAAAAAAAGGAATAAATTATTTGAAATACATGTGGAATCAAAGCTGATGAATATATTTTGCATAAAACTATATTTCTTGAAAAAATAATCCAACTGAAGAGCGAGCATGGCGAAAAACTGAAATATTGAAAATACAGCTAAATTGCTGCAATCTGCTTGCATCCGGTAGGATAAAGAATTAATCAGTTTGCTAATTAGATGTAATCAAAGTAGAGATGCATATTTCCATGAAAAAAGTTGTATTTCAGTTGGTGATCGATAACAGATTTTTTTTTATCGCCACTTGGCGAGTGGCGACTATAGTGGCGATCGATGGCCGATATTTTAATCGCCACTTTTACAACTTTAATCGCCACGTGGCGAGTGGCGACCGCTAATTTACACCTATATTAAGCTGGTAGATTGATAATAATAATATATTGATATAATATAATAATATATTGATAATAATATATTGATTGATAATAATAATCGTAAATAATCTGCAGCGCTGCTGCCGTGCTGCACAGTTTCTGCTATGGAGATTTGGTACACGATCACTTTCTACGCCATGTCATTCATATCATTCCACATAAACACCCATAACAGAAAAAATATTTCTTCTAAATTTAAACCTATTTTAAATTTCATAATGATATTCCAGTAACTTTTTGAGAAATCATGTTTTGCGTATGGAATTTTCACCGAAAATAACTTTTCCAAAAAATGCATTTAAAGTTTAGATTTATGTTTTACTACAAGAATTTACAGTACTATACATTCAAACTTCACTGTTTCTACAAGTCATATTCATTTTTTTAAAGTACTGACCCTTTCTTTATCTTTAGAAGGTCATATCCCCCCCCCCCCACCCGGTTCTTCAACAAAGCAAAAGATGACGTTTCTCATTGATGTAACCGTTATCGAAAACACAATGTTCTTCAGTTTTAAGAGACTTGGATTGTTTATGGTTTATTCAATACTTTTTAATTTCATGTATAATCCAACATTATGTAATTTTACAGGTAAATAATGAAAAAAAATAGAACTCGTCTTCTGTATCTAGGCCAGTCGGTGCCGATTTGGCACTTTCTATGCCTAGGCTGTCAATCCAAATTTCAGACATGGTACAGGCTCAGCAAAAAAAAAGCTGAACTTTCATGGCCTCATGGAATTTTGACGAAATTCACATTTTTCTGCAGCGTTCAGATGAAATTTGTGCTTTTTCTGCGATACATTGACGAAATTAGCGTTTTTCCCCGACCACTTGACGAAAATCGTGTTTTTCTGCAATCTTTCGAAGAAATTTTTGTTTTTTCCCGCGATCTTTCACCAAAATCGTGTTTTTTCCGCAATCTTTTGAAGAAATTCACGCATTTACCACGATCTTTCGTCAAAAATCACGCATTTTCACGATCTTTCGCCAAAGGTTGCACATTTTCCACGGTCTTTCGCAAAAATTTGCGCATTTTCCACGATCTTTTGCCAAAATTCGTGCATTTTCCACGATCTTTCGCAAAAATTCACGCATTTTCCACAATCTTTTAACAAAATTCAAGTTTTTTTATCATCTGACAAAAATCGCATTTTTTTCGCGATTGTTTGATGAAATCCACATTCTTTTTTCACAATCCTTCGACGAATTTCACGTTTTTTCCACGACCTTTCAAAGAAATTCACTTTTACACGATCTTTCACCAAAATTCGCGTATTTTTCACGATCTTTCACCGAAATTCGCATATTTTACACGATCCTTTGACAAAATATGCTTTTTTCTGCAATCCTTTGACGAAAATCGCGTTTTTCCAGTGATCTTTTGGTGGAAGTCACATTTTTTCCCACGATCCTTTGAAGAAATTTGCACTTTTCCCGCGATTCTTTGAAGAAATTTGCATTTTCCCACGATCGGTTGAAGAAATTTGCTCAATTTGGCATGGTTCGTACTCATGTTTTTGTTGTATTACATCCGCTCCCACTAATCCTCCCCCCCCCCCCCCCATTAAAATGTCAACAAATTTTAATGCATATTTGCATCGATCCCAGAGATAATAAAATTCACTACCGAAAAAGCAGAATTCCGCGTTTTCGTGGAAAAGTAACATGTCGGAAAATTATATGTGTTTGCCAAATTACTTATACAATTATCGATAAGCTTGACGGACCAGCCCAGAAGTAGAATTACACCCAAAAATAGAATGTTCATGAAATTTCAAGCAAAATTTATGTTATGTAAAAGTGAATAAAACATGCCCTTTAAACAAAACAATGCTACCCAGCACATACTTCAAGGGGGGGGGGGGGGTTGGTGCCAAATGAAGATATTGATTGTTTATAGTTTCATACAAAAATGTATGTATATATGAAGTAACAAGATACTTGCAAGCTCATGTTAAACTTATGGGAGTGTTCTTTTCAAATTTGTAAAATTGAAAGTAACTTAAAAAAAAAAAAAAAAATCGAAAAAGTAAACACTAATCCAGTTAGAATTCAATCTCAGCTATTCTAAGCAAGAAAAATAATCATTTAAAACTATTAATATGCAAGGGAGAAATTTTTAAATGTACACTTCCATAGGTTTAACGTCAGCAATTCCGATTTCTTCTCATGACTAGTGCAGATTCCTAACCTTCAAGTTAATGTTAATCCTATGAGAGCATTGTTTACATATTCCTTGCTAGCATTTTAATTATTATTAAAATAATTTGTATCTTTTAAGGATTTTTTTTATTTTTTTTGCATAAGGTACCAGTGGGTGAAAATTTTAATTGCGTGCAAGGAAGGTGGGGGTACCAAAATCTATATCGCCCCTGGTGCAAAAAAAGCTAGTTTTGGCCTTGATACACGTTTGATTAGTTAAAAGTCAGCGAGTAACATAAACAAACTTCCATTACAAAGTAGGAAGATAATCTGTGGCCTATAATCTCCTATAAAAAGTAACTGGTTTTGAAGGGAAAGGCGTTTTTAGCCCTTTGATTACCCCCCCCCCCCCCTCATCCACTTCACAATTAAATCAACATACCCAATTAGTTTGGCAAGGCAATATCAACATTTTAGTTTTTATATAAAATAAACATATCAAGCTCTTTTTTTTTTCTCAGAGTGAAAATACATTTTGACAACATGATTGTAAAAAACGAACTTTGAAGCAGGATATGAAAAAAAATCAAAAGAAAATAATTTAAATCTTTCTTTTAAGAATATTAACTTTAGAATTAAATAAAAACAAGTATCTTACCTTTGCAAAAAAAGCTATTATATCTCTTATTTACCTATAACCTTTAATTACTTAATAAACAAAAAGAACATGAAGAAAATTTTTACTTTTAGAAGCTCAAAACAACTAGTCGGGATAATATGATTCATTTTGAGCTAATCGTGTGCTCTGAACAAATTATTCAAGTGCCTTCCAATTGGCGTTATAGCAATAGGTCTTTTTCTGCCAGACATAATCTGCAAATATCACAAATTTTCTTTTAAAATAGCATTCTATTCTAATACTACAAAAGAAAAATACGATGTCTCTTTCCCTTCATTTTGATCTCAAATAGCAAAGTAAGTTGAACATCCATTGCACATATTATTGGAGTTGAAAATTAGTTTGTTTCAAGTTGGGAAATTTTTTAATCCCCCCTCCCCTCCCCCCCTAATAAATATCTGTCACTACGCACTGACGAATCGATAAGGAAACGACGAATTTAAACAATAAATCGATCATTATAGCGAGTTTCTGCCCGTTAACAAGTAAACAAACAAACGCGGGTTAGGATTCAATTCAACAAGATTGAACGATTCAAACGATTGAAAACGCAAGCTACGGTCATAAACAAGAAATTAAAAATAATTTTTTTTGAAAATTGAAAAAAAATTATAAATAACAATTATATTGAATACATACAATTAAAAAAAAATTCCCCTTTTTAAAAAATGAATTTAAATCTTTTTTCGACAAAAAGCAGTAATATGAAATAATAATTTCTTCATAACAAAAGAGAAAGATAATATCAATCGAAATTTCATTTAATATATTTAATATTTTAAAACACATAATAATTAACATTTAAAATTTTAATATTTAAAAAAAAAAAAGATTTACTGCCTACATTCAGATTGTTAACTCATCTTAGAATATCTAAAATGACTTTGCAAATTCTGTTTCTGATTATACCCACAGCAGATGGATTAAGACTCCTCCTACATACGAAGTAACGTCAAACCTATTCACCAATCACAGACGAGAAAAGTAAAAAAAAAGCGATTTTTAAAAATAAAATGAGTTTTCCCATATAAAAGATAAGTCTTATTCAACTCGTCTTAATCAGATTCATATTATATATCAATTTAAAGAAAATCGCCCGTACCGTTTTCGAGATTTTGAAATTAGGAACTTCTTACATACCGTACCAACGCTTTCGCTTTAAAAATGGCTATTTAGATCTCAAAATATACTGCACGTAGAAATGTAAAAATTTCAGTATACGATTAGACTGCAGATATAAGACTGTTCGAGAAAAATCAGAACAATAGGACCTATATCTGCTGAGTTATTAAAAGGCGGCTTTTCGCGTTTTCTTTGATGTCGAGTTAGCCGTATATATGAGTTCCGCCTTCTACGATACGATTTTAGGCTTAAGGCAGCGTCACTCGGAATACTACCGTCTTCCATGATAAATATTTGCAATAAAAGAACTGTTTTAAGGTTATTTTAATGAATGTTTGAATATTCACTTCTTATATGCATGCAGAATAAAAGAAATTGGTGGCTTATTTCTGCATTATTGTATTCCTTCTATTTTAAAAATGCTAAAAACTACAAGAGCTAAAAAGTAGATTTTAAATTCATCATTGTAGGCTCTTTAAAAGTTATTTTTACAGCAGTGCTACCAGTTGCCATCTATTAATAAAAAATAGAGTTAGAAGATTACTTTTACACAATTACCTTTGAAGTCAGGCAATGTTAAGAGTATTTTAAAAAATGTTAAACTTGTGGTATTTCAACAAAACCACTGTGCCGGAAAGAGTTAAACTTCACTCTTTCGAAAATGCCCATTCACTAATTTTAATCCTATGGTACAGTTTTTTAATATCTCGTTTACATTTCAATATTAAACAATTTTTTTTTTCTTTTTTTGTATTGGAAAGCTGAGGATAGCTCTACAATCTGTGTTTTTATACTTTTTCGATTTTGATTGCAGCAATTTTTTTTTTGGAGAACACTTTCACTTTCAAAAAAGTTAAATTTGGAAGAACAGTTTATAATCAAGATTTTTTTTTTTTTTTTTTTGAAATGTCATTACAAAACTATTTTTTTTTTCATTAATTTAGCAGACAAAATCAACCCAAGATACAGTGGTGAGAATTTTTTGAATTTCAGCGAATTTCTGTTAAAAAAATCCTCCCCTTTAATTTTTTTTTTTCAGATTTTTCTGAGCAACAAAAAATAAGCTAAGATTAACTTTATAACTCTTTAATTTTTTCTGACCTATTTACTACTTTGAAGCAGCCATACTCAACCTGGGTGGAAAGGGGGTGGCTATTTGGCTTGGAGACCTTTTACGTGTAGACCGAGAAACACAATCATTAAGAGCCATTATTTTGAAAATCAGACAAAGTGTGATGGTTGTATTTTTTGATTTGCTTGATATTTTTTTATGTGGAAGTAGATCACATTTAATGAATAATGTGCAATTTTGAAGCCCTGATAAAATTATCCCTTCACTGTAAAAAATGTCAAAGTTAAAGGTTGTGACAGCCATTTTTCATGAAAAGTGAAATGCGAGTGTGTTTGCAGTGCTAAAGCTTGGGAAAGCAGCGGCATCCCAAAATTCTTTTGTGGTGATATGTTAGTATAACACTACCTGCTTAGTAAACTGTATTCGTTTCCATGGGGCATTGTTATTTTACATTGTTATGTTGCCTCAAAATGCAATGAAAATGATGTTTTTGTCCGTTTTCCGCACGTATTTTCTTATTTAAGTAATAGTACCCCAAACTTTTACTTATAGAATATCAAAGTGTACTACTAGGACAAGCTAAATAATATAAAACTTTACCGGAATATTGCTGCTGTTAGCAGGAATAGTCTGTTAAATATTCAAAAATTTCAAAATAGGCAGCATTTCAATTAGTCTTTTCTCAAAACAGCGTCACGGTTCAATAAAACAAAATATATCACGTAGTAGTTGGAAGTATGTACAAACACATGGAAAAAAAAAAAAGTAGGGCTTCGTCATATTTTTAGAAAAAAAAATGTCAAAAGTCACAAATGAGACTGTCATTTATCATACTTTTTCCCTATCAGAAAATGAAACATCACGTTTTTCTTTCTGCTAGCTATGTTTTTTCACTATGAGAAAATGAAATATCCCTTTTTCTTTCCCCTTCCTTGTTCTAAATGGAAAAAAGGGAGATTTAAACGGGATATTTTGACTATGAATTTTTGTAAATTTTGTTATTTTTTTTTCTAAAAATATGACGAGGCCCCACTTTTTTTTCTTTTCCATGTGTTTGTACATATTTTCAACTACTAGGTGATGCATTTTGTTTTATTGAACCGTGACGCTTTTTTGAGAAAATACTAATTGAAATGTTGCCGATTTTGAAATTTTTGAATATTTAACAGACTATTTCTGCTAACAGCAGCAATATTCCAGTAAAGTATTACAGTAGAAGATCTTTATAACGCAAACCTAAAAACGCAAGGTTGTGCGTTATATAGAATTTTGCGTTATATGGATCACATCATTAAATTCACCTTGTAAACATGGCCAAATATGTCTGAAACACATCAAAATACATTAGAATATCTTTATACTACATTCCTTGTTACCAAGAGTTATCCAAATTATAAATTTTTGCATAATATAGGCCAGACATTGTTAAATTTACTTTATAAACATGATCCAAACATAACTGACACAACTATCCATTATATTAGACATTTTCAAAAATATTCATTGTAATAATAGCATTTTTTTCAGTAAAAAAAGTCTTAAATTAGAAGATAAAGTTGAACTAATGTATCAAATTTAGTCCTCTAGAAAGTAGCAATATTTTACAATGTGAAAGTGCAGGTGCTTTTTAACTGCAAAAATCATTGTTTACATCTGAGAAGTTGTGCGTTATATGGAGAATTGCGTTATAAAGATCTTCTACTGTATATTATTTAGATTGTCCTAGTACTACACTTCGATATTCTATAAAAAAAAGTTTGCGGTACTATTGCTTAAATAATAAAATATGAGCGGAAAACGGACAAAAACATCATTTTCATTGCATTTTGAGGCAACATAACAATGTAAAATAACAATGCCCCATGGAAACGAATACAGTTTACTAAGCAGGTAGTGTTATACTAATATTTCTTCACCCAAGCTTTAGCACTGCAAACATACTCGCATTTCACTTTTCATGAAAAATAATGGTCACAACCTTGAACTTTGACATTTTCTACAGGGAAGGGAAAATTTTTTCAAGGCTTCAAAACTACACATTATTCATTAAATGTGATCTACTTCAACATAAAAATATATCAAACAAATCAAAAAGTACAACTATCAAAATATCACTTTTTTGTCTGAATTTCAAAATAATGGCTCTTAATTCATATTTATAAAAAATTGGAATGTTTAAAAAGATATTTAAAACTTTCATTGTAGTTTTATATATTTTTATGAGAAGAAAAAATCTGTTTATTTTTGTATAATTAACTTGAAATATTAAAAAAAATCTAAATTTTGTTTGCTTAGTTCATTTTATATGCAGCTCGATTGCATTATAGTGATGCATATTTTTCTTATTCTTCAACACAAATCAAATGTTATTTAAAATTAAATTTCCACTTTACATATTTTTACATTTGGAAAAAAAAAAAAAAAAAAAAAAGTCTTTTCATTGAGCAAAAGCTAATTTATTAAAGAAATTTTCAGATTCATATTACAGTCGAACTTGGATAATTCGAACGTCTTTAATTCGAATTCGTGGATAATTCGAAGTTTTTTGACAGTCCCTTGAAACTTGTATTCAGTTAATGCTAAAATATCTTGGTTATTTCGAAGTCCAACTTCTTTAATTCGAAGTTTTTACCCTTTCAAAAATGACAAAATCTAGTTTCAATACAGTTTATTTGAAAAGTGGCTGCATTATTTTCAGCTATTGTGGAAAATTCTTTAGGGAAGAGAAGGGGGTGGAAGAATATTCTTATCTGTTCTAAGAAACAGAGCTGGGATAAAGGGAGGAGGAACGAACGCCCTTTCCCTTGTAAGTGACACATGCTACTCTCGCCAATGCGATAAATCATAGATGACACGCGTTGCAATTCCATCAAAACCAGGACTATAGTCGCTTGAGTTTTCTTCATTGTGCTTTTAGTTTTTGTGGTGAGAGTTCAGTGCAAGCATGTCGTTGAGTAAGCCCCGTGTCCCGTATAAAACCTTATCTTTCGATGAAAAAATTGCTGCGATTCGTGAAGTAGAAAAGGGTTTTAAAAAAATGCATCATCGCAAAAGAGTATGGAATAGCACCTAACACTCTTTCGACCTTTTTGAAAAATAAAGAAAATTTTTTGAAATCTAATCGAAATCGCAAACGAGCTAGAGATACCGATAATCCTGATGTGGACGAGTGTGTCTTGAAGTGGTTTAAGCAAGCGCGGGACAAAACATCCCTCTCAGTGGAACTCTTGTTCGTGCAAAGGCGGAAGAATTTGCTGTCAGCTTAGGAAACAACAACTTCAAAGCAAGCTCCGGATGGTTAGATGGATTTAAAGAAATAAATGAAATTTCCTTTAAGTCTGTGTGTGGTGAAAGTTCAAGTGTGGACCAAGATGCTGCAAATGAGTGAAAAAAAAAGTTGTTCAAATCATTGAGCATACACAGGACAGAGACATTTTTAATGTCGACGAAACTGGACTTTTTTTCAAATGAACCTCTGCAAAGACTTTGGACTTTAAAGGTGAAAAATATAGCGGAAGAAAACGCAGTAAAGACTGAATAACCCTACTTGTGGGAGCAAACATGGATGGCACTGAGAAGTTACCTTTACTGATGATTGAAAAATCAAGAAATCCAAGATGTTTTAATAATATAAAAACAAAGCCTATAGAATACCGTTCTAACACGAAAGCCTGGATGACGGTGAATCTTTTTGAAGAATGGCTGCTAGATCTCAATCGCACGTACCAAAGAAAAAACATCCTGATTATTGATAACTGCATGGCCCATAAATCGATAACTGCTATGGAAAATGCCACTGTTGAATTTTTTCCACCAAACATGACTTCAGTTGTGCAACCAATGGATCAAGGCATCATTAAAAATCTGAAGCATTTCTACAGATGCCTAGTCATTCAACACCTCCTTACTGAATCTTCCCAAAAGCTTCCCATTACCCTCCTTGATGCATCAAGAATGTGTTTAAATGCATGGTCCAAAGTGAGCCAAAAAACAATAGCAAACTGTTTCCGGAAAGCAGGATTCATCAGGAACACTGTCCCTAGCGAGCTTTTAGATGAAGAAAATTTACCTCCCCCAGTTTCATGGGAAAACAGCATACCATCTGATGATTACGTCGACATTCATAAAAACATAGACATTTGTGGAGAGCTGTCTGATACAGATATTCTATCAAAAGCTCTAAACAATAAGAACATTGCAACAGAAGTCGATGAAGATATTGAAGATGAGGTAGAAGAACAGAGAACGAATCCAACTTCAAGTGAGGCAGTCTTTCATCTAGCCGAATATCGTCGTTATGTAGAAGGACAATCTTACGTGAGTGAAGCTGTGTTTCGAGCTGTAGATATCCATGAAGATTTTGTTAAAAGAAATCAAGTAAGCTCTTTAAAGCAATCTGAAATATCTCAATATTTTAAAAAGCTGTATTTTTTTTTATTTAAAATTAATAAACTTTTCTTTTTGTAATTTCTGTTGCGATTGATTATTTTACGACATAAAAATAATTTTTTTTGGATAATTCGAAGTTTTGTAGTGGTCCCTTGCACTTCGAATTATCCAAGTTCGACTGTATTATTTTTTGTATATTTACATTTTCCCTTATTCTATTGCATTTTATACTTTTTATATAGATTAAGGAGACAGTTTACCTTAAAATTGGTCAAAAAATCAATTTTTCTTTTTTAATATTAACTGAAAGCCTGTTTAATTGTGAATATTTTGAAACCTCATTTTTACCCTTACGGTAATTATATCGTAAGTTATTGTAAATTTTGTTAATACACCCATACAAATTAAAACTTTAAATGTCTTTTTCTCCATGTTCATATTTTTGTCACTTTCATGTTTTAAAAATGCTAAGGCTTTGAGATAGAGATTGAAACTTTTTATGTACATGTTCTTATATATGTGATAAATCTGTGCATGGGATGGTTTTTTGTTACTTTGTAAAAAGTAAAAGTATATGAAAATATGTTAGATTTCATCGTCTTACACTATATCAGAAGAAAAAAAAAATTGTATTTAATGTAATATTAGATGTATTTAAAAATCCATGTGTGTAATACACATTTGAAAATGTAACTTTTTTAAAATTTAAATTAAATATGCAGTTAAAAAAATTTCTTTTTCAAAATGTATTTTTTATTGAACATTGAAATGCAGTAAGTAGGTACAACATTTGCACCACATTTAAACAAAATTGTTGGAAAGGTAAACTGTCCCCTTAATATATTGATTAAAATTATTTTGTAATATCGTTCTGTAATTAGACATTTGTTTTTTTTTGCCTTTTTGCTACACTGAGAATTAGGGTTTAATCTAGGAAAAAGGGTTTTTTGGCAAATTGCAGCCAATAACTTCTAGCCAAATAAAAATAAGTTTTAGCCAAGGAAAAAAATGTTTTATTTATACAAAATTTCTATATACATGAGTATTATTTTTAGTTATGCAATATACAAATACATCACTCTGTAAGATTGACCCTTCGAGATTTGGCTGTATACCACACAGCAAATGCTTTTTTTAATGGAAATTCTTTTCAAAATTCCCCTTCCAAATTAATCATCATTAAGTTACTTAAATTCTTGATAGTCAATTTGTTTCTCAAGTCAGTGTTTGTTATAATCATGAAACTGAATCCCCCTTCACAGTCTGCTGTAGACAACATAAGTGATGCTACAAATTCATACAAAGAAGTCACATCGGGGAACATGCCAGTAATGCCATTTTTATGAAAAAAAAAAAAAAAAAAATACAATAAACTAGTTTCATTTCTTTACACGTTGTAGCCAGAACCCACTTAAATTCAAGTCTGAAAAGTTTATACGACATGCATCTGGCACATTGATGATTCAAAGGTAATGCACATCGTATTCCATGCTTATACAATTTGCGATTTTCGCTTTTGCCATATGCTGGAAACTGGAGACTTGTCTGATGCAAATGACGTCACACTGTTTGAAGACGCTTGCATAGAGAGCACGAGACAAATTTTGAAGTGTTGCCACAGCGCAGATGCAATATCAATATTTTTTTTTTTTTTTTTTTTTTTTTTTTTTTGTGCAACGGCAGCAAGTTTACGAAATGCGGAACAAAATGGGAATGATATAGCATATTTCTTTGGTTGTCGCTATTTGGCTAATTCACTAAATGCTTTGGGGGCAAAAAGCACTTCCAGTTAGCTATTTGGCTAGCTATAGATTAAACACTAGAGAATTAATGTAATATACTGAATTATTTCTTCTTTTATTTGATTTCAGAGCAGGTGTTTAAAATCTATTTGCATTATTTCAAATCTTAGACATTAAAGTACAGTACAGGACCTATTATCCGGAATCCTCGGGACCGAAGGCTTTCCGGATTTTGGAATTTTCTGGATTTCGGGTCCTTCCGAATTTCGTGTTTTTCCGCGATCCTTTGACGAAATTAGCGTTTATTTCTCAGATCCTTTGACGAAATTAACGTTTTTTTCGCGATCATTTGACGAAATTCGCGTTTTTTTCCGCGATTCTTTGAAAACATTTGCGCTTTTTTGCAATCCTTTGAAGAATTTTGCGTTTTTTTCGATCCTTTGACGAAATTCGCATTTTTTTCGCAATTCTTTGCAATAAATTCGCATTTTTTCGCGATTCTTTGACGAAATTAACGTTTCTTTCTGCAATTCTTTGTCGAAATTAGCGTTTATTTTTCATGATCCTTTGACAAAATTTGCGTTTTTTCACAATCCTTTGAAGAAATTTGCGTTTTTTCGCGATCCTTTGATAAAATTTGTGTTTTTTCATGATTTTTGAAAAAAATTCGCATTTTTTTTCGCGATTATTTGACAAAGTTAGTGTTTTTTGTTCTGGAATTCATTGACAAAATTGGCTTTTTTTTTTCACTATCCTTCGACGAAATTAGCCTTTTTTTTACGATCTTTTGACGAAATTAGCGTTTTTTCCAAAATCCTTTGGCAAAATTAGTGATTTTTACCGCGAACAACTGACTTTTTTTTAAACGAATCATAATGTAAATTAATTTTATACTAAAATTTGAGAGAGAAATTATTTTTTTCCTAATTTCGGGGGAGGGGGGGGGGGTGCTCCGTGTTCGCCCGCCGCTGAAGTAACATATTTTAGTGGTTACACACTGAAACACAACGGACTGAAAAAAAAAATTAGAAAACTGGGAAGTTCAAAAATTTTTAGAAATTCCAAAATTTTAGTCAAAATTTACAAATTTAGAAAATTTTCAAATTTCTTTTTCCGGATAATGGGTCCTGCACTGTATATCATTCTGAGATAGAAATTGCAATTATGTTCGAGTATCATTAATAAAACACGAAAGAACGGATATCCACATATGTGGTCTTGGTGCTCAGAGGTTAATTACCATCCCCCCCCCCCCCTTAATATGCAAGTGTAACGTGTTGCAGCTTGCAGCCCATCCAATGTCCCAAAGATTTGTTTGTAACCTACAAGATAAAAAGGTTGAGCATGGCCAGCATTGGAATTGATTAAAAAAAGACGTCCCAAGGGCCAGTAAGCATTAGAATTTACTGGTCCACAGGCATCATCACTGGCCCGAAAATTAAAAAAAATCTGTCATAAATCCGAAAATTTGGACAAACTATATCGCGAATTTCGACAAATGGTCGCCGAAAGTAACCAATTTCGTCAATCGTTCGAAGAAAACTCGCCAATTTCGTCAAAGGATCGCGAAAAACCGGCAAATTTCGTCAAAAGATCGCGAAAAACCGCAAATTTCGTCAAAGCATTGTGAAAAAACGGCAAATTTCTTCAAAATATCGTGAAAAAGCGGCAAATTTCACCAAAAGATCTCGAAAAACGGCAAATTTCAACAAAAGATCGCGAAAAAACGACAAATTACACCGAAGAATCGCGAAAAAACGGCAAATTTCGTCAAGAGATCGCAAAAGAACCGCAGATTTCGTCAAAACATCGCGAAAAAAACGCAAATTTCGTCTAAGCATCGCGGAAAAATGGCAAATATCACCAAAAAATCGCGAAAAAACAGCAAAATATCGTGAGAAACGGCAAATTTCGTCAAAACATCGCCGATGTATTTCCGAAAATGTGATGTGAATTTCCGAAATTTTTTTTTCACTCAGAATCACCTCTGCCTATCAGGGAGGGAAAAAAAATTACTGGTCCTGCAGACCACTAATTTTTTCCCAATTGAATCTTCAGTGGTCTCAGATCACCAAGGATTTCGAATACTGAGTATGGCTGTTTTAAAGCAATAATAAATAAACAATCTATTATATAAATTATGTCTACCCTCAAAAATTTTCTCTTGTCCCTCTTTATCTTCTGCCCTCCCACAGCTTATGAAGTTTAATATTTTTTAAAGATTCTTTTACCCTTTTCTGCTCTGTTTGTGATTATGTTGTAACAATAATTTAACAATCATCTAAATCAAACCCTCTTCAATAAAAAGTCCTCTTTTTTCCTTTACTCTCCATCCTGGCAAACACAGCTTAAAAAATAATAATAAAAAAATGCTTTTATTTATAACTTTCTTGTGACAATAAGTAAATAATCATCTAAATTATCTCTCTCCAAAAATATTCTGTTTTTCCCTTTCCCTTCCCAACAGCATAAAGATGAAAATAAGGAATTTTGCTTAGTCCTAGCCACTGGCCGGTAGGTGGATTTTTTTAGTAGCCAGTTTGTGGCTAGTGAGAATAATTTTCTTTAGTAGCCAGCCATTAAGTACATTTATCTCACTGAATATTTATTTTAAAAAACGATATAATGGTCTTATAGTGAACAAGTAGTTTATGAACTGAATAAAAATATTTTAATTTATATTGTTTTGAATAAACTTGAGATACTAATTTCCAATCTAGGTAATGTATGAAAATATTCAAATTAAATAATTACAGTTAAGAGAATTAAAATAATTTCTAATTTAAACATTATTAGTAACATGTATGTCATATATTCAAAGAATAAACTACTCTACAGCTAGGGTGTCGACGATTTTAATCAGTTGATTAAATCAGTTGACCACATCAGTTGTCAGCGATTAAATCGTGATTTTTATCAACTCATTTTTTTTTTAAAAATCATTGATTAAAATAAAAAAATTTCTAAATGTTTAAAATGGAAAAAAAAAAAAAAAAAAAATTAAAATTTAAGATCAACATAATTGGAAAGTTTCTACAGGTATTTTAACTTATGAATAAACAAAAAAAGGAGCTTTAAATAATTGTTTCCAAGCTTAATTCCTGAGTATTGTAAAAAAATAAAAACAGTTAAGTTTGTGAAACGCATTGTTTTTATCCAACATAAAACAGTTTCATTTAAAAATATTTAAATCTAATATAATTTACAATGTCATAATTTAATTTTGGAAATCAATTTATGCATTATTTTATGTAAAATAAACGTAGCAAGTGTAATAAATTTCTGCAAGTAAAAGAATAAATAGTCAGTGTCTTAGTTTCTCGTTCTACTTTTGTAATAATAAATTAATAGCAATCTCAAGTTAAAGAAGAATAAAAGAGTGACATCTGCTCAACAGCTAAATTGTAAATGAATGCATAAGAAAAAATGAAATAATTGTTATAAAATCTGTTAAACGCAGCAAGAGCTTCTTCGGTATAGGCAGACTTGGATAAAATGTAAAACTGTCTGTGAACTCAAATAATTTCTTTAAAATTTTCTGCCAAAAAATGTCACGTTCCTCCCGAGTCCTATATTGCTGCCAACAGCAAAAATGAAAAGTTATATACAAGCACATAAACATTCGCTAAAATTTCCAACCAAATAAACTTTATTTAAAAAGAGATCAACATTTAACATTTATTTTTTAAAACAAAATTTATTTTTAATCTGTTAAATTAATCTGCAAAGCCTAACATAATCTGCAGCACCCGCGTCGGTGCTGCACTGTTTCTGCTACAGGCCCTGGCAGGAGGGAAAAAAAAAAAAAGGAAATTGTACCCGCCGTTCCGGCATAAGCACTGCACTTACAATATTTTTAAGTTTTTAACTCGTATGAGCCGCGGCGCTTCTTCCAAAAAATACTGTACTATGGTACATGACAAATACTTTCTTGCAAACTTTTTTTTTTCTCTAGTTGAAAAATAGTCTACGGACCTTGTCAATAGTCTGCAACGTGCGTTACACCGATTCTCTGCCTGGGGTCTTGTTAATTTCTTTTTTAAAATAAAGAAACTTGTAAAAAAAACCCCATCAAAACTGTCTGCAAACTGAAAATTTTCTGTGAACGCCGTTCGCAGAAAATTATCTGACTCTGGGTATAGGTTGAATAAATGTTTTTTTTTTTTTTTTTTAACATTGTATACTAAATAAAAAAAATAATTAGGTATCGAAAAGGCAGCAAAACTTTTCTTAAAAAGAAAAAAAAAAAATGGAACCATATTGAATGCTAATAATCCCCATTGAGGGGTAATAATGCAGTTATTTAAATATTTTGAGGATTTTGGATTTGGATATAACTGGCTATCCTTATATTATTCTGTATGTATCTATGAATAGGTTTAACTCCTTTTCATAATTCTTTTGGTTAGCATAAGCATGCATGTATGTAAGTTTAGATTTTGGTGATTAACAGTAATTTTTCTAAGTACAAATGCAAAATGAGCTGCAAATAATGTATGTTAGTTTTGTTATTTGTGCTACTATTTAATGAAATTACTCATTTGCAGTTTTTATTAATTCTGGGATTACTGCACAAAATGTGGTAGCTAGATACTTCTTGTAAAAAACTTCCCTATTCAACAGTATTTCTAGATTCATGTGCCCAAGATCTTGCAAAAATAATAGACCTTTATTTCTTTAGAAAAAAGAGGATATTATTAAAACATGTTGTTATTTGTCTTTTTCAATTTGTGATTCATAAAATTATTAAAAATTAAGGGCACTTTATTCATCATACTAAAAATTATTATTTTTTTTTTCTTATATCATTACTAAACACATAACTAATATATTTCCTCATGAAATAGTGCCCTTTTTTGGAACTAGCATTCTGCCCCTTTTTCTTTCTAAAATAAATACTACATTATTAATTATCATTTTAATAATTAAAGCTTAAAAATGTGTAATATATTCCTAATTAGAGAGTTAATTGTTTAATAATTATTCATTTGAAGTGGTGTTAACAATTTAATATTAAATGCAGTTATTAATAATTTTAATAAATGTTAAATATCACTAGTATTTAATAAAGTTTTACATAATTATTACAATATTAATGTATATAACATTATTGTATGATACTACCTAATGAAACTACTAATTTGCAGTTTTTATAATTTCTGTAATTACTAACTAATAATTATAATTTTATTAATTAAAGTGTAAAAACATAGCAATTAGTGGTTTAATTGTTTTGGAAACCTAAAACTCTTGGTAGCTATTCAGTATTTGAATGCTGGGAAAATAATCATAAAAATCCGATTTAAATAAAAAAAATCAGATTTTTTTTATTTAAAAAAAAAAATCATGATTTCTTTACACCTTATCTACAGCAGGGCTTGAGATAGAAAAATCCACAAACCGGAACACTTCAAAATTATTGTTGACTAAAAACTTTTTTGAAAGTATAGAGAAATTTATATATAACCACACAAAAACAATTTAAAATATCCATGCAAGATTCTAAATAATTTTTTAAAAAAAGTTACAGAGAGCACAATAAGTCATATATATAAAACTGTAATTATATGTTTTAATAATTGCAGGAACCGGAATATTTACTTTAATTTCATGAACCGGGACAATATTGGTCTTGATTTTACAAACCGGAATATCGTTCTGATTTGCTCCATTATATTGCCAGCCCTGCTCTACAGTGAAACATAGACACTCAAATGAAAACATTGTGAACTGTGTGAAACTCTACAATGAGCAACTGTATAGTGAAAAAACAAATTTTGTCAAATGGCTGCGAAAAAAATACATAATTAGCACCGGGAGGGGATCCCCTGTCATGTACTGTACCCTTTCTTAAGATTTGCAGTGAATTTCAGAATTTTTTTTTTAATTTTTGAATCACAACTGCTAGTCAGTGGACAAACATGCCTATTTTTTTATTGTCAGATCTTAATTCTAGATAAATGATAATAAAAAAAAAGATGGGGTACTTATATGTCGTTAGCTACACAAGTAAAGTACCAAAGCATAGTGGGACTTATGTTGTTAGCTACATAAGCATGTTGTGTATAACTTTGCTGTTAACTTATTTTTAAAATAGATTTGAAATTAATATCTCAAGTTTATTCAAAACAATATGAATTAAAATATTTTTATTTACTACATAAATTACTTGTTTACTGGAAACTCATATTTTTTAATTAAATATTCAGTGACATAAATATGCTTACTGGCTAGTGGCTACTAAAAAAATCAACCTACCAGCCAGTGGCTACTAAGTAAGATTCCTTATTTTCATCTTTAGTTTTAACTGTATGAATCGAGTTAAAACTTCCCTTCACTTTAGCCTCTTGACGGAAACTACCGGGTGTCCTAAAAAGGACTGACTGATTTTAAAATTCAATAACTTGCAAACGATGAGAGATATTTAAAAAATTCTTGCAGGAGGGTTATGCATAAGGTCAAAAGTTCTTTTACAGTGATTTTTGATTTTAGTTCGAATTACAAACAATAGATGGCGCTGTAAGCAATAGGCGCTAACTACAGGCTCGATATTTTGGCCTTTTTCTTCCATGCAGAAAAAGGAGATAAAAATGTATCGAGTTGGTCCCGAAGTACCAAAAAACGAGCCTGAATTTAGAGTCTATTGATCGCAGCACCATCTGTTGTTTGTAATTTGAACTAAAATCGAAAATCACTGTATAAAAACTTTTGACCTTATGCATAAGCCTCCTGCAAGAATTTTTTAAATATCTGTCACCATTTGCAAGTTATTGAATTTTAAAATCAGTCAGTCCTTATTAGGACGCCCGGTATGAATGACATGGTGAATATGCATTGATGGCTCTAACCTGACACTTGTACCTAATACACCACTCACTGACTATCACACATTGGTAATGGACCATCAAGGGTACACAACACAACAGTAGGCATTCTCTACACTAGCAATCGAATGTAACTTATAATAATAAAGCTATGTTTAATTAGTTTTGTGATGAATTTTTTTTATTAAATGAGAATCATTTATTTAATTTTTTTTAATTGTAAGAGTTTCATATTCCGTTGAATAAAAAATATTTGGTGTATCCTTTATTGTTTTATAGATTGTTATATTTACCAGTTTTAAAATTACAGCCATGAAATTTGGAAGTACAAAAAATTGGGCATGTAAATTTTTTATTCGGGCATATCTAATTTTTTCTACCACATGCCCGGCTGGGCATGTAAAATTTTTCAAATTTTTCTAGCCCTGTTTCAAATTAAATATTTTGGCCCCTTCTCACTGAATAAATAAAAATATAATTTTTCTTTTAAATAAATTTCAATTTGGTTAATTGATCTTTCCTGTCGTTCACTACAGTGAATAACACAGTGAAACATTGATACCTTTAAAATCTTATGAAGAATCTTTTGATTAATAATAATAGATTATATTTGATGTAGTTTTATGAATGTATGTAAATTTCAAAGTGGGTAAAAAAAGTCCAGGCCAGGATTCGAACCAGGGATGTCATAGCTGAAGCTGCCAATGCTCTACCAACTGAGCCATCCCAGATGAATTCTGGAATAACCTTCGATTTATTATGTTGAACTGACTGAGATGTCATACCAGATGCTGTGATTGTTAAGTGTTAGTTGGGTGAATTAGTCCTCCAGATTCATCCAGGTTGGCTCAGTTGGTATATCATTGGCAGTTTCAGCCAAGTCATCCTGACCTGGACTTTTTTCAAACCCACTTGGAAATTTACAACCATTGTTGTTTTTTTTTCTTCTCTCTTTAATCTTGAGATCAATTAACTACATTTACTTAAAAGGGAATAAAAGGTGTAATAACTGCACAGTGCACACTGAAAAAAATATATATTTAACTTTTTTTTCTGTTAGCTTACCAGTAACAAATTTAATTTCCTAGTTTTTTTCGGTACTTGTTAGTTATCCCGTCGACCAAATTACTGTTGCTGAATTGTAAGATTAAATGCCAATAATGGTTGATCATAAATATCACATTCACTTAACAACACGTGTTTACGTCGTCAAGGGATTTTTATTTCGCCGCTTTATTTGTATTTTTATTAATGTTATACAGGCAAAGTTCTTTAATCCGCACAAGTTGGGACCAAAGGTTGTGCAGATTATGGAATATTGCGGATTATGGAGTATTGCGGATTATATCTCATTTTCTTATTTCCGGACACTATTTTAATTCCATATTCAGTATAACATAAAAGAAAAATATAATAATTAATTTTTCTGGACAGTATTTTAATTCCATATTCAGTGTAACATGAAAAGAAAAAAGTGAAATATACTAATTAATTTAATATGCTATCTCAAAAAAATGCATTTTTCAAATTCTTGTATTAAAACATTTATTCTATTCACTTTTATATTTAAAATTTTCAGATATTTCTTTTAAAAAAATCATTTTTGGATCAAGAATTTGTAAATTTGTTTAATTGTTTACATTCATTAAGCAATGCAAATTATAGAAAATTGCGGATTATGGGAGTGCGGATTATAGATCCTTGACTGTACTAATTTATTTGTTCTTTCGATATTTAAAATAAAAATTATGTCAATTTGTATAATTTGGCGAGAGGTTTGGCGATTTATATAATTTGGCGAAATTGGTCGACGGGATAACTAACAAGTACCCTTTTTTCTTTAAGCAAAAAATAAAATATTTTCTATTTATTGCATCTATTTCTATTATAAAAGTATGTATTTTTATCCATTTAAATATTAAAATAATTTGATTAGATAATTGTAAAACTAAAATGTGTTAAATTGATCCTGAACGTTTTTTTTTTTGTAAGGATCAACTTAAAGCTGCGTGATTTTAACTAAAGAGGTATTTGGAAGTTTTATAATGACCATCGTTGGAGAACTGAGTGGCATTCCAGTGGAATTTGCAGTTCAGTGGAAAATTCCTGATTTCATCTCACTGTCAACCAAAGAAGATGAATCCTTTGTCAGCCCTTTGTTTTTATTTGCTAATTCATCTTGGACCTTGCAGATATTCCCAAATGGAGTAACTAAATTCCCTGTGATGGATGGCAGGGTTATAGAATCAATTGGATATATTGGTATATATCTAGTTAAAATATCCTCTGGTTCACCAATCAGGACAAATTTCTTTTTGGGAATAAAATCAGTGGACGATAAGATAAATCCAGAATTTGAATTTACATACAATTTCCGAAAGAAACATGCATATGGAAATGCTCGGTTATTAAAGAGATCTAAGCTTTTGGAAATGAAGTCTAAGCTCATGCCCTCTGGTGTTTTGACGGTGATTTGTAAAATAAAACAGTCCAAATCAACTAACATCACAAGTAAGTCCCTTTATTGGTACCATAAAATTCTATGTTTGACTGGTCTGTGAAGATCTAGAAACCATTGTGCACTTTAAAGTTTTGATATAATTTTACAATATTTTTTTAGAAAATGTAAATTTAATTTATACAGTAGATTCTCTCAAATCCGCAACCCTAAAATCTGCAAACGCCTAAAATCTACACATTATCACAGATGTAAGCAATGAAACTTTCAGCTCATATGTAGGAGCAAAATTACAAAATTTTTTAGTTTCATACAATTCCATATGTATGTTGATATGTAATTCTCGATAATATGACTGAACTTGTGGTTTAACATGAAGAAAGCATAAATTTATTTGTGAAAAAAATAAAGATATTGCTCTTTTACCAAATATATTTATCTATTAATCAAGCTTTTTTGGTTATTAAGACTGGCTAAATCTAAAATAAAACTTTTTTACTTTATGGTTTTGATGTGAATTAATGAGTTACACTTATGAAGAAATTTTCATTGAATAATTTAAGGAAAATATATCTTATCTCTATTATGCATATTTAATTATACATTCTTGATCATTTACTTGACCTTTACTTTTAATAATTTAATCATTTTCAAAATTATCTTACCTTTAATCATTGTAGTTTATTACTTTAGTTAATTATTTTAATATTTTATTACATTGCAAGCATTCATTATAATTTTGATTGCATTATTACATTCAAATTACTGTTTAAAAAATGTAAACAAAGCAACGACCAGAAATCTGCAAAATTCTACAATCTGCACAACCTCTGGTCCCAAGCTGTGCAGATTTGAGAGAGTCTACTGTATCAAAGTTTGAGAGTCGATTTTAATGTAAGAATATGGTAACTGCATTTTCAGTGTAATTTGTTCAGCTTAAGTGGAGCTTCATCTTTGTTGCATCCAAAAAGATAATTTTTTTCTTTTTTTACATTTTGGGAGTGTATATGTACCTAAATTGATTTTGGATTATTCAAACGGGGTTGCTGCACCACCTGGAGAACCTGGGATAGTCAGGGAATTGGGAAATTAGCCAAATAAGTCAGGAAATTTTAATATTTTTTCCAAAATCTGGAAAAGCCAGGGAATTTGATAAACTTTCATTGCGATCTCCAAGAAAGTTTGATCATTGCGCTTTCAGAAATGAGAATCTTCCATAGTTTGGCAAATTCTACATTTAAAATTAGAAAAAAAATCATCTAAATTACCCTTTTTTCAAAAATTTCCACTTTCATCTTCCATTGCTTTCCTATTCACCATAGCAAATACTTTAAAATTTTAAAACTCATTATTACAGATTTTAAAACCTGTTCCAGCAGTTATTTTCAAGGAACAATAAATAATTATCACAAGCCCTCCACCTCTCTACTTAAATTTGTGCTTCCTCTCCCATTTTGCCTCCTGTTGAAAATGAAGTTTATCTGAACATTAGTGATTTTGCGATACAGTTGACGAAATGAATGACGACTCAGTTAGAGCTGTCCTTAGAAGTGTGTGATAGGTGCAGCCACACAGGGCCTTGCACTAAAAAAAAAAAAATAATACAAAATAGCTAAATATCCATTATTCATTTTTTTGTGAATTATTTATTTTCTAATAAAACATAGAAGTTTAAACATGCTTATTTATAAAATGTAAAATGTTTTATGAATAAAATGTTCAGTTCAAGTTGTGGATGTTACAGAAGAGAACAGATTATTTGTAGCTTATATTCAATCTATAGGTATTGTTATACTCTAGCTTAGGCAGCATCAGGTGCACAACGAATATAGAAAGATGCATGAAATGAATTTTAATTCTTAATACGTTGGTGCTGAGGATGATTCTGACAAATTGCTCGATATTATTTTAATGAATATTTGTAATGTAACGACTGAGATTTTATTTCCTTCTTATGGAATCAAGTTTCACTTTTTTATTGTACAAGTATCGATGTTTTCCTGTCTACACACATATGTATGTCCCATAACATAAACATGACAGAAAGGCCGGGTAGTTCAAATACTGCCCCCCAGACCCCGAGACTAAACTAAAGATTTAAAGTTTACAAAAAATATGAAAGGTTACATTTTTAACTGTTATTAAGAAAAAGAAAATTTGAGGAGATATTGATTGTGACTCAGATTTTTTTATATTTTTAAACTCTCTTATGAAATAAAAAATATTAACCTGATTAATATTTGCTAATTAAATAAAAGCCTTTAAAAAGGTTATAATTAAAGAAAGAATAGAATTTGTAGCTTAAAAGTTTCATCTTTATCACATTTTTTACAGCCATAATATGAAGTTACTGATCAATTCACTGTGAATTATTTTTTTCACTATGAATTTATTTTTTTTTATTAGAAATTGCTGCAACTGAGGGCTATTAAAAAAAAAAATATATTTATGTATTGGCTGAAATTTTCAGACGAAGATCAAGCCTGGTCCACAGAAAGCTATCCTGACCCAGTATAATTGAAATAAATTGACAGATATTATGTAGTAAGTTTGTAGGAAACTTTATTTGAAATATATTATCATAAATTATTAAATTAATTCCAATTGTAAGCCTCAAAGAAAGGTTGTTATTATTTTGGGATGGGCATGAGGGGAATTGGGATAAGAACCTTTTTATTATTAACAACTCTATTGAGGAAATTTTAGCGTTTTTGAGTGACATAACATTTGCTTTATATCCTCTTCCTCAGCACGTCCATTATGCACTAGAGATGAGTTCGGTCTCACTTTTTGGAGCCTGACAGTTTTAAATCTGAGCCCAAAAGATTTTTTTTCATGAGAGCCCGAGCCCTATACTTTAAAGTATACAATACAAAAAAGAAAAAATCATAATATTGAAAATTGTTCTAAATGTAATATCTCATTTTTTATTAACTTCTTTCATGGAAATAAAAATAACTGCTAATTCCTAGCTCATAATTAATTTTATGAAATGTACATTATTTACATTCAATATTATCGAAAAAGAAATTTTGTATCAAATAAATATATACCTTCTTAAAAGGATTCTCTTATTTGTTTCCCCAACTAACAAATCTGATGGACACATTAAGGAAATTCGTTCTATTGATAAATGATTGAAATTTGCAGAAATTAGGTACTATTTATATGACAAAGAATTGCACAATATTTTTCTATTTCCTATAAAAGGTCCATATCTTAAATTATAATCAATTCAATTCTTGAAATTTGCAAAAATTACTATTTATATGACAAAGAATCGCACAATATTTTTCTATTTCCTATAAAAGGTCCATATCTTAAATTATAATCAATTCAATGATTGAAATTTGCAGAAATTACTATTTATATGGCAAAGAATCACACAATATTTTTCTATTTCCTATAAAAGGTGTACATCTTAAATTATAATCAATTCCTCCCTCAAAACAATCTTTCGTAATTCTCGTGTCCTTGCAAATCAGCTTAAATTAAAAGTTTGACACCATTATCTGAAAGATCATAAGTTTTTATAGGAAAAGGGGAAACACTGCTGGATTGCTTTCTATTGGAATAACAATACATGCTAATTATATTTACTTACAAATGAAAGTGACTTTGCGAATGTGAAGAGTATGTGCAAGCTGTATGAGCAAAGTTCATGATGATGTTATTTTCATATAAAGAGCGATTATAACTTGCACACAATAAAACACTAAATATTCGCAAACCTTAAGCTACTGTCGGTTGACTAAAAATGAAATAAAATATTCATTTTGCATTAGATCTCTAAAATAATAATAATAAATAAATGTTCCTATTAACCCCTTCGGGACGGGAGCCTTTTACGAAATTTTTAATCTTTTGTCACCGTTTTTTTAAAACAGAAATTTGTGTCTTCTTGAATCGAGAAAATGCGCTGATTAAATAAGGCAAATTTTATAGTAAAATTTTACTGGTGAGGAAAAACAAGGATTCTGAGCGCTTCATGCGGCACGTATACGTGCCACTCGTCCCCAAGGGGTTAAAGAATATCCTAATGGCACCGTATTCCGATTGGCGCCACACCACATAATCAGTTCGTCACCGTCAAGACCAGGCACGAATCTGCAAATATCACAATTATAATACAGAAAAGAAGAAAAATATGATTTCTGTTTCTCCTTTATTGTGATCAAAACAGTATTAAAATGGAATGAGTAATTTTTAAGGAAAAAAAAAGTTATTTGTATATTTTCTGTACAAGAATAAATCAAAATGTCAAGTTCAAAAGAATGAGCCTGAGCCCGAAGACTGGTATAAAAATCGAGCCCGTGTTGGGCTTGGGCTGAGACCGTCTCATTTCTAGTATGCATTACACCGTTAAACTAGAATTTTCTTGAAATACACCTGGAAAAGTCAGGAAGTTTCATTCTCCTATATGAGTAGCAACCCTGTTCAAATTATTTACGAACTATAGACCTTTGAATGGAGTTGTGTATTCACTGAATATTCATAAAGTTTTTTCAAAACCATGTTTTTTAACATGCATGGCAGTAAATATCCAAACCAATCCACCAATTATCAAAACAGTAATTAGATTTTAAAGGTAAGCATTTTTTGCTATATTTTCTATAATTTTAATTGTCTTCTCAAGCATCTATCCTTCTCATTTCATCCCCTCATCATTATGGAAAAAAAGCAGAGCGGTCAATCAGCCAAATGTGGTACAGTCAACTCTGCGAAATCCGCCGATGTATAATCCGCAAACATCTATTATCCGCACTGCACATTGGATGTAAACAATGCTAATTGTCATTAACAGTTAAATCCATAAAGTTAAATTTGGTACTTTTTTTTCAGTTGTCAATTTTCCAATGAATAAATATTTAAATATAAATTGGATATAAATATTTAAATTTCCTTGAGTAACAAAATTTTATCTCGGAGCAAGAAGTAATGAGTGTGTGTAGACTAAAAAAAAAACTTATTGACATTAAACCAAAACTGATACTACCAATTTAAAATAATGAATAATAAGTAAAACTTGTATATAATTTTAATTTTTATTTAAATTAAATTATTTACTAAATATATTAAACCAATATTGTATTATGTTTTCTTTTCCATTGTAATTGTAAATTTTCATTACATTGTTCCTAATTTATAGTCGGACTTTAAAAAAATAAATGTAAACAAAGGGATGATCTATAATCTACAAAACCCTTGGTCCCTAACTGTGCAGATTTCACAGAGTTGACTGTATTATGATAGTTACTGACCTAAGATTGGATAGCTGACATTGAGAAGTCAATGGAAATTACACATAAAGACACAGACCATGAACCTATTTAATGTTAAAAATTAACTTTTTTTTTTCAAGACACAAAAAACATGAAATCTGATGGATTCTTGAAATAAGTGCTATTTTCTTTTCTGGGGCTTGATTTCAATAATAATAGGTTTGTTTCCTTGCAAATTTAATTGGCTTTCATAACCCATATCGATTTTATGTTTATTTGATATCCAGATTGCACAGGGTACAATTCTGCTTTGCACCAAGTCGTGTCATGCACTTTGTGCATATGTGTTTTAAAGTAAGGATACAATCTCTAGTTTTTATATTTTTTACACACAAAATAGTATCCAAGCGGTTAAAAGTATACTTGTTAAACGGGGAAAAATATATAGTTTTGTTTCATTGAAGGGAAAAAAAATCTTTAAGCTCCCACTTTTTAGCTTTACAAAGTAGAACCTTCCTGTAAATTTGCAGAAATTTGTGTTGCTTGGTTTTTATCTAATTCTTTCAGGTGCAAGTAATTCTGTTGTTTTAATCTTGAAAACTCATTTGAACTTACAATTTCATTTGAAAATAAATAAATGCAATGTTATTACAGTAGACTCCCTCAGATTCGCATAGCTTGGAACCAGAGATTGTGCAGATTTTAGAATTTTGCGGATTTCTGGTTACTGCTTTGTTTACATTTTTTTAACAGTAATTTGAATGTAATAATGTATTTGGATTTATAATGAATGCTTACAATATAGTAAAATATTAAAATAATGAAGTAAAGTGATAAAAAATAAGAAAAAAAAATGTTTAAAATATTAAAAGTAAAGTAAATAATTAATAATATGTAAACTAAATATCCATTAATAATGATGAGATAATCTTTTCTTGAATTATTCTTTAAAACTCGTCCCGTAATAGTACACTAATAATTTACTCTAAAATCAGAAAATAATAAATATTTATTTCATGTTTAGCCAGACATCCATTAATAATGGTGAGATAATCTTTTCTTGAATTATTCTTTAAAACTCGTCCCGTAATAGTACACTAATGATTTACTCTAAAATCAGAAAATAATAAATATTTATTTCATGTTTAGCCAGACTTAACAATAAAAAGAGCTTTATTAATACATAAATGTATTTAGAAAAAACATTGTGATTGCCTCTGATATCAACACTATATTGAATTTTTTTCAGGAAATAAATTTATACTTCTTCCATGAGAAAGCATGAATTCAGTCATATTAACAAGAATTACATAGTAAAATGTGTACTAAATGATATAAAACTGAAAAAATCTTGAATTTTTTTCTCTATATTTTAATTGAAAATTTCATTGTTTACATCTGCAATAGGGTGTCAACGATTTTAATCAGTTGATTTAAATCAGCGATTAAATCATGATTTAAATCAACTGATTTTTTTTAAAAAATCATTGATTTAAATCAAAAATTTTCTCAATGTTTAAAATGTCAAAAAAAGTATTAAATCTAACATGAACATAATTTGAAAGTTTCTACAGGTATTTTGACTTATGAATAAACAAAGAAAAGAATTAATTAATGAGTATTGTAAAAAAATTAAAAACAGTTGAGTTTTTAAAAAGCATTGTTTTTAAGTTTTTATCCAAATTAAAACAGTTTCATTTAAAAATGATATCTAAAGCTAATATAATTTGCAATGTCATAATTTCCTTTAGGTAATCAATTTATGCATTATTTTATGTAAAATACACATAGCCAGTGTAATACATTTCTACAGGTAAAATAGTAATTAATAGCAATCTCAAGTTAAATAAGAATGACATGTGCTCAACAGCTAAATTGTGAATGAATGCATAAGAGAAAAAGAAATAATTGGTCTAAAAATGCTAAGCACAGTTAGAGCTTCTTCGGTATGGGTTGCATAATTTTTTTTTTTTTTTTTTTTTTTACTTTGTAATTCATATATACTAAAAAAAAAAAAAAGAAAGAAAAAATTACGGATTGAAAAGGCAGCAAAACTTTTCTTAAAAAAAAAAAAAAAAAAAAAAAAAATTGAACCATTGAAAGCTAATAATCCACACTGAGAGGTAATAATGCTGTTACTTAAATATTTTGAGGATTTCAGATTTTTGAGCTAACTTATATTTATAACTTATAATTAGAGATATTAGAAATATAACTTATACTATTTATAACTTGTATTTCTATATGAATGGGTTTAACTCATTTTCATAATTTTTTTGGTTAGCATACACATACATGTATGTAAGTTTAGATTTTGGTGGTTTACAGTAATTTTCCTAAATACAAATGAAAAACGAAAATGCAAAATCCTAAATGCAAATAATATTTGTTAGTTTTGTTATTTGTGCTACTAACTAATGAAATTACTTATCTGCAGTTTTTATTAATTCTGTAATTACTCTGTATTAATTCTGTAAAAAAAATAGTTGAAATTCGCTTGTATTTGTAGCCACAGGTTTCTTGTAAAAAAACTTCCCCATTCAACAGTATTTCTAAACTCATGTGGCCAAGATCTTACAAAAATATAGAACTTTATTTCTTTCGAAAAAACAGGATATTATTAAAATATGTATTTTAATTGTATTTTTCAATTTGTTATTCATAAAATTATTAAAAATTAAGGACACTTTATTTACCATACTAAAAATTATTATTTTTTTTCTCTTATTTCATTACTAAACACATTACTAATATATTTCCTCATGAAATAGTGTCTTTTTTTGAACTAGCATCCTGTCCCTTTTTCTTTCTAAAATGAATACTACATTATTATCATTTTAATAATTAAGGCTTGAAAATATATAATGTGTTCCTAATTAGAGAGTTAATTGTTTAATAATTATTAATTTGAAATAGTGTTAACTATTTAATATAAAATGCAATTAATAATTTTAATAAATGTTAAATATCACTAGATTTATAAAGTTTTATATAATTATTACATTACTTAAATGTATATAATGTTGTTGTTGTATGATACTACCTAATGAAACTACTAATTTGCAGTTTTTAAAATTTCTGTAATTACTAACTAATAATTATAATTTTATTAATTAAAGTGTAAAAACATACATTATGTTAGCAATTGGTAATTGTTTTGGAAACCTAAAACTCTTGGTAGCTATTCAGTATTTGAATGCTGGGAAAAAAAAATCATAAAAATTCGATTTAAATAAAAAAATCTGATTTTTTTTTAAAAAACCATGATTTTTTTACTTCCTAATCTGCAATGATATGTGCAGATTTGAGTGAGTCTACGACTGTAGACTCCTTCAAATCCATACAGCTTGGGACCAGAGGTTATGTGGATTTTCAGTCATTTCTTTGTTTACATTTTTAAACAGTAATATGAATGTAATAATGCAATCGAAATTATAATGAATGCTTGTAATATAGTAAAATATTAAAATAATTAAAGTAAAAAGCTAAAGCAATAAAAAGTAAGATGCTAATTAATTTAAAACTAATTAAATTATTAAAAGTAAAGATCAAGTAAGTAATAAATAAGGTACAATTAAATATGCATAATAAAGATGAGATACTTTTTTCTTGAATTATTCAATGAAACATTCTTCTTAAATGTACCCTATTAATTCACATAAAAATCATAAAGTAAGGAAGTTTAATATCAGATTTAGTTAAGTCTTAATATTAAAAAAAAAGCTTGATTAATATATAAATATATTTGGTAAAAAAGATAGTGATTACCAGCGATATCAACAATATCTTGACTTTTTTCAGAAAAAAAAATTATACTTTCTTCATGAAAAACCATGAGTTTAGTTATATTTTTGAGACTTACTTATCAAAATACATACAGAGTGATATAAAACTAAAAAGTTCTGCAATTTTTTCCTTGCATCAGAACTGAAAATTCCATTGTTTACATCTTTGATGATGTGCAGATTTTAGGGTTGTAGATTTGAGGGAGTCTGTATTGCATTTCTTGAAACTGGAAGTTGTGCAGGTTTATGAAGTTTTGCATAAGTTAGATCTTTTCCCACAGTATTAAGTTTCCTTTTAAATATGATTCAAATATGCAGGGACCAAATCCTTATATTACTCATTTTCAAAAATTTTATTTAATAATAGTGTATTTTTCATTAAACCTCCCCTCTAAATTAAGGAGGTAAAGATGAAACAATGTCTAAAATTAGTAGTACTCTAGAGAGTAACAAACTTTCTACAATATAGATTGCAGGTGCTTCCTAACTGCAAAATTCATTGTTTACATCGGAGAATTTGTTCATTATATGGAGAATTGCATTAAAATGATCTTGTACTGCATTTTTAAATACAGTAGACTCCCTCAAATCCGCATAGCTTGGGGCCAGAGGTTGTGCTGATTTCTGGTCATTGCTCTGTTTACATTTTTTAAACAGTAATTTGAATGCAATAATGCAATCAAAATTGTAATGAATGATTGTAATATAGTAAAATATTAAAATAATTAAGTAAATTAATAAACTAAAGGATAAGAAGTAAGATAATTTAAAAACTGATTAAAATATTAAAAGTAAATAAAGATCAAGTAAATAAGAATGTGTGTTTGAATATGCATAAAAAGGATGAGATACATTTTCCTTGAATTATTCAATGAAACTTTCCTTATGAAAAGTACTCTCTAATAATTCACATCAAAATCATCATAATAATGAAAAAAGCTTGATTAATATATAAATATATTTGGTAAAAAGATCGTGATTACCTGTGATATCTGCAATATCTTGATTAAAAAAAATAAATAAATTTATACTCTTTTCATCGAAAACCACGAGTTCAGTCATATTATTAAGAATTACATATTAAAATACATACAGGATGAAATAAAACTAAAAAATTCTGTAATTTTACCGCTACATCTGAAACGAAAATTTCATTGTTTACATCTGTAAAGATGTGTGGATTTTAAGTGTTTGTGGATTTGAGGGAGTCTACTGTACTCATCAATAAATAACCTAGGATAAACCTTACCTTTTTTTTTTTTACATTTAAAATTTTGTTCTTTCTTCCAGGTGCTGGATCTTTAAGTCATGATTTTAAGAAAGTATTGTTGGAGGGTCTCAACCATGATTTAATCCTGAAGGTTGGTGATAAGGAACTCCGAGCTCATCGAGATATTCTGAGGGCTCGATCACAAGTTTTCAAGTCTATGCTTAGTCATGACATGATGGAGAAAAACAGTGGCATCATCGATATACCAGACTGTGATCCAGAAGTTATGGAACAGTTCCTTTCCTACATCTATTCTGGTAAAGTTGAAATACTAGAACAGAGCATGCTTAAATTGTATTATACCGCTGACAAGTATGATGTAAAAGGCCTGAAAGAAGAGTGTGAGGCTTTCATAAAAGATTCACTTTCTTTCACCAACATTTGTGAAGTCATTCAACTTGCACTGAATCACAGTGATTCTAGTTTATTGGAATGTGCTACTGAATACTTTATGGATAATGTGTTGGATATTATGAACACTGCGGAATGGCAATCCTTTATGGAGGATAATTCTGCAATTGCAAATGAACTTACAATAAAATCTATCAAAAAGTTTAAAAATGTAGAAACTTAAATTTTCAGAAAAACAACTTTTACAATAACAAATCTTCATCAGGGATCTGTTTAGGAAGAAACTGTGTCCTTTAAAGGATCCTTCACAATTTTTTTTTTAATTTCAAAACAGGACCCTCCACAAAATTTTTCATCTCAAAACAGGACCCTTCACAAAATTTTTCACCTTAGAAAAACTTCACAAAATTTTTTGTCTTAAAAATAAGCCTTTCACAAATTTTTTCTAGCTTGTAAACTAAACCTTTCACAAATTTAATCATTTAAAAGTAAAATCTGATCTATTATTTTTACATATATGAAGAAAATATATGTATTTTACATATATATATCTCCTTAAAAATGTATAAAAAAGAACCTGAGTATAATGATCATTTTAAATTCATAAAATTATGACTAGATTTTTCACAAATTTAAAAAAAGCTGTTTACAATTTCACAAAAACAGGACCCTGAGAGAAAAGCCTGGACAGATCCCTGTTCATGCTGATTCTAATCATCTTAGAACTACTGCAAACAACTTTCTTAATAAATTTGTATTTCATTAAAAGATTCTTGACCTTGTTTCTTGTAACTGATTTCTGAAGAATATTTGTTAGAATGTGAAGTTGGCGTAAAGTAAATAAATGTACATAATTTACTCCAGCGTAACTTTTGTATCTAAGATGAATTTTAACTCATTTTATTAACACTATTTTACTCCACCATTGTACTTCTGTAAATAAAGTTAATTTGAATTCAAATGTTATATTACTGTAGTCTCTCATTATAATAACGTCCCAATACATTTCTCATTTGGATATATTGCACTGAGTCTAATAACAATATATCTTTGTGGTACTTTTTGGTTAGCCGGGCACCAGTGTTATATATACATATATATAATAAATTTGAAATCACAAATATATGAACAAAATTGGTAAAGATCTAAAGATGATTTAGAAATGAACATAGGAAACCAGTATGTAAAATAAGAAACTATCAATAACCCACAAAATCTTCAGAGGAGCTTGTGGGTTCATTCATAGAAGATGCGTTATTTCATCCAATTTTGTCGGCATTAAACCTAAAATGACAAAATTTAGCTCCTTATAATACAAACATAACAGAAAATAGATAATAAAAATCCAAGAGATCTAAAGAAAGATACACCTCACACAGGATATTAAAGAACCACAATACCTAAATTACATACTAGGAGTCAAAACTGCAGCATATCAGGATGGAAAACATACTTAGGACTATTTTAACATGTGGGCTACAGTTGAGTATCTGACTGAAACTCATAACTGTCCTGTCATCTGATGTGAGAAAGGAAAAAATGTAAATTGGAACTGGATTATTAACAATAATGTTTAGTGCTGCCATATTTACCCCCCAAAAATAAAAGGAATCAAATTGATTGTATACATTTATGTATGTGTGTATATATACAATATATGTATATATAAACATATGGACATATACACATATGTATGTATATATATATCAGTGGCGTGGCGTCCGGTCATCGCTGGATGCGGCGATGACCAAGCAATATTTTAAAACTCTTAATAAGCTTTTAAAACTCTACGATCCAGTTTTAGCAGAACATTTGGAGTTCATGTATAAGTGAAGGTAAGATTTAAAGTTTCTTTTTTGAACATTCAACCATTGAATTTTAGAGTTAATAATTTTTCACCACAAACTTAAATAATTGCGATGACCACCGAAAATTTTCACGCCACGCCACTGATATATATATATATATATATAAAATATATAACACTGGCGCCCGGCTAACTGAAAAGTACCATCTTTTTATTGCATATTTTAAGTAACATCTAATTCATTTGGAATAATTGGAATCATCTATTGTTATTCTGTGAAGAAAATTATAATATTTTTGAGAAACATGTACATCACTTTCTCATATATATTACTTCTTTTTTATACATTCTTGTTGATAACTGTGTATGTATTTTTTCCTCTATTAGGAATTGAACAGATAGTTGTTAATGCTGATTTAAAAAATGAACATTTTAGAATTTCTATTTTGTAATGCTTTCATGCTTCTAAACTACTATTATTGAAACTAAATGAATTTCATTATGTACGTCAATATAGAATTTTTACCTGTTAACTTTCTGAAAAAAAATAATAAAATAAGTCTTGTTTTATTAGGTTTACGAGTGTATTCATTTTTGTTTTGACTGCTAATATTCATGCATTTTTATTCTTGTGTACTCCATGGAAAATGATCTAAATAATTTAAAATATTTCTGTATTTCTTAATTGGCTGTCTTGATAGAAAAGTGTTGCTTTTACAGGGTGTCTAGCCACCTGAAAAAGTTAAGGAAATATATATGGACTGGAAAAGTCGGGGAAATTTACCATTCTTGAGAAAAAGCCAGGAAAATGTTATATTTCTAACAAAAAGTCAGAAATTTTAAACCTGTCAGTGTCTAGCCACCTGGAAAGGATCAAGGGAATATATATGGATTGGAAAAGTCAGAAAAATTTACCATTCCAGAGTAAAATTCAGGAACATCAGAAATTTCTGAGAATATTGAAACTTCTGAAACAATTTCAGAAAAATATTTCTAATCATGAAAATGCAGAGCCAAAAAGATCCAACTTTGCTTTTCATAAGTACTATTTCAACCTCTTATCCAATTTCTTTTGCTTACCGCATATACTTGTGTATAAGTCAAAGAATTTTAGACAAAATTTGGGAGCTGAAAATGCCAACTTATACACGAGGTAGTAAAAAAAAAAAAAAATCGCAGATAATCGGCGAATGGGCAAGTCTTTTCAGTATTCACATGAGAGATAAAAGCAGACATTGGTCATTTCCCTGTGACTGATAAAAAAAAATTCAACAATAATGTCCCTGTAATTGTTCTGCACCCATTTTTTCTTGGAACTGAATTCCCTTCAATACAGGGGCATTCCTTTCAACATTTTAATCCCCTTTTTAAAAAGAGTTCAACTTCAGAATGCTTCTAAATATCTCTCCTAAAAGTCCTACAATTCAAAAAAGTACTATATTTTAGCAGTCTAAGAAGTTGTTTACCCTTGTAAATAAGGCTTGACAGGGTTCCCAGCATCATGGAAAGTCATGGAATTCCAAAGTAGTCAGGGAAATTCAAAATATATAGGAAAAGTCAGGGAATTTATAAACATTTTCTAAAAAGTCTTGGAGAAAAAATGAAAAATGGCGTGAAATTCATCGAAAAAATGAAAAAGACGCGAAATTCATCAAATAGTCTCAGGGGAAAAATCGCTAATTTTGACAAAGGATTGCAAAAATGAGTAGCAAATTTCGTTATATGCCTGTTTTTTAGATTTGGTCATGGAAAGTCAGGGAATTTGCCAGTCGTGTTTTGCTGGGAACCCTGCTTGAATAGACTTGAAAGAATTTTTTCTTTTTAAGTATCATTGAATTGATGTGAATAGGTTTCAAAATGGTTTAAGCTTCTTTGGTTTTACATAATTATACAGTTTTGTAAACGTTGAATTAAAAAAAAAAAAATCTAATTAGAAACATAAAAGTTTAATAATTTAATGAAAATGTAATTTTTTTTTATCTTCGATTACAAATCATTTTTCAACATACTACCAGAAATGTGGTTCAACTTACACATGAAAATTCTGTTTTTTTTCAAAATTTTGCTTAAGAATTCGTTGGGTCGACTTATACACGGTATGCCACTTTCATTCCTTAACATCAGGAAATCTCAATAGCTCGAAAATTGTTTTTATTGGTATGGAAAAATCAGTAAAATTTGTTGCTGAGCTAGGCTAAATAGACCACTGAGCTCCATATATAACAGGAGTTCTGTTTTCCTATTTCCCAACATGATTTCCAGCGGTCAGCGCGGAAGGATACAGGATGATAATTTTAGTTCACATTCATGGCAAAAAATGCTGTTTAACGCATTCCCTTACATAAGTAGAGAATCAATTAATAATTTGATAAGTATAGTTTAATTAGAGAAGTATAAATTAGGATAATAGTAAATGAGAACACTAATATCTAACACTGACAACGCGGATTATTTTTTATCTTTGCCTTGCAAGCTTCTGACCGCCAACCCAAAACTCCTGTTATATATGCAGCTCAGTGAGATACACTGACTTATGACAAAATTTCAGATAACAAAACTAAGGATTTGAAATTGCAGAACCAAAAAAGTCTAATTTAGTTCATAAAACATCATAACCTCTTCAGTCTCTGGGTCCCCATACAGAGACCTCTGTTTTTTTTCCTTATGAAAACTACTCATTACAGTACAGAACCGTTTATCCAGAATGCTTGGAGTCAGATGTATTCCGGATAACTTTTTTCCAGTTAACTGCTTGTGCATTAAAGCAGCATCCATTTGATAAGTTTTGTGGAGTATGTGTGGTTGTGGCATTATTTCTGATTTTAAATTATTAGATTACTTGGATTAAAAATCAATGCAAGAAAGATCAAAAGCTATTTCATTTTCTTCAGCATAAAAATTAAAACATCTAAAATACAACTAAATATATTTTCATTTCAAATACTAGATGTTGTCATCAAATTATACAATTGTTTCAAGCAAAGCCTATGTCAAACTGGCAGTGTATGACACTTTTTTCTGCAAAGATTCCGAAATCAGTCTATCAGAAATATCATTCCGGATAACTGGTTTTCAGATAAATGGTTCCATACTGTATATAGTAGACTCCTTCAAATCCGCAACCCTAAAATTAGCAAACACCTAACATCCGCACATCACCACAAATGTAAACAATAAAGCTTTCAGTTCAGATGTCAGGACACTATTAGACATTTTTATTTTTATATCAATTCCGTATGTATTTTAATATTTAATTCTAGTTAGTATTAATGAACGCTTGCTTTTTTATGAAGGAAGTATAAATTTCTGAAAAAATTCAAGATATTGCTGATATTGTTTGTAATCATCTTTTTACCAAATGTATTTATGTATTTATCAAGTTTTTCTGGTTCTTAAGCCTGGCTAAACCTGAAATAAAACTTCCTTATTTTATGGTTTTGATGTGAATTAGTAGGGTACATTTATGAGGCAAGTTTCACTGAATCATTTAGGAAAAATGTATCTCATCTTTATCATGCATATTTAAAATTATACATTATTATTTATTGACCTTTACTATTAATATTTTAATCATTTTTAAAATTATCTAAATTTTTGTTATTTTAGTTTATTACTTTACTTAATTATTTTAATATTTTACTATATTCCAAGCATTCATTATAATTTTGCTTGCATTATTACAATCAAATTGCTGTTAAAAAAATGTAAACAAAGCAATGACCAGAAATCCACAAAATTCTAAAATCTGCACAACCTCTGGTCCCAAGCCGTGCAGATTTGAGGGAGTCTACTGTACTTATAAAGAAAAGATTTTCTTTTTAAAAAATTATTATTAAAATAAGTCAAAGCAATCTGTATTTAACATGACAGATGTCATAAAAGATTTCATTTTAGATGGATGGAACCTGATACCAGGGTGTCTAGCCATCTGGATAACCTAGAAAAGTCAGGGGAAAGTCATGAAAATTCACCATTCTTGAAGAAAAGTCAGGCTATTTTTTAAATTTCTGAGTAAAAGTTAAGGAAGATTTCAAACTAGTGAGAAAATTTCAGAAAAATAATGCCGATCATAAAACTAAGGATTTGAAATTGCAGAATCAAAAAAATCTAACTTTGCTTTTCAAAATCTCTACCAGTATCTTACCAGTTATGGTTGCTCTTCAAAATCTCTACTGTTTTAACCACTTACGGAATATCCTTAGCCTAATCCCCTTTCAGTCCTTCCTTGTAACTCACCGAATTTCAATACCATCGGTCAGGTGATTCAGTCTGTTTACTTATCTTTGTTTGGGAACTGAACATTCGTTAGCTTGATTTGTTGAATTGTTATAACCCTTGAATTGGGCTAGTTACAGAGCAAGTATATTATAAAGAAAAGGGTTTTATAATTAAACAATATCAAAACAATCTGTATTTAACATGTATGTGATAAAGAATCGCATCTTGATTGAATAAAATGGATGAAACATGATGTGTGTATCTATTTAGCATGTAGAAGAACGTTCTCATTAAGACATATAGGTGCATCAAGCAATCATTATCAAATAAATATATTGTTGTTCAACAATTTGTAATTAAAAAAAAATTGTTTAAAGAATCGATAATCTGTGCTTCAGAATCAGTTGTGAAAGTTCCACTCTCAAATTGACAACTTTTAAGGATTTTTATATGTACATCACAAAATATCGATATCTAGAAAATTCTTTTCATTGGAATGGAAAAGTCACACCCTGTGATATTCAAAGTGCGTCTGCAAAATTTTTAGCATATAGAAAAATACAGTAGACTCTCTCAGATCTGCAACCCGAAAATCTACAAACACCTAACATCCAAACATCATCACAGATGTAAACAATGAAACTTTCAATTCAGATGTAATGACAAAATTACGGAATTGTTTAGTTTTATATCATTCTGTGTATTTTAATATGTAATTCTCGATAATATCACTGAACTTATCATTTTCCATGATGTACAAATTTATTTGAAGAAAATCAAGATATTGCTAATATAACTGGTAACTACAATCTTTTTACCAAATATAATTATATATTAATCAAGCCTTTTGGAACTGACAACTTTTCAAGACTGACTAAACCTGAAATAAAACTTCCTTACTTTATGATTTTGATGTGAATTAATAGGGTGCCTTTGAGAGGAAAGTTTCATTGAAAAATTAATTTAAAAAAAAGTATCTCTTCTTTCTTATGCATACATAATTATACATTATTAATTATTTACTTGACCTTTACTTTTCATAAATAATTTAATCATTTTTAAAATTATCTTACTTCTTATCCTTTAGTTTATCACTTTACTTAACTATTTTAATATTTTATTACATTGTAAGCATTCATTATAATTTCAATTGCATTATTACATTCAAATTACTGTTTAAAAAATGTAAACAGAGCAAAAATCAAATAAAATTTTGCAGAAATCTAAAATTCTAAAATCCACACAATCTCTGTTCCCAAGTCCCAAGCTGTGCGGATTTGAGGGAGTTTACTGTATTCTCATTTAACAGCATGAAGCAATCATTAGCTATGAAGTAAATATCTTGGGGTTCATCAATTTGTATAAATTTATTTAAAGAATCAGTAGTTTGTACTCCAGAATCAGTTGTCAAAGTTTCACTCTCAAATTGACAACTTTTAAATATTTTTGTATGTAACATCAGAAAATCTCGATACCTAGAAAATTGTTTTTATTGGTATGGAAAACTTGGAAAAGTCAGGGAAATTTGTCGCTGAGTTGGGCTGGACACCCTGTGGTATTCAAAGTGTGTCTGCAAAATTTTTATCATGTAAAAAATATTCTCTTTTAACAATATCAGGTAATCATTAGCTATGAAGTAAATATCATGGTGTTCAACAATTTGTAAATTTTGTAAAAATTTTTTTAAAGAATCAGTAGTTTGTGCTCCAGAATGAGTTAGGAAAGTTCCACTCTCAAATTGACAACTGTTACAGGGTTCCCAGCGACATGGGAAGTCAGGGAATTTCAAAGTAGTCAGGGAAATTTAAAAATATATAGGAAACGCAGAGAATTTACAAATATTTTCTAAAAAGTCGAAGGGGGGGGGGGGGATGAAAAATGATTCAAAATTCATCAAATGGTCTCAGGAAAAAAAATCACAAAATTTATCAAACAATTGAGGGAAAAGAAAAGAAAAAACAGTAAATTTGAAGAATGATTGCAGAAAAAAAAAATCACTAATTTTAACAAAGGATTGCAAAAATAAGCAGCAAATTTTGTTGTATGTTTGGTCATGGAATTTTTTGAGATTTGGTCAGGGAAATTCCCAGTCATTTTTTGTTGGAAACCCTGTATTAAAGGTGTTTTTAACGTAACATCACAAAATCTCGATACCTGAAAAAGTGTTTTATTGGTGTGGAAAAGTCAGGAACTTTTATCGCTGAGCTAGACACTGTGTGCTTAATAAAAGAGATTTCTTATTTGATACTTAGTTAGAAAAAAAAAACCACATTTGTCAATGACTTGTACATTCAATTCTTATTTTTGAATATACAGTTGGAACACAGATGTTGTTCTTCGATATATGTAGTTCAAAAAATTTTTCTTATGAGTATATTTTGCTGTGTCTCTTGAAAACTCTGACATATATAAATTGGTGGTTTCATAACTGCAGCATCTGCACGTTGAGCGATTTCAAGATATAGTGTAGGATAATTTAGTGAGACAGCAAATATAATTGTAAATATCAAACCAAACTATTAATCTTTATTGAATATCTATTATTATTAACACATAAATTATTGCAATAAAAACCATTATGTGAGAATAAAAATAGATTAATTTCTGTTAAATTATTATATGAATGGGGAAAGAAGTTCAATCAATATTTTTTGCAAAGTCAAAATTCAAACTTATTGAAAAAACTAAATAACTGGGTATTACTATACTAGACTCCCTCAAATCTGTACAGCTTGGGACCAGAGGTTGTACAGATTTTAGAATTTTGCACAGATTTTTGGTCATTGCTTTGTTTACATTTCTTAAACTGTAATTTTGATGTAATAATGCAATCAAAATTTATAATGAATGCTTGCAATGTAGTAAAATATTAAAATAATTAAGTAATAAATTAAAAAGATAAGAAGTAAGATAATTTAAAAAATGATTAAATTATTAAAAGTAAAAGTCAAGTAAATAATTAATGTGTAATTAAATATGCATAATAAAAATGATACACTTTCTTTGAATTATTGAATGAAACGTTCCTCATAAAGGTACTCTATTAATTCACATCAAAACCATAAAGTAAGGAAGTTTTATTTCAGGTTCAGCCAGTCATAATAACCATAAAAGCTTGTTTAATACTACATAAATATATTTGGTAAAAAGATTGTGATTACCAGGTATATGAGTGATATCTTGATATTTTTCATAAATGAATTTATACTTCCGTCATGAAAAACTACGAGTGCAGCCATATTATCGAAAATTACATATAAAAATACACACAGAATGATATAAAACTAAAATATTCTGTAATTTTACCCCTACATCTGAACTGAAAGTTTCATTGTTGACACCTGTGATGATGTGCGGATTTTAGGCATTTGCAGATTTTAGAGTAGGGGATTTGAGGGAGTCTATTGTATTTATATTGTTTCTCTTTTTCAATTTTAGAAGATTTATGATGGCAAAACAATTTCTGCAATGTTTTTAGTGTTTTTTTTTTTTTTTTTTTTTTTTTTTTGGGGGGGGGGGGGATGAATCATGAAGAAAATAAAATCTTTCAGTAGACATAGAGAGAGATGCAATAACATTCCATTTCCATGTATCAACATACGTACTAAATGATCCGGAAAACAATACTGCGGTACAAAGTTATTTTTAATAAGTAATTAAGAATGTATTGAAAACCATAAAAAATAAAATAACTTTGGAAAACACAGGAACGAAGGGAAAAAAATTCTTTATACTATTAAAGGTACACATATATTAAGACAGACTTTAAACCCAATTAATAAAATAAACCCAACTAGGGTGAAAAATTAGCTGGAGCCAGGGCTCAAACCTGGATCCACAGCATACTGTGCTGTTACTTTAATCACTAAGTTACCCTGGCCGATGCCCTAGCTCGGCAACTTCTCACTAATAAACCATGCTGGGAAATGTCACCGTCCATCTATCAAATAGCACTGGATGATGTGACAATGATGAATAAATTCCTTTTTCCATCAATCACACAATATGTATATATATGAAAGCACATAAATTAGTGCCTGAATTCCATTTTTTAATATTAAAAATTTACTAGTGAGAAGTTGCCGAGCTAGGACATTGGCCAGGGTAACTTAGTGATTAAAGCAACAGCACAGTATGCTGTGGTAGTAGATCAGGTGAAAGAAGTCAATCATGAATCTAAAAATTAATCTTTAAAATATCATTCTTGGGCTGTGATTAACAATAATTTTTATAAAAATATTAGTTGAAATAAGCAAGATGGAAGTGGATTTATTTTAGCTTATTGTAATTATCTCCAACTAATCAAAAACTAAATGTTTACACTTTCTAATAAAAAATTTTCATAAAATGGCTTCTCTTACAGCAGACAACTAAGAACAATGTGACAACAGGTGTACTAACATTTAAACAAAAATATTTTGTCTAGTGCTATGTATAAAACTCATTTCTGCTTGAAATGGCACAATACTTCAAAAATTTGATCAACTACTGGCATGGTCACTCTATTTCAATCTGACAACTTGCTCATTTTAGATTATTTTGATGTACATAAAAAAGATTAACTTTGCAAATATACACAGATATACAATAAAAAGTTTTATTCTTCTCACAGATAGAATTTTCACTTCTTCTCACAAAGGCGCATGGAAGTAAAAAAAAAAAAAAAAAAAACCAACAGCTGATATAAGCTTGGGCTTTTTATAAATTATATCATCTTTTTTTGGCTGATGCATCAATAAAAATAAATTTCTATTTTCAGTAACAGCTGGTTATTTCTAAGGACACTTCAGAAGTTTAGTTATTTCTATCTGTTGAAAAAGAAAGTTTTTTAATTTAAAAAAAAGTAATCAAATCATAACATTATTTGTAAAAGAAAAAAAAAAATAGCTCTAAAAATGTATCACTAAAATAGCCATAAAAATTACATTAAAACTCTTCCAAATATGAATTTCTAATTTTAATGAAAATATTCCAGCAAAAGCTTCAGTTGTAAATGGTATTTTAGGGGTCGATGCAGGGTTTTTTCTTGGAACCCATTTGTGAAAAATAAAAGTTATTTTTGTGAAATTTATTGTGAAAAATAACATTTTGCAACAAAAGATGAAATCCAATTACTCAAATTCAAATCAAGCATTTATTAATACAGTAGACTCCCTCTAATCCGCAAATGCCTAAAATTCGCACATCATCACATATGTAAACAATGAAATTTTAAGTTCACATGTAGGGGCAAAATTAATTTTTTTTTTGTTTCATATCACTTGGAATATATTTTAATATGTAATTCTCAATAATATGACTAAGTTTGTGGTTTTTCATGAAGTATAAATTTATTTTTGAAAAAATAAATCAAGATATTGCTGATATTATTTGTAATTGCAACCTTTTTACCAAATATATTTATGTATTTGTCAAGCTTTTTTAGTTATTAAGTCTGGCTACACCTGAAATAAAACTTCCTTATTTAATGATTTTGATATGAATTAGTTGTATACCTTTATGAGGCAATTTTTATTCAATAATTCAAGAAAAATGTATCTATGTCATCTTTATTATACCTATTTAATTATACACTTATTTACTTGACTTTTACTTTAATAATTTTTAAAACTATCTCTACTTTTCTTATTTTATCTTATTACTTTATTTAATTATTTTAATATTTTACTAGATTGCAAGCATTCATTATAATTTTGATTGAATTATAACACTCAAATTACAGCTTGAAAAACATAAACAAAGCAATGACCAGAAATCCGCAAAATTCTGAAATCCACACAACCTCTGGTCCCAAGCTGTGTGGATTTGAGAGAGACTACTGTAGTAACTTCATTAAGTTTTTCTGGTAAAGTTTTCTTTTTCAGTTAACTTGTTTTGTTAGAAAATTACACGTTATCTGTTGAAATGCAGCTAATAACAGAAAAAATATACAAACTGTTTGAGAGTGGCATTTCTTTAGTAGCAAAGCCAGTCTATGTGATGTCACAGTCACTAAAGTGACCAAAATGTGATATGTTTTAGTCATGTCATATTTTCATTCTCACTCTCAGATCACTATCATTTGTACAGATATCATTCACTGTACAAATAACACCAATACTATTGGGAACAATGGCGTAATTTGAGTCTATTCTCTGCAATTGCTGGTGATTTCATATTTCATTAGGTGTGTTAACTATGTCCATATATCTCCTGTAGCTTTGGCATACAAAATAAAGTGATTTAATTGGATGGCACACTACTCTGAAGTTTGTTATTTTACAGTCATGCAAGCCAATGAAAGCCTTCAGAATATAACAGTTAATAGTTATTTATAAGATATACAAAACATTTCCTTCTAATGAATGCAGAAATGCCACTTAAAAAATTCATTTGTCAGTCAAGTTTTATTACAGTCAAAGTGAAGTCTACATTATTTTGCTTGAAAAAAGACGCATACTTTCATGTTGTAATCTGTTTTGATTTATACTAGATGGCACCACCAGCACATGCAAAATGTTATCTGGCCATGACTGGCAAATTCCCTTATATAAAAAAATATAGAGATGGTCCCTATTTCAACAATTCCATACATTTTCTGAAAAAAAGACACTCTTAGAATAATGATACTTTTGTTTTATTTTTATTGTAAATGATCTGTAAATAAAGGGGTGTACCTTTTTTTTTTTTTTTATTTGATGCGGAATATGCAATAACACTGGCATATTAAAAAAACAAACAAATTGCTAGATGTACAATTACCTGGAAAGGCTGATGTCTAACAAAATATTGGCCCAAGCAAAATTGTAATTGGCCAAATTTTATATAATAAAAAATATTCAACATACACTGCTTTATACAAAATACTCATTAGTGCAATCAATCACTTTCATGCATTAAAAAACTGAAAAGAAAAAAAAATGTATTTTAAAATGAAAAAAAAAAAAAGAAAAAATTTCAGAATATTGAAATATGTTATATACATATAATACTTAGTTGAAACAGCACCGAAAACTAGTGATAAATCACAATTAAAATAATAAAACTTTATATTTAAATCATCTGATGACGTGTTGTTATGTTTTCCACCTCAAAACATGTCCTGTCAATTGCTTTGATTTTATGGTGATTTGTATAAAGTTTTATTATTTTAATTGTATATTTATTTATATTAGAAACTAAACTAAACAGGTGATTCTACAATCCAATCTAAGTTCTCCAAGTTTCTGGGTGAAGGTTTTGAAAAACTACCAAAACATTGGCAGAAAATCATAGATTTGGGTGGTGATTACTATCTACACTAAAGGTACTACAGTATAGAACCACTTATCCAGAATGGTTGAGGTGAGATGTATTCCAGATAACTGGTTGAGGATTAAAGCTACATCCATCTTGGTTGAATATATGTGGCTGTGGCATTGATTCTGATTTCAAATTGACTATTAGATGATTACACAAATTAAGATTCACTCCAAACAAGATCAAAAGTTAATTGGAGCTTCAAAGAAGACAATTTATGGGAATATCTTGGAAAAAAAAATTCTTACGCTTCCTTTGCATAAAAATCAAAATGTCAAATATCTAACTAAATATGCCTCTATTTCACGTACTTGATGTTGGCATCAAGTTATACTATGCATATTGTATTGTATCAAGCAATGCACATGTCAAACTGGCACTTTTTTTATGAAAAGATTCTAAAATCAATGAATTGGAAATATCATTCTGGATACCTGATTTCCAGATAACTGGTTCCATACTGTACTTTCGTGTTTTTTTCCTAACACTATTAAGAACTTTTTTTGGAGGAAAACTTTTGTTACAACCTGATATTTCATATTTCTGTAAAAGGTAGTTATTAGATAATGATAAATTGTAATTTAAGATGGAAAAAAAAAATCTAATTGATTCTTTAACACTTGATTTTTTTAAGGTTTCCATTCAATGCTGAAATTTTCAAGAAAAGAAAAAGAATTCATATAAATCCTTGTTTTTTTTTTTTCATTTTACCCCTCAATATCAGCAGTTTTTCTCATTTTTCTAAACAAACTCCTCAAATTTTATAAGCAAATATCTATTATTTATCACATTGCACATGTAGGCAATTGCATATCCTTTGATTATCTTTACTTTCATTCCAACTAAACTACGGAGGGTGGGGATGAGAGTGAGCTAAGATAATAGCAAGGGATGGAAACTTTGAAGTTATCGCCAATCAACAGACGTAGAGATAGGTAGAGCATTGATGTATAATTTAATTGTACATCCATGTGGTAGAGTGAGAGAGGGGTGTGCTCTCATCTCTGTAACATCACCTATTATTCCGCAGGCCGACAGCACAAAAACCTATGTCATCAAGCACAAAAAAAAAAGCTTTATTTTCTGGAAGAGTAAAAGTAGGGGAATTTAATGATCCATGTCTGTCAGAAGTAAAGTGGTGCATAAGCCAAAAATTAATACCAACAGTGGTTGAGTCGTAGGTTTATCATTGTGTTTGTCCTGCAAACAAAGATATGACAACATAGAGTACGTATTAACACGGGCTTGTCAGTGAAGGGGTTAAACAAAAATATTTTGTCTAGTGCTATGTAAAACTCATTTCTGCTTGAAATGGCACAATATTTCAAAAATTTGATCAACTACTGGCATGGTCACTCTATTTCAATCTGGCAACTTGCTCATTTTAGATTATTTTGATGTACATAAAAAAGATTAACAGTTCAAATATACACAGATATACAATAAAAAGTTTTATTCTTCTCACAGATAGAATTTTCACTTCTTCTCACAAAGGCGCATGGAAGTAAAAGAAAAAAAACCAACAGCTGATATAAGCTTGGGCTTTTTATAAATTATATCATCTTTTTTTGGCTGATGCATCAATAAAAATAAATTTCTATTTTCAGTAACAGCTGGTTATTTCTAAGGACACTTCAGAAGTTTAGTTATTTCTATCTGTTGAAAAAGAAAGTTTTTTAATTAAAAAAAAAGTAATAAAATCATAACATTATTTGTAAAAGAAAAAAAATAGCTCTAAAAATGTATCACTAAAATAGCCATAAAAATTACATTAAAACTCTTCCAAATATGAATTTGTAATTTTAATGAAAATATTCCAGCAAAAGCTTCAGTTGTGTAAATGGTATTTTAGGGGTCGATGCAGGGTTTTTTCTTGGAACCCATTTGTGAAAAATAAAAGTTATTTTTGTGAAATTTATTGTATTTTCGTGAAAAATAACATTTTGCAACTAAAGATGAAATCCAATTACTCAAATTCAAATCAAGCATTTATTAATACAGTAGACTCCCTCTAATCCGCAAATGCCTAAAATTCGCACATCATCACATATGTAAACAATGAAACTTTAAGTACACATGTAGGGGAAAAATTAATTTTTTTGTCTTGTTTCATATCACTTGAAATATATTTTAATATGTAATTCTCAATAATATGACTAAGTTTGTGGTTTTTCATGAAATATAAATTTATTTTTGAAAGAATAAATCAAGATATTGCTGATATTATTTGTAATTGCAACCTTTTTACCAAATATATTTATGTATTTGTCAAGCTTTTTTAGTTATTAAGTCTGGCTACACCTGAAATAAAACTTCCTTATTTAATGATTTTGATATGAATTAGTTGTATACCTTTATGGGGCAATTTTTATTCAATAATTCAAGAAAAATGTATCTATGTCATCTTTATTATGCCTATTTAATTATACACTTATTTACTTGACTTTTACTTTAATAATTTTTAAAACTATCTCTACTTTTCTTATTTTATCTTATTACTTTATTTAATTATTTTAATATTTTACTAGATTGCAAGCATTCATTATAATTTTGATTGAATTATAACCCTCAAATTACAGCTCGAAAAATATAAACAAAGCAATGACCAGAAATCCGCAAAATTCTGAAATCCACACAACCTCTGGTCCCAAGCTGTGTGGATTTGAGAGAGACTACTGTAGTAACTTCATTAAGTTTTTCTGGTAAAGTTTTTTTTTTCAGTTAACTTGTTTTGTTAGAAAATTACACGTTATCTGTTGAAATGCAGCTAATAACAGAAAAAATATACAAACTGTTTGAGAGTGGCATTTCTTTAGTAGCAAAGCCAGTCTATGTGATGTCATAGTCACTAAAGTGACCAAAATGTGATATGTTTTAGTCATGTCATATTTTGATTCTCACTCTCAGATCACTATCATTTGTACAGATATCATTCACTGTACAAATAACACCAATACTATTGGGAACAATGGAGTAATTTGAGTCTATTCTCTGCAATTGCTGGTGATTTCATGGTTCATTAGGTGTGTTAACTATGTCCATATATCTCCTGTACCTTTGGCATACAAAATAAAGTGATTTAATTGGATGGCACACTACTCTGAAGTTTGTTATTTTACAGTCATGCAAGCCAATGAAAGCCTTCAGAATATAACAGTCTTATAGTTATTTATAAGATATACAAAACATTTCCTTCTAATGAATGCAGAAATGCCACTTAAAAAATTCATTTGTCAGTCAAGTTTTATTACAGTCAAAGTGAAGTCTACATTATTTTGCTTGAAAAAAGACGCATACTTTCATGTTGTAATCTGTTTTGATTTATACTAGATGGCACCACCAGCACATGCAAAATGTTATCTGGCCATGACTGGCAAATTCCCTTATATAAAAAAATATAGAGATGGTCCCTATTTCAACAATTCCATACATTTTCTGAAAAAAAGACACTCTTAGACTAATGATACTTTTGTTTTATTTTTATTGTAAATGATCTGTAAATAAAGGGGTGTACCTTTTTTTTTTTTTTTTTTATTTGATGCGGACTATGCAATAACACCGGCATATTAAAAAAACAAACAAATTGCTAGATGTACAATTACCTGGAAAGGCTGATGTCTAACAAAATATTGGCCCAAGCAAAATTGTAATTGGCCAAATTTTATATAATAAAAAATATTCAACATACACTGCTTTATACAAAATACTCATTAGTACAATCAATCACTTTCATGCATTAAAAAACTGAAAAGAAAAAAAAAATGTATTTTAAAATGAAAAAAAAAAAAAAGAAAAAATTTCAGAATATTGAAATATGTTATATACATATAATACTTAGTTGAAACAGCACCGAAAACTAGTGATAAATCACAATTAAAATAATAAAACTTTATATTTAAATCATCTGATGACGTGTTGTTATGTTTTCCACCTCAAAACATGTCCTGTCAATTGCTTTGATTTTATGGTGATTTGTATAAAGTTTTATTATTTTAATTGTATATTTATTTATATTAGAAACTAAACTAAACAGGTGATTCTACAATCCAATCTAAGTTCTCCAAGTTTCTGGGTGAAGGTTTTGAAAAACTACCAAAACATTGGCAGAAAATCATAGATTTGGGTGGTGATTACTATCTACACTAAAGGTACTACAGTATAGAACCACTTATCCAGAATGGTTGAGGTGAGATGTATTCCAGATAACTGGTTGAGGATTAAAGCTACATCCATCTTGGTTGAATATATGTGGCTGTGGCATTGATTCTGATTTCAAATTGACTATTAGATGATTACACAAATTAAGATTCACTCCAAACAAGATCAAAAATTAATTGGAGCTTCAAAGAAGACAATTTATGGGAATATCTTGGAAACAAAAATTCTTACGGTTCCTTTGCATAAAAATCAAAATGTCAAATATCTAACTAAATATGCCTCTATTTCAAGTACTTGATGTTGGCATCAAGTTATACTATGCATATTGTATTGTATCAAGCAATGCACATGTCAAACTGGCACTTTTTTTATGAAAAGATTCTAAAATCAATGAATTGGAAATATCATTCTGGATACCTGATTTCCAGATAACTGGTTCCATACTGTACTTTCGTGTTTTTTTCCTAACACTATTAAGAACTTTTTTTGGAGGAAAACTTTTGTTACAACCTGTTATTTCATATTTCTGTAAAAGGTAGTTATTAGATAATGATAAATTGTAATTTAAGATGGAAAAAAAAAAATCTAATTGATTCTTTAACACTTGATTTTTTTAAGGTTTCCATTCAATGCTGAAATTTTCAAGAAAAGAAAAAAAATTCATGTAAATCCTTGTTTTTTTTTTCATTTTACCCCTCAATATCAGCAGTTTTTCTCATTTTTCTAAACAAACTCCTCAAATTTTATAAGCAAATATCTATTATTTATCACATTGCACATGTAGGCAATTGCGTATCCTTTGATTATCTTTACTTTCATTCCAACTAAACTACGGAGGGTGGGGATGAGAGTGAGCTAAGATAATAGCAAGGGATGGAAACTTTGAAGTTATCGCCAATCAACAGACGTAGAGATAGGTAGAGCATTGATGTATAATTTAATTGTACATCCATGTGGTAGAGTGAGAGAGGGGTGTGCTCTCATCTCTGTAACATCACCTATTATTCCGCAGGCCGACAGCACAAAAACCTATGTCATCAAGCACAAAAAAAAAAGCTTTATTTTCTGGAAGAGTAAAAGTAGGGGAATTTAATGATCCATGTCTGTCAGAAGTGAAGTGGTGCATAAGCCAAAAATTAATACCAACAGTGGTTGAGTCGTAGGTTTATCATTGTGTTTGTCCTGCAAACAAAGATATGACAACATAGAGTACGTATTAACACGGGCTTGTCAGTGAAGGGGTTAAACAAAAATATTTTGTCTAGTGCTATGTAAAACTCATTTCTGCTTGAAATGGCACAATATTTCAAAAATTTGATCAACTACTGGCATGGTCACTCTATTTCAATCTGGCAACTTGCTCATTTTAGATTATTTTGATGTACATAAAAAAGATTAACAGTGCAAATATACACAGATATACAATAAAAAGTTTTATTCTTCTCACAGATAGAATTTTCACTTCTTCTCACAAAGGCGCATGGAAGTAAAAGAAAAAAAAACAACAGCTGATATAAGCTTGGGCTTTTTATAAATTATATCATCTTTTTTTGGCTGATGCATCAATAAAAATAAATTTCTATTTTCAGTAACAGCTGGTTATTTCTAAGGACACTTCAGAAGTTTAGTTATTTCTATCTGTTGAAAAAGAAAGTTTTTTAATTTAAAAAAATGTAATCAAATCATAACATTATTTGTAAAAGAAAAAAAATAGCTCTAAAAATGTATCACTAAAATAGCCATAAATACCAAATATATTTATGTATTTGTCAAGCTTTTTTAGTTATTAAGTCTGGCTACACCTGAAATAAAACTTCCTTATTTAATGATTTTGATATGAATTAGTTGTATACCTTTATGGGGCAATTTTTATTCAATAATTCAAGAAAAATGTATCTATGTCATCTTTATTATGCCTATTTAATTATACACTTATTTACTTGACTTTTACTTTAATAATTTTTAAAACTATCTCTACTTTTCTTATTTTATCTTATTACTTTATTTAATTATTTTAATATTTTACTAGATTGCAAGCATTCATTATAATTTTGATTGAATTATAACACTCAAATTACAGCTTGAAAAACATAAACAAAGCAATGACCAGAAACCCGCAAAATTCTGAAATCCACACAACCTCTGGTCCCAAGCTGTGTGGATTTGAGAGAGACTACTGTAGTAACTTCATTAAGTTTTTCTGGTAAAGTTTTCTTTTTCAGTTAACTTGTTTTGTTAGAAAATTACACGTTATTTGTTGAAATGCAGCTAATAACAGAAAAAATATACAAACTGTTTGAGAGTGGCATTTCTTTAGTAGCAAAGCCAGTCTATGTGATGTCACAGTCACTAAAGTGACCAAAATGTGATATGTTTTAGTCATGTCATATTTTGATTCTCACTCTCAGATCACTATCATTTGTACAGATATCATTCACTGTACAAATAACACCAATACTATTGGGAACAATCAGGGGCGTAGCTACAGGTATTTTTTCGGGGGGGAGAATTCGAAAATTTCCCAACTTGAAACAAATTCTTCCAACTTTCAACTAAAGTGTGTACAATACATGTACCACAATGTGTATAATAATCATAATGAAAATTATGCATAAAAAATTCCTTTCCAAAGAAAAATTTCGAAACTGGAAACATAAAAAATCTAATTATTGGTTTGTTTAATAAAAAACAAACATGCAGGTCCAGAACACGATTTGACTGTTTTTAGAAAATGTCTGTCTGTGTGTATGTGACACAAATTTTGTGGTTGCTCCATCTCAAGAACTAATGTACGGAATTTAATAAAACTTTTGATTCAGTTATATCTTGATAAGAATTAATGCTGATAAGTTTTTGGTGTAAATCGCCCGAAAGGTGGCGCTGCTAATCTGCATTTTTCACGATTTACAGGATTTTAGCGATAGTTATCGCTCAAAAACTGTTCCACGGAATTTGATCAAACTTCATATTCTGTTAAACCTTGACATAATTTGGTGCTTATTAGGATTTTGTGTATATTATATAACAGGTGGCACTGCTGTGCAGTATTTTTCACGATTTTCGCGTTAGCTATATCTGAAAAACTAATGCACGGAATTTAGTCAAACTTCATATTCAGTTGCACTTCCTTATTGGGCTTGGGTGTTTACTGTCCAAAGGTATCACTTTTGTGTTCTTTGGGTTTGGAATTTTGGTTGCATCTAACAGGGTGTGTGCCGAAATTCAATGATTTGTTTGAAAAATGCGAGGCTTCTATCTCCTTTTTAAATGAACACAATTAAACGAATCTATACCTTTAGAATTTATTATTATGGGCATAGAATTATTATTTAATTTTAGCATTGTGGTTGCAAATTTTGAGGTATTAACATATATGGGATAGAATAAAGTTTTGGGATTGGCACATCCGAATTGTTTTCATTTAACATTAATTCTTCTTGTCTTCAAAGAAGCCAACTTGACGATAACGTCATCCAGTTTAATAAAATTCACTATTTGACTTTCACATTTTAAAAGCATTAGGCTGTCAAGCCTGTCATCCCTCATTGTAGTTTGTAATATATATATTTTTTAATTTTTATTTGACTAAAGATTCTTTCATTAGATGCAACGCCATAAAGATAAGCTTCTGTGAATGTTAAGATATGAGTATATAGTTTGACGGCATGACCCAAATAGTCTTTGAATTTCATGGCATGAGTAAAAGGTTTGTTTAAAGCTGCTATCAGATTCACAAACTTTTCGAGCAATTTTTGAGCCAACTCTTGATTTCCTCCAACTTTTCGTGAAATATTGTCTCGACACCCAGTGTGATAGCAAACAGCAATATCACCAACTGTTTATCCACAGCTCTAAAAAGGTATGCTCTAGCCCCGCCTTTCCCCCCAACTTTCAACATTTCAGCCAATCAGAGATAAGCGATTGATATTAATAGGTAATAAATATTAACGACTGGTAATAGTAGTACTGGTTTTCCTCCAACTTGAGCAACGACAACCTTTTTCTCCCTTTGAATGGGAAAAAGTTGGGTTTAAAATCGGCTGAAAAGTTGGTGAATCGGATAGCAGCTAGTCAGTTAGGATTTGGTTTATTTCTATTTGACTCTGCAAGTCATGTACATCCGTTTCTCATATACAGGTGGAAACATTATTAACTTTTCTAAGTTAGTGATACTCAAATTTGCCTTGCACAATTGAAATTTAAATATGAAATGTATTGGTGCAATGTTCTCCTGATATAGGGAATATTGTCATTTAAGCTCATTACTTAATTGCCAAAATTTTCTTGTATTTCTTATAATTATTTCCTGTAAAACTTATGTGTATCAATGTTCATTGCTGTGCTATTATTTTTATCTATTCTCTTTGGTGAAACCGTTTTCCTACCGCGCTTTCGGAAGTCAGCTTCTTCAGTCATATCCTAATATTCATAATTGTTTGTGAACTTGTCTATAAAGAAATTTTTATTTCTTCAAAATTTTATTCAAGTGCAACGTGTCAGCGTTACCGTGCATGTCGATTTTTTCTTCAGATGATGGACAGCTTTCATAATCATATTTCTTTCCAAATTCAAATCGTCCTTTTTTTTACCTTTATCATCCTCGAATGGATTTTTAGATGTTCCAAAATCTTCCACGAAAATTCTTTTCCTATTATGAAGGATTCTTTCGTTCTGGTATATATAGTCATTTTTTAGAACAGCTTTAAACACACAACACTGGACTTTTGGTTTAAAATTTCACAAACACCCATAAATATAAACGAACAGGACTAATGTATATTTCGCACACACACAAATAAAAGTAAAATGTGACAAATTTATCGACTTCTTACATTCACATTTGCTCATATAATGCCCTTTTCTTTACTGCGAAGGGTTAGTAACAAATTTTTGTGGCAAAAAATCACGAAAATGAATAAAATATTGTCCAAAAATCGACAAATTAGTTTAAAAATTACTACAATTTATGAAAACTCATCAAATCTTCTTGTCCAGCTGTGTTTCAAGTAGGTGACTACATTCCTTTCTGTTGTGATACAAGTGATCTCCAATTTTCAAAAGAAGATGCAATCCCTTTGGATTAAAATAGCTGGATTCTGTTTTAGGAGGAGAGGGTGAGGTAGGTTGAAATTTTTGAGAAAGGAACAAAGTTTTGGAGGAAATAAAGGAACTGAATAGTTAGGATGGACAGGAGTAGAGAAATTTAGGTCTGGTAGATGTATAATATTTTTGTATAACTGAAAAACACAATGATAAATTGAGTGCGGCTGATTTCTTTTGATAATTTAACTTGTTTACTGTTACAGTACCTAGAAACATAATCACCAAAACAATAAAAATTTCATAATTTTTTTACTATTACTTTAAAAAAAGAAATTGTCACAAAAATCTAGAATTTCCCAACTCTAAGCTCAAATTTCCCAACTTCACACATATTGGGGGGGGAGGCTCCCCCCCCATACCCCCCCATGGCGACGCCCCTGGGAACAATGGAGTAATTTGAGTCTATTCTCTGCAATTGCTGGTGATTTCATGGTTCATTAGGTGTGTTAACTATGTCCATATATCTCCTGTAGCTTTGGCATACAAAATAAAGTGATTTAATTGGATGGCACACTACTCTGAAGTTTGTTATTTTACAGTCATGCAAGCCAATGAAAGCCTTCAGAATATAACAGTCTTAATAGTTATTTATAAGATATACAAAACATTTCCTTCTAATGAATGCAGAAATGCCACTTAAAAAATTCATTTGTCAGTCAAGTTTTATTACAGTCAAAGTGAAGTCTACATTATTTTGCTTGAAAAAAGACGCATACTTTCATGTTGTAATCTGTTTTGATTTATACTAGATGGCACCACCAGCACATGCAAAATGTTATCTGGCCATGACTGGCAAATTCCCTCATATAAAAAAATATAGAGATGGTCCCTATTTCAACAATTCCATACATTTTCTGAAAAAAAGACACTCTTAGACTAATGATACTTTTGTTTTATTTTTATTATAAATTATCAGTAAATAAAGGGGTGTACCCTTTTTTTTTTTTTTTTTATTTGATGCGGACTATGCAATAACACCGGCATATTAAAAAAACAAACAAATTTCTAGATGTACAACTACCTGGAAAGGCTGATGTCTAACAAAATATTGGCCCAAGCAAAATTGTAATTGGCCAAATTTTATATAATAAAAAATATTCAACATACACTGCTTTATACAAAATACTCATTAGTACAATCAATCACTTTCATGCATTAAAAAACTGAAAAGAAAAAAAAATGTATTTTAAAATGAAAAAAAAAAAAAGAAAAAATTTCAGAATATTGAAATATGTTATATACATATAATACTTAGTTGAAACAGCACCGAAAACTAGTGATAAATCACAATTAAAATAATAAAACTTTATATTTAAATCATCTGATGACGTGTTGTTATGTTTTCCACCTCAAAACATGTCCTGTCAATTGCTTTGATTTTATGGTGATTTATATAAAGTTTTATTATTTTAATTGTATATTTATTTATATTAGAAACTAAACTAAACAGGTGATTCTACAATCCAATCTAAGTTCTCCAAGTTTCTGGGTGAAGGTTTTGAAAAACTACCAAAACATTGGCAGAAAATCATAGATTTGGGTGGTGATTACTATCTACACTAAAGGTACTACAGTATAGAACCACTTATCCAGAATGGTTGAGGTGAGATGTATTCCAGATAACTGGTTGAGGATTAAAGCTACATCCATCTTGGTTGAATATATGTGGCTGTGGCATTGATTCTGATTTCAAATTGACTATTAGATGATTACACAAATTAAGATTCACTCCAAACAAGATCAAAAGTTAATTGGAGCTTCAAAGAAGACAATTTATGGGAATATCTTGGAAAAAAAAATTCTTACGCTTCCTTTGCATAAAAATCAAAATGTCAAATATCTAACTAAATATGCCTCTATTTCACGTACTTGATGTTGGCATCAAGTTATACTATGCATATTGTATTGTATCAAGCAATGCACATGTCAAACTGGCACTTTTTTTATGAAAAGATTCTAAAATCAATGAATTGGAAATATCATTCTGGATAACTGATTTCCAGATAACTGGTTCCATACTGTACTTTCGTGTTTTTTTCCTAACACTATTAAGAACTTTTTTTGGAGGAAAACTTTTGTTACAACCTGATATTTCATATTTCTGTAAAAGGTAGTTATTAGATAATGATAAATTGTAATTTAAGATGGAAAAAAAAATCTAATTGATTCTTTAACACTTGATTTTTTTAAGGTTTCCATTCAATGCTGAAATTTTCAAGAAAAGAAAAAGAATTCATATAAATCCTTGTTTTTTTTTTTCATTTTACCCCTCAATATCAGCAGTTTTTCTCATTTTTCTAAACAAACTCCTCAAATTTTATAAGCAAATATCTATTATTTATCACATTGCACATGTAGGCAATTGCATATCCTTTGATTATCTTTACTTTCATTCCAACTAAACTACGGAGGGTGGGGATGAGAGTGAGCTAAGATAATAGCAAGGGATGGAAACTTTGAAGTTATCGCCAATCAACAGACGTAGAGATAGGTAGAGCATTGATGTATAATTTAATTCTACATCCATGTGGTAGAGTGAGAGAGGGGTGTGCTCTCATCTCTGTAACATCACCTATTATTCCGCAGGCCGACAGCACAAAAACCTATGTCATCAAGCACAAAAAAAAAAGCTTTATTTTCTGGAAGAGTAAAAGTAGGGGAATTTAATGATCCATGTCTGTCAGAAGTGAAGTGGTGCATAAGCCAAAAATTAATACCAACAGTGGTTGAGTCGTAGGTTTATCATTGTGTTTGTCCTGCAAACAAAGATATGACAACATAGAGTACGTATTAACACGGGCTTGTCAGTGAAGGGGTTAAACAAAAATATTTTGTCTAGTGCTATGTAAAACTCATTTCTGCTTGAAATGGCACAATATTTCAAAAATTTGATCAACTACTGGCATGGTCACTCTATTTCAATCTGGCAACTTGCTCATTTTAGATTATTTTGATGTACATAAAAAAGATTAACAGTTCAAATATACACAGATATACAATAAAAAGTTTTATTCTTCTCACAGATAGAATTTTCACTTCTTCTCACAAAGGCGCATGGAAGTAAAAGAAAAAAAACCAACAGCTGATATAAGCTTGGGCTTTTTATAAATTATATCATCTTTTTTTGGCTGATGCATCAATAAAAATAAATTTCTATTTTCAGTAACAGCTGGTTATTTCTAAGGACACTTCAGAAGTTTAGTTATTTCTATCTGTTGAAAAAGAAAGTTTTTTAATTAAAAAAAAAAGTAATAAAATCATAACATTATTTGTAAAAGAAAAAAAATAGCTCTAAAAATGTATCACTAAAATAGCCATAAAAATTACATTAAAACTCTTCCAAATATGAATTTGTAATTTTAATGAAAATATTCCAGCAAAAGCTTCAGTTGTGTAAATGGTATTTTAGGGGTCGATGCAGGGTTTTTTCTTGGAACCCATTTGTGAAAAATAAAAGTTATTTTTGTGAAATTTATTGTATTTTCGTGAAAAATAACATTTTGCAACTAAAGATGAAATCCAATTACTCAAATTCAAATCAAGCATTTATTAATACAGTAGACTCCCTCTAATCCGCAAATGCCTAAAATTCGCACATCATCACATATGTAAACAATGAAACTTTAAGTACACATGTAGGGGAAAAATTAATTTTTTTGTTTTGTTTCATATCACTTGAAATATATTTTAATATGTAATTCTCAATAATATGACTAAGTTTGTGGTTTTTCATGAAATATAAATTTATTTTTGAAAGAATAAATCAAGATATTGCTGATATTATTTGTAATTGCAACCTTTTTACCAAATATATTTATGTATTTGTCAAGCTTTTTTAGTTATTAAGTCTGGCTACACCTGATATAAAACTTCCTTATTTAATGATTTTGATATGAATTAGTTGTATACCTTTATGGGGCAATTTTTATTCAATAATTCAAGAAAAATGTATCTATGTCATCTTTATTATGCCTATTTAATTATACACTTATTTACTTGACTTTTACTTTAATAATTTAATAATTTTTAAAACTATCTCTACTTTTCTTATTTTATCTTATTACTTTATTTAATTATTTTAATATTTTACTAGATTGCAAGCATTCATTATAATTTTGATTGAATTATAACCCTCAAATTACAGCTCGAAAAATATAAACAAAGCAATGACCAGAAATCCGCAAAATTCTGAAATCCACACAACCTCTGGTCCCAAGCTGTGTGGATTTGAGAGAGACTACTGTAGTAACTTCATTAAGTTTTTCTGGTAAAGGTTTTTTTTTTCAGTTAACTTATTTTGTTAGAAAATTACACGTTATCTGTTGAAATGCAGCTAATAACAGAAAAAATATACAAACTGTTTGAGAGTGGCATTTCTTTAGTAGCAAAGCCAGTCTATGTGATGTCACAGTCACTAAAGTGACCAAAATGTGATATGTTTTAGTCATGTCATATTTTGATTCTCACTCTCAGATCACTATCATTTGTACAGATATCATTCACTGTACAAATAACACCAATACTATTGGGAACAATGGAGTAATTTGAGTCTATTCTCTGCAATTGCTGGTGATTTCATGGTTCATTAGGTGTGTTAACTATGTCCATATATCTCCTGTAGCTTTGGCATACAAAATAAAGTGATTTAATTGGATGGCACACTACTCTGAAGTTTGTTATTTTACAGTCATGCAAGCCAATGAAAGCCTTCAGAATATAACAGTCTTATAGTTATTTATAAGATATACAAAACATTTCCTTCTAATGAATGCAGAAATGCCACTTAAAAAATTCATTTGTCAGTCAAGTTTTATTACAGTCAAAGTGAAGTCTACATTATTTTGCTTGAAAAAAGACGCATACTTTCATGTTGTAATCTGTTTTGATTTATACTAGATGGCACCACCAGCACATGCAAAATGTTATCTGGCCATGACTGGCAAATTCCCTTATATAAAAAAATATAGAGATGGTCCCTATTTCAACAATTCCATACATTTTCTGAAAAAAAGACACTCTTAGACTAATGATACTTTTGTTTTATTTTTATTGTAAATGATCTGTAAATAAAGGGGTGTACCTTTTTTTTTTTTTTTTTATTTGATGCGGACTATGCAATAACACCGGCATATTAAAAAAACAAACAAATTGCTAGATGTACAATTACCTGTAAAGGCTGATGTCTAACAAAATATTGGCCCAAGCAAAATTGTAATTGGCCAAATTTTATATAATAAAAAATATTCAACATACACTGCTTTATACAAAATACTCATTAGTACAATCAATCACTTTCATGCATTAAAAAACTGAAAAGAAAAAAAAAATGTATTTTAAAATGAAAAAAAAAAAAAAGAAAAAATTTCAGAATATTGAAATATGTTATATACATATAATACTTAGTTGAAACAGCACCGAAAACTAGTGATAAATCACAATTAAAATAATAAAACTTTATATTTAAATCATCTGATGACGTGTTGTTATGTTTTCCACCTCAAAACATGTCCTGTCAATTGCTTTGATTTTATGGTGATTTGTATAAAGTTTTATTATTTTAATTGTATATTTATTTATATTAGAAACTAAACTAAACAGGTGATTCTACAATCCAATCAGTCTCTAAGTTTCTGGGTGAAGGTTTTGAAAAACTACCAAAACATTGGCAGAAAATCATAGATTTGGGTGGTGATTACTATCTACACTAAAGGTACTACAGTATAGAACCACTTATCCAGAATGGTTGAGGTGAGATGTATTCCAGATAACTGGTTGAGGATTAAAGCTACATCCATCTTGGTTGAATATATGTGGCTGTGGCATTGATTCTGATTTCAAATTGACTATTAGATGATTACACAAATTAAGATTCACTCCAAACAAGATCAAAAATTAATTGGAGCTTCAAAGAAGACAATTTATGGGAATATCTTGGAAACAAAAATTCTTACGCTTCCTTTGCATAAAAATCAAAATGTCAAATATCTAACTAAATATGCCTCTATTTCACGTACTTGATGTTGGCATCAAGTTATACTATGCATATTGTATTGTATCAAGCAATGCACATGTCAAACTGGCACTTTTTTTATGAAAAGATTCTAAAATCAATGAATTGGAAATATCATTCTGGATAACTGATTTCCAGATAACTGGTTCCATACTGTACTTTCGTGTTTTTTTCCTAACACTATTAAGAACTTTTTTTGGAGGAAAACTTTTGTTACAACCTGATATTTCATATTTCTGTAAAAGGTAGTTATTAGATAATGATAAATTGTAATTTAAGATGGAAAAAAAAAATCTAATTGATTCTTTAACACTTGATTTTTTTAAGGTTTCCATTCAATGCTGAAATTTTCAAGAAAAGAAAAAAAATTCATATAAATCCTTGTTTTTTTTTTTTTTTCATTTTACCCCTCAATATCAGCAGTTTTTCTCATTTTTCTAAACAAACTCCTCAAATTTTATAAGCAAATATCTATTATTTATCACATTGCACATGTAGGCAATTGCATATCCTTTGATTATCTTTACTTTCATTCCAACTAAACTACGGAGGGTGGGGATGAGAGTGAGCTAAGATAATAGCAAGGGATGGAAACTTTGAAGTTATCGCCAATCAACAGACGTAGAGATAGGTAGAGCATTGATGTATAATTTAATTGTACATCCATGTGGTAGAGTGAGAGAGGGGTGTGCTCTCATCTCTGTAACATCACCTATTATTCCGCAGGCCGACAGCACAAAAACCTATGTCATCAAGCACAAAAAAAAAAGCTTTATTTTCTGGAAGAGTAAAAGTAGGGGAATTTAATGATCCATGTCTGTCAGAAGTGAAGTGGTGCATAAGCCAAAAATTAATACCAACAGTGGTTGAGTCGTAGGTTTATCATTGTGTTTGTCCTGCAAACAAAGATATGACAACATAGAGTACGTATTAACACGGGCTTGTCAGTGAAGGGGTTAAACAAAAATATTTTGTCTAGTGCTATGTAAAACTCATTTCTGCTTGAAATGGCACAATATTTCAAAAATTTGATCAACTACTGGCATGGTCACTCTATTTCAATCTGGCAACTTGCTCATTTTAGATTATTTTGATGTACATAAAAAAGATTAACAGTGCAAATATACACAGATATACAATAAAAAGTTTTATTCTTCTCACAGATAGAATTTTCACTTCTTCTCACAAAGGCGCATGGAAGTAAAAGAAAAAAAAACAACAGCTGATATAAGCTTGGGCTTTTTATAAATTATATCATCTTTTTTTGGCTGATGCATCAATAAAAATAAATTTCTATTTTCAGTAACAGCTGGTTATTTCTAAGGACACTTCAGAAGTTTAGTTATTTCTATCTGTTGAAAAAGAAAGTTTTTTAATTAAAAAAAAAGTAATAAAATCATAACATTATTTGTAAAAGAAAAAAAATAGCTCTAAAAATGTATTACTAAAATAGCCATAAAAATTACATTAAAACTCTTCCAAATATGAATTTGTAATTTTAATGAAAATATTCCAGCAAAAGCTTCAGTTGTGTAAATGGTATTTTAGGGGTCGATGCAGGGTTTTTTCTTGGAACCCATTTGTGAAAAATAAAAGTTATTTTTGTGAAATTTATTGTATTTTCGTGAAAAATAACATTTTGCAACTAAAGATGAAATCCAATTACTCAAATTCAAATCAAGCATTTATTAATACAGTAGACTCCCTCTAATCCGCAAATGCCTAAAATTCGCACATCATCACATATGTAAACAATGAAACTTTAAGTACACATGTAGGGGAAAAATTAATTTTTTTGTTTTGTTTCATATCACTTGAAATATATTTTAATATGTAATTCTCAATAATATGACTAAGTTTGTGGTTTTTCATGAAATATAAATTTATTTTTGAAAGAATAAATCAAGATATTGCTGATATTATTTGTAATTGCAACCTTTTTACCAAATATATTTATGTATTTGTCAAGCTTTTTTAGTTATTAAGTCTGGCTACACCTGAAATAAAACTTCCTTATTTAATGATTTTGATATGAATTAGTTGTATACCTTTATGGGGCAATTTTTATTCAATAATTCAAGAAAAATGTATCTATGTCATCTTTATTATGCCTATTTAATTATACACTTATTTACTTGACTTTTACTTTAATAATTTAATAATTTTTAAAACTATCTCTACTTTTCTTATTTTATCTTATTACTTTATTTAATTATTTTAATATTTTACTAGATTGCAAGCATTCATTATAATTTTGATTGAATTATAACCCTCAAATTACAGCTCGAAAAACATAAACAAAGCAATGACCAGAAATCCGCAAAATTCTGAAATCCACACAACCTCTGGTCCCAAGCTGTGTGGATTTGAGAGAGACTACTGTAGTAACTTCATTAAGTTTTTCTGGTAAAGTTTTTTTTTTTCAGTTAACTTGTTTTGTTAGAAAATTACACGTTATCTGTTGAAATGCAGCTAATAACAGAAAAAATATACAAACTGTTTGAGAGTGGCATTTCTTTAGTAGCAAAGCCAGTCTATGTGATGTCACAGTCACTAAAGTGACCAAAATGTGATATGTTTTAGTCATGTCATATTTTGATTCTCACTCTCAGATCACTATCATTTGTACAGATATCATTCACTGTACAAATAGCACCAATACTATTGGGAACAATGGAGTAATTTGAGTCTATTCTCTGCAATTGCTGGTGATTTCATGGTTCATTAGGTGTGTTAACTATGTCCATATATCTCCTGTAGCTTTGGCATACAAAATAAAGTGATTTAATTGGATGGCACACTACTCTGAAGTTTGTTATTTTACAGTCATGCAAGCCAATGAAAGCCTTCAGAATATAACAGTCTTAATAGTTATTTATAAGATATACAAAACATTTCCTTCTAATGAATGCAGAAATGCCACTTAAAAAATTCATTTGTCAGTCAAGTTTTATTACAGTCAAAGTGAAGTCTACATTATTTTGCTTGAAAAAAGACGCATACTTTCATGTTGTAATCTGTTTTGATTTATACTAGATGGCACCACCAGCACATGCAAAATGTTATCTGGCCATGACTGGCAAATTCCCTTATATAAAAAAATATAGAGATGGTCCCTATTTCAACAATTCCATACATTTTCTGAAAAAAAGACACTCTTAGACTAATGATACTTTTGTTTTATTTTTATTGTAAATGATCTGTAAATAAAGGGGTGTACCTTTTTTTTTTTTTTTTTTATTTGATGCGGACTATGCAATAACACCGGCATATTAAAAAAACAAACAAATTTCTAGATGTACAATTACCTGGAAAGGCTGATGTCTAACAAAATATTGGCCCAAGCAAAATTGTAATTGGCCAAATTTTATATAATAAAAAATATTCAACATACACTGCTTTATACAAAATACTCATTAGTACAATCAATCACTTTCATGCATTAAAAAACTGAAAAGAAAAAAAAAATGTATTTTAAAATGAAAAAAAAAAAAAAAGAAAAAATTTCAGAATATTGAAATATGTTATATACATATAATACTTAGTTGAAACAGCACCGAAAACTAGTGATAAATCACAATTAAAATAATAAAACTTTATATTTAAATCATCTGATGACGTGTTGTTATGTTTTCCACCTCAAAACATGTCCTGTCAATTGCTTTGATTTTATGGTGATTTGTATAAAGTTTTATTATTTTAATTGTATATTTATTTATATTAGAAACTAAACTAAACAGGTGATTCTACAATCCAATCAGTCTCTAAGTTTCTGGGTGAAGGTTTTGAAAAACTACCAAAACATTGGCAGAAAATCATAGATTTGGGTGGTGATTACTATCTACACTAAAGGTACTACAGTATAGAACCACTTATCCAGAATGGTTGAGGTGAGATGTATTCCAGATAACTGGTTGAGGATTAAAGCTACATCCATCTTGGTTGAATATATGTGGCTGTGGCATTGATTCTGATTTCAAATTGACTATTAGATGATTACACAAATTAAGATTCACTCCAAACAAGATCAAAAATTAATTGGAGCTTCAAAGAAGACAATTTATGGGAATATCTTGGAAACAAAAATTCTTACGGTTCCTTTGCATAAAAATCAAAATGTCAAATATCTAACTAAATATGCCTCTATTTCAAGTACTTGATGTTGGCATCAAGTTATACTATGCATATTGTATTGTATCAAGCAATGCACATGTCAAACTGGCACTTTTTTTATGAAAAGATTCTAAAATCAATGAATTGGAAATATCATTCTGGATACCTGATTTCCAGATAACTGGTTCCATACTGTACTTTCGTGTTTTTTTCCTAACACTATTAAGAACTTTTTTTGGAGGAAAACTTTTGTTACAACCTGTTATTTCATATTTCTGTAAAAGGTAGTTATTAGATAATGATAAATTGTAATTTAAGATGGAAAAAAAAAAATCTAATTGATTCTTTAACACTTGATTTTTTTAAGGTTTCCATTCAATGCTGAAATTTTCAAGAAAAGAAAAAAAATTCATATAAATCCTTGTTTTTTTTTTCATTTTACCCCTCAATATCAGCAGTTTTTCTCATTTTTCTAAACAAACTCCTCAAATTTTATAAGCAAATATCTATTATTTATCACATTGCACATGTAGGCAATTGCGTATCCTTTGATTATCTTTACTTTCATTCCAACTAAACTACGGAGGGTGGGGATGAGAGTGAGCTAAGATAATAGCAAGGGATGGAAACTTTGAAGTTATCGCCAATCAACAGACGTAGAGATAGGTAGAGCATTGATGTATAATTTAATTGTACATCCATGTGGTAGAGTGAGAGAGGGGTGTGCTCTCATCTCTGTAACATCACCTATTATTCCGCAGGCCGACAGCACAAAAACCTATGTCATCAAGCACAAAAAAAAAGCTTTATTTTCTGGAAGAGTAAAAGTAGGGGAATTTAATGATCCATGTCTGTCAGAAGTGAAGTGGTGCATAAGCCAAAAATTAATACCAACAGTGGTTGAGTCGTAGGTTTATCATTGTGTTTGTCCTGCAAACAAAGATATGACAACATAGAGTACGTATTAACACGGGCTTGTCAGTGAAGGGGTTAAACAAAAATATTTTGTCTAGTGCTATGTAAAACTCATTTCTGCTTGAAATGGCACAATATTTCAAAAATTTGATCAACTACTGGCATGGTCACTCTATTTCAATCTGGCAACTGCTCATTTTAGATTATTTTGATGTACATAAAAAAGATTAACAGTGCAAATATACACAGATATACAATAAAAAGTTTTATTCTTCTCACAGATAGAATTTTCACTTCTTCTCACAAAGGCGCATGGAAGTAAAAGAAAAAAAAACAACAGCTGATATAAGCTTGGGCTTTTTATAAATTATATCATCTTTTTTTGGCTGATGCATCAATAAAAATAAATTTCTATTTTCAGTAACAGCTGGTTATTTCTAAGGACACTTCAGAAGTTTAGTTATTTCTATCTGTTGAAAAAGAAAGTTTTTTAATTTAAAAAAATGTAATCAAATCATAACATTATTTGTAAAAGAAAAAAAATAGCTCTAAAAATGTATCACTAAAATAGCCATAAATACCAAATATATTTATGTATTTGTCAAGCTTTTTTAGTTATTAAGTCTGGCTACACCTGAAATAAAACTTCCTTATTTAATGATTTTGATATGAATTAGTTGTATACCTTTATGGGGCAATTTTTATTCAATAATTCAAGAAAAATGTATCTATGTCATCTTTATTATGCCTATTTAATTATACACTTATTTACTTGACTTTTACTTTAATAATTTTTAAAACTATCTCTACTTTTCTTATTTTATCTTATTACTTTATTTAATTATTTTAATATTTTACTAGATTGCAAGCATTCATTATAATTTTGATTGAATTATAACACTCAAATTACAGCTTGAAAAACATAAACAAAGCAATGACCAGAAACCCGCAAAATTCTGAAATCCACACAACCTCTGGTCCCAAGCTGTGTGGATTTGAGAGAGACTACTGTAGTAACTTCATTAAGTTTTTCTGGTAAAGTTTTCTTTTTCAGTTAACTTGTTTTGTTAGAAAATTACACGTTATTTGTTGAAATGCAGCTAATAACAGAAAAAATATACAAACTGTTTGAGAGTGGCATTTCTTTAGTAGCAAAGCCAGTCTATGTGATGTCACAGTCACTAAAGTGACCAAAATGTGATATGTTTTAGTCATGTCATATTTTGATTCTCACTCTCAGATCACTATCATTTGTACAGATATCATTCACTGTACAAATAACACCAATACTATTGGGAACAATGGAGTAATTTGAGTCTATTCTCTGCAATTGCTGGTGATTTCATGGTTCATTAGGTGTGTTAACTATGTCCATATATCTCCTGTAGCTTTGGCATACAAAATAAAGTGATTTAATTGGATGGCACACTACTCTGAAGTTTGTTATTTTACAGTCATGCAAGCCAATGAAAGCCTTCAGAATATAACAGTCTTAATAGTTATTTATAAGATATACAAAACATTTCCTTCTAATGAATGCAGAAATGCCACTTAAAAAATTCATTTGTCAGTCAAGTTTTATTACAGTCAAAGTGAAGTCTACATTATTTTGCTTGAAAAAAGACGCATACTTTCATGTTGTAATCTGTTTTGATTTATACTAGATGGCACCACCAGCACATGCAAAATGTTATCTGGCCATGACTGGCAAATTCCCTCATATAAAAAAATATAGAGATGGTCCCTATTTCAACAATTCCATACATTTTCTGAAAAAAAGACACTCTTAGACTAATGATACTTTTGTTTTATTTTTATTATAAATTATCAGTAAATAAAGGGGTGTACCCTTTTTTTTTTTTTTTTTTTTTATTTGATGCGGACTATGCAATAACACCGGCATATTAAAAAAACAAACAAATTTCTAGATGTACAATTACCTGGAAAGGCTGATGTCTAACAAAATATTGGCCCAAGCAAAATTGTAATTGGCCAAATTTTATATAATAAAAAATATTCAACATACACTGCTTTATACAAAATACTCATTAGTACAATCAATCACTTTCATGCATTAAAAAACTGAAAAAAAAAAATGTATTTTAAAATGAAAAAAAAAAAGAAAAAATTTCAGAATATTGAAATATGTTATATACATATAATACTTAGTTGAAACAGCACCGAAAACTAGTGATAAATCACAATTAAAATAATAAAACTTTATATTTAAATCATCTGATGACGTGTTGTTATGTTTTCCACCTCAAAACATGTCCTGTCAATTGCTTTGATTTTATGGTGATTTATATAAAGTTTTATTATTTTAATTGTATATTTATTTATATTAGAAACTAAACTAAACAGGTGATTCTACAATCCAATCAGTCTCTAAGTTTCTGGGTGAAGGTTTTGAAAAACTACCAAAACATTGGCAGAAAATCATAGATTTGGGTGGTGATTACTATCCACACTAAAGGTACTACAGTATAGAACCACTTATCCAGAATGGTTGAGGTCAGATGTATTCCAGATAACTGGTTGAGGATTAAAGCTACATCCATCTTGGTTGAATATATGTGGCTGTGGCATTGATTCTGATTTGAAATTGACTATTAGATGATTACACAAATTAAGATTCACTCCAAACAAGATCAAAAGTTAATTGGAGCTTGAAAAAAGACAATTTATGGGAATATCTTGGAAACAAAAATTCTTACGCTTCCTTTGCATAAAAATCAAAATGTCAAATATCTAACTAAATATGCCTCTATTTCAAGTACTTGATGTTGGCATCAAGTTATACTATGCATATTGTATTGTATCAAGCAATGCACATGTCAAACTGGCACTTTTTTTATGAAATGATTCTAAAATCAATGAATTGGAAATATCATTCTGGATAACTGATTTCCAGATAACTGGTTCCATACTGTACTTTCATGTTTTTTTCCTAACACTATTAAGAACTTTTTTTGGAGGAAAACTTTTGTTACAACCTGATATTTCATATTTCTGTAAAAGGTAGTTATTAGATAATGATAAATCGTAATTTAACATGAAAAAAAAAATCTAATTGATTCTTTAACACTTGATTTTTTTAAGGTTTCCATTCAATGCTGAAATTTTCAAGAAAAGAAAAAAAATTCATATAAATCCTTGTTTTTTTTTCCATTTTACCCCTCAATATCACCAGTTTTTCTCATTTTTCTAAACAAACTCCTCAAATTTTATAAGCAAATATCTATTATTTATCACATTGCACATGTAGGCAATTGCATATCCTTTGATTATCTTTACTTTCATTCCAACTAAACTACGGAGGGTGGGGATGAGAGTGAGCTAAGATAATAGCAAGGGATGGAAACTTTGAAGTTATCGCCAATCGACAGATGTAGAGATAAGTAGAGCATTGATGTATAATTTAATTGTACATCCATGTGGTAGAGTGAGAGAGGGGTGTGCTCTCATCTCTGTAACATCACCTATTATTCTGCAGGCCGACAGCACAAAAACCTATGTTATCAAGCACAAGAAAAAAGCTTTATTTTCTGGAAGAGTAAAAGTTGGGGAATTTAATGATCCATGTCTGTCGGAAGTGAAGTGGTGCATAAGCCAAAAATTAATACCAACAGTGGTTGAGTCGTAGGTTTATCATTGTGTTTGTCCTGCAAACAAAGATATGACAACATAGATGATAGTTGTAGGACAAACACAATGATAAACCTATGAGTAAACCACTGGTGGTATTAATTTTTGGCTTATGCACCACTTCACTTCTGGCAGACATGGATCATTAGATTCTTCTACTTCTAGTCTTCCATAAAATAAAGTTTTTTTTTCTTGTGCTTGATAACATAGGTTTTTGTGCTGGCAGCTCTTGGACTATATGATTCAATGGACAAACTGGACACTGTAATAAAATGTCCAAAAGAATAACGAACCCTTCAGAAATAGAGCTCTAGAGAACAACATTAGTACATTATAGTAGTAATAGTAAAAATGTTGTTCAAGTTTTTCTTAGTATTATATTATGCAGCCACAGGACAACATATATACAAAGCATTCATACAATAACCTATTTTAGAGGAAATATGTATTGTGTATCTCAGAACACTTGAAAAGTTACATTCCCAAAATAACAATATTAATGACTACTTAAGCAATTATGTACATAAATGCTACATAAAAAACGGACTTGGAGAGTTACATTCAAATAAAAATCCTGCAAGAAAATGAACGTAGTTTAGACTGAAAGAAATGGATGATGAAAGGAAAATCATAATTTTAAAGCTCTACTAAGAAAAAAAATAGATTTTTAAAAATGCACCTCTTTAATTTATCAAAAACCAAAAGATTTCACAACACACCAATATAATTTTTATGAAAATAAGCAAGATGCCAAACCAACGTGGTCTCAGGGGGAAGAATGTAGAGGACTGTATGGATCTTTTAAATAATGCTTTTCATAGGGGTTGGGTCAAATGTTTAGCTTTTATATCGGGCCAATCCCTGGCCTGGAAATTTTGGCCCGTACAAACCTCTAGGAAAAAATGAAGTCCAAGCCAGGCTTGACCTGGAAGAAAAAGTAGTCTGGCACTGTCCGAATCTGTAGAAAAAAGTAAGACCCAGATCTGAAAGGGAGAAGATCTGGCCCAACATGAGTCTTGTGAATTAAAACTGTTGCGGTAAGGGCCAAGTTTTTTTCGTAAAGATCTTTAATGCCGTTTTACAAATCCTTGAAAAGGGAGGAGATTGCCCCCACCCCCTATCTGTCATTGCTCTAAATACCCAATTAAATTTAGACATCAAGGAAAATTGCAATATGTGAAATTTGATGCAAACAAAGAATGGAACTACATCAAGTATCAGTATTCAAGCAGCTTGAGAAAATTACAGTCCCTATTTCAGTAAATAAAGAGTGTAGGTTTTTTTTTCTGATATTTCAGAAATAGTTTGGGAAAAAAGTAGAATACTCTGTGGTGAAAAAGGGAAGAGTCCCATAACCTGTGCCGGAAGATTTGGCGATTTTTTTTGGCGCGCTTTGTTTGACGATAAATGTTTCGATCTGGTTTAAGTTTGTTCATCGGATTTCGGATCCTTGGAACGGCTTTAGGTTGCTTTTTTTCGGAAATGCCTTTTTAAAACCGGACAACTGGTTGACGTGAAATCTTGAAGCTTATTGGTTTACTAGTATCACGGGAACTGTTAGTCAGCAAATTTTGAATTCGGTTAGATAAGAATTTGCTCCGACGCCACACTGACACTCACATTCGGATTCGGATTACTCTCTGTGCTGGTTGATGTAAGTAAAGTCTCGTTAATTTTTCCAAGATTGCGGAAAAACATCATTTTTAAATCTTTATATTATTTATAAATTAATGATTTTACACCATTTTTAAAAAGAGAAAATGATGTAAAAACATGGATTTATAAATTACATAAAGATTTAAAAACAAAGTTTTTGCGCCACTTTGAAAATTTCTTCCGATGCAATTGCTCGAATTTTAGCAGCTTTCTAAATAAATCTAAACATGTGCTTTTTCAGATGAATAGTTGGTACCCTGTTTCAGACCAATGGGATCATTTTATAAACATTAAATTCTTACTTATTTTTGTGTGTGTGTGTAAGCATTTTTAAATTATTTTTATACATTTTTTCTATGTTTCTATGTACCATCTTTTCTATTATTTCTTTAAATTATTTTTATACATTTTTTCTATTTTTATACATTTTTTTTATACTTTTTTTCTTTTTGGTAGTTGTGAGTGGGATTTTACCTGCATTAAAAATAATAGTTTTTGAAATATTGTTGAAATTTATAAAAAGTTTCTGGCCAGTTTTTTTTCTCTTTTTTTATTGTCGAAAATGTTTTAAGAACGCCCCCCTGGCAATAACAAATATTAATCTCAAAAAGGACATTTATTTAGAATGCTGCTAAAATTTGTGTAATTGTATCGGAAAAAAATTTCCAAGATGGCGCAAAAACTTCGTTTTTAAATCTTTGTGTAATTTATAAATCCATGTTTTTATATCATTTTCTATCTTTAAAAATGGTGCAAAATCATTGATTTATAATTAATATAAAGATTTAAAAATGATGTTTTTCTGCAATCTTGGAAAAATTTTCATGTCGCCAAAATGCCATTTTGGCGAGATTTTTTTTGACTGAACTGTTATCCATAACTTAGGAGAAAACTAAAGTGTCAGATGGGCTACATTATAATCTGAACAACATAATAACATGAAATTTAAAGTGTGCCAAATGGCTATCTATGCATTCTAGGATTAAAAAAATTGTCGTTTCTCTTTGTTTACTTTATTTTATAGTTAAATTAAATAACTATTTAAAACAATATTTCTTTATAGAGAATAAGTAATTATTAAATATTTTGAAAATTCTTCGTTACAGGAGCAGTATTCATTCATTGTGGACCACTGTACCCCAGCAGTGGGCAGTCCACTGTGCCCCATGTTGAAGTTCAATACATATTCATAAAAATATTATTTAAGTATTTCTTTTAAGCATATAAACTTTTAAATTAAATAAAGACCAGTGTTTTACCTTTTCAAAAAAGTTGTTTTATCTTATTTATCCATAACTTTTAATTACTCAATAAAGAGAAGTATGATGATGAAAAATTTATCTTTAGGAGCTCAAAACAACCAGTCAGGATAAAAGGGTTCATTCTGAGCTTACGATGTGTTCTGAAGGCTATAAGTAATCAATCCAGTGCTGTTATCAATTAGCCTAAAAGAAAAGCTTTAAAAATAACTAAAATATAAGGGGTGGTCCACTGTACCCTGGTCTCCCCTACATATATTGTATATATACACACACGTATATATACATTAGGGTGGAACTTAAGTATAGGGTAAAAAAAAACTTTTTTTATTTTAATGTGTAATAGTAAAAACATTTTTCCTTTTTGGATGTCTAAACTTTTGGCTGAAAAGGTTTTTTTAAAGTAAGTTGTTTTCCGGTTCCTCAAGGAGGTCAAAGTTTTGAAATTTCAGTATAAAGTAACTGAAAGTAAACAACGTAGCTGTTAGTTCATATCTACTTTTATTTAGCAAATATTATCCAGAAGTCACCACGAGGAGGTGGTTAAATATCGACTTCCACCCTCCTTACCTCCCTTTGTTATGAATTAATTAAATTGGATATTCAACCTACTGTCTTTTTAGGCAAACTTTGTCATTACATTGTGGGAATTCAACTTTCCCAAGATTAAGCCGTCTTTTGCTTAATATTTAAAGACGGTTGATGCAGCTCACGGGACAATTTTGACACACGTTTCCACTGTTTGAGTATGACAAGGAAAATCTAAAATTCAGGTGTATCCCCTGTTTGTACTTTTTTAAAGTTCTTCATCCGATCAGACCGTCAAGATAGGATCAAAGTTTTTATAGTATGTAATTTCAATATGTTCGCATTTTTTCAAGTCGCTTTCCTACTGGTCCAGAAAATCTTTTTGTACCCATAGTTTTTCAGCAAGATGTTGAAATAAATATCTAAGAAAAAAGTTCATTTGCATGTAATAATCAAATTATCCATTATAAAGATTTTAGGGTATTGCTTCCGATGTTTTATCAACTACAGATTTGCATCCTGCATTAAAAGCGTTTCTGTTTCACCTACTAACTCTCAAACTTGAAATGTCTGTATTATTATTTTGAAAATACACCAAAATTGCAGTGGCTATATTAATATAAGAAGAAGATATCAATGAAATATGACCAATATATTTTTATCCTGGTTTTTGAACTGAGACCAGATGTTCGTCTTTAATGATTCTTTATACTTTTTTCCCTCTGCTTCAGTTATCATAGCATTATCCTTTCTACCATAAAAATACTAACCTTCTAAAATTAACTCATTTCGTCTTTCCTGTTCTTTCAAATTCTTCCTTTTCTTTTCTCTTTGTCATCTTCAAGTCCTTCTTTCAATTACCTTTTCTTTATTATCATCAGAAATACCCATATCTTCTAAGGTGCCATTTGCAATAATATTTGCAGTTCTGTCTAATACTCCGGTTCTTTCACCGTGTTGATTATCAAATTCAGGTTTAAAAAAACAACCGATTGAACTGTTTTTTACACTTGACGATCATTCAATCAAAACATCATTTTTTTGTTTTAAAATAACTTTTTTCCGTGATATTTCCATTTCCAGGCTTGCTACACATTTTTTGTAGTTTTTATATCTATTGATCCTATTGTCATCACCCCATCTCTCTTTGGTCTTTGAGAAAGTGACGTTCTTGTTCTGATACACGATAATATTTGGTGCTTTTACACGAAGAAATGTTTTTTACAGGATTACCTAACATTTTGCAATTTTATATTGGATGTGGGATTATTCTTTCTAATCTTAATATTTTTCTTCAAATTTTGACATTTCTCGCACTAGTCTCTAATCATTTTTTATGATTTGTGTATCAGGAACCGTTGGAATTGAAGGTATCAGCAATACACTTTTAATTGTATCATCAACAACTTTAGATATTTTAGAAATAGTGTGTACCAGATTCCAGCTGTCAGATTTTAAGTTAAATTGAACCCAAAAATAATGTTTCATAACTTCTTCATATGTTCATCAAAGATGACAGTCTAATGTTAATTGTTTTGGCTCACGAAATACAGGACACTTCAACAATTATCTAGATTTAGGTACGTTAACAGACTTTGTCCCTTTTGACACCGAATGTTTATCGAAAAATAATTAAAGAAACTGTTAACACCCGTTAAATCGGACTAACTTGTTATGTGTCGAAGCCAAATAAATCAGAGACGATGAAAGCCGATGCCCACGACGCTGGCTTCTACAAAAGTCAAATAAAGTGGGGCTAACTTTTCTAAGGCACTCAAACTAAATTATTCTCTTTATTACAGGACATTAACACTTAATTAATTTAATTTTGCAAAATATAAATTTAACAATAAGCTTAAAAAACTTTTCATGCAATTATTGGCTTTTTTTCGTTTTTTATGGAAAATCAGGTGCTTTGAGGAACCGGAAAATATCATTTTAAAATTAAAAGAAAAATATTTTCTTTTTATGGAGTTAAAAAGGAAAAAAATAATCACTATTAGAATATAAAATTCGAAACTTCGTTTTTTAGTTCCACTCTAATATACATGCAATGTCACATATGTGTATATATAACACTGGCGCCCGGCTAACCGAAAAGTACAAAAATAAGTTTGAATTGTTAAAAAAAGCACTCTAGTATAATTTTAAAATGGTTTATTTTGAATAAGATGTAATGTCTTTTAATTTTGCATTAAGAAGTAGGTTATCCCCCCCCCCCCCCCCGGCCTTTGTTCTGTTGTCTTACAGTGTAATCAAGGTTGGCACGGTTTAAACTAATTGTTTTTTTTTTTTTCAAAAAACCATTGGCACAGATGTCATATACGGTACCATATTGGCACGATTTTTTTCTGACGCCAATATCATATACACAACGGGTACTTAACTGGTGCTAAAGTGTTGTTATTTTTCTTGATATGATAACCTGGATGTTGTTGTTTATGCTGTTGATGTTTTTGCCAAATTAGCGCCAGAAATAAATCGTGCCAATATGCGTATATGACATCTGTGCCAAGCCGTTTGTTTTGTAGAACAAATCTATTTTCTCTTGTTTGTAATTTAAGTGTTTTAAATTATTGATAAAAGTATACTTTCTACTTTTAAGACTTCATCTCAGCAGTCAAGATGAGACATAATGAGTCTAGGTCATGTTTCTATGCATGTAGATTGAAAATTAGCATGTGCTGACAGGAGTCGATCCAGGCAAAATTTGGGGCCTATCCAGTGTTCTCGCTGGCTTTTGACTAACATTAGCGATTTGGCGAATAAGAAATAAAAAACAATAGCCAAATGAACAGAAATGTTAGCAAAGTAGATTCGGCTTGAAACACAGAAAAATCTATCTGTAACCCTTTATTGTATCCCTTTTTTTCAATATGTTCTAAAATAACCCAATTTTTTTGTAATTGCTTATACAATAGAAATTAGACTATTCGCTACAGAAACTATTAAAAATAAGTATATTCTAAATGTCTCCAAAATGTGTAAATGTTTCAGACATTCTTTTAGCTGTCTAAATAAAAATTAAAAACAGCAATTTTTGCTTTACCGTTGTGAAAATATACACTAAAATTTTCTATGAAATTTCGACTCTTAACCGATTGAAAAAATTGACCGGTCAATGATACTTTTGCACGCATTTAATAAATAGTATGGTAAATGTCTAATTTCAACACCGCATTCCACCAAAAATTCTCTCTATTTGGCGCATATGTGAGTAATTTTGTTTGCGTTTTAACTGCTGCGACACTGGCGCATAGATACTGATTAACTGACAATAGAGAAATAGGGTCACCTGGGGTAATTCCTGGCCAAAAAGCATCAACATCTAATTATTATAAAAACTATTAAAGGTATTGTTTCCAATTTTTTTGTGGAATAAGCCCCCTCTGATGGCTATATTATAAAATGCTTACTTAAATATATATGCAATTTTTAAATGACCAAGAATTACCCCGGACATGGGGTAATTCTTGGTCACTTCTGGGTAATTATTGGTCAGCATCCTTTTTCATGTAAATTAAGTAGTACAGTTAATTTTTTTATGACTGAGTAATAAAATAAGTAGAATCAACCTTCTAAAAGTTTTGTTCATCTCATAATTGTGGAATAATAAAGCATAGATTTTGTTTTGGGCATAAATACTAAGTTATTTGATGTGTAAAAGACTCTTGTACATTTTACAAAACATTAATTAGCCAAAGAATTTTTATGCGTTTTTACAACATTTATAAGCGGTATTTATTACTTCATTAGTATCCATTGTGAATTGGATTTATTAATAACTTGCAAATTTATTGGTCATTGGAAATATAACTGAATGTTTGTTATCAATTTTATTTTGCTTCTAGGCCAACTGAAGTTTTCGGCTCCCTTTCAAGAAAGTTTCAATACAGACCTTTAATATAATACACAGCATAATAATTAGGTTCCTCTATTGCATTATGTATATTTTTATGCACCATTTTGGCATTTTGCAATGAGATATTATTTCTACTTAAATTGTTCAGTCATAGAGTGTGTCTTATTCTCTGAGCATTTACTGTTTTCTGCTTTAAAAGTGTTTAATGTAGTTGAGGAAAATTTTATAATCTTTTTTAAAAGACTGTGATATGTGATTAGTTGAAATAAAATAATTAAAACTGCAAGAATGACAATGATCTGTTGTAAAATGTGTAACAATCAAGATCGATGTTTTGCAGAAATTAGAGTAGCAGTTTTGAACATAAATTTTTTTTAAATATTTAATTTCAACTAAATGAATAACTAAGGCATATATTTCAAAGCAAAGAATTCAAAGTATCTTTGAGATTTTTTACAGTTTCATAAATTGTTATTTTTATAACAAAAGCGAAAATGATCAAGAATTACCTCAGAAACTCAGTGACCAGGAATTACCACGGGTGACTCTACTTTATTAAGAACCACAATTAACTAAAATGTGGTGAACAGTGTGGTTGCAGTTTATTCTCAAAGGGTTTGTGAAAATAAAAATCACTAAATATGGCAATAAAAAGGAATTAAATGATGATAAAAACATTGACCAGGAATTACCCCAGTGACCAAGATTTACCCCAGATACATGGGCAATATTTGACCAACTTCTGTAAATTATTTAAAATAGTATGAAAATTTTCAAGACTATTTTCTAATAGCTAAAGTAGTTGGTAATTGAACCAAAAAGAAAGAAAAGAAAAATATTTAAAATTTGAGTTGTGACAAAGATCTTTGTAAAAATGTATCATGACTAAGGCCAATGTTGTTTTACAGAAATTTAACAAGCCATTACAAAAAGATTTTTTTTTTTCAAAATAAATAAACAATAAACTCATAATTAAGTAATAAATTCCAATGAGGATAGTTCAGAGTACCTCTATGATTTTTTTCATTTTGGTGAAGCGTTCTTAAAACAAAAAGGACTGTGACCAGGAATTACCCCAGAAACTTGCTGACCAGGAATTACCCCGGGTGACCCTACCTCTCGCATAATCCTTTCTGTGTCTGGCTGTTGCTAATTTCAACTGGTGTTGAGTCAGTATCTCTATAAATAGGGCAATGTAAATGGCATTGAACATGTAAAGCAGCTAAGAATCTAGACTATATTGGCACACCACACACTCAAACTGAGCACTCGCAATTTGGCGAATTTGAGTGCTGGTTTACTCACCAAATGAAGAATTTTGGCGCTGTGGCGAGCGGCAGCAAGAACCCTGGGCCTATCACAAAAATCTATTTAATAAAATGGGCCCCTTCAGAAAAATGAACTTAATAAAACAGGCCCCTTCACAAAATTCCTTTTAATAAAATAGGCCCCCTTTGTAACATTCTTTTTCATAAAAACTGTTTTAAAATGTGTAATTTGTAAATAAAATCAGGTCACGGAAAACAAAAACTTTAGCAAGGGGATTTAAAGAAGTTTTTGTTTATTTCCATATATTTAAATTGTTGTTATGATATTTTAAAAAACCCGGTTTAAACCAAATAAAATGTTTTTTGTGGTTTAAAAAAAAAAACCTTTTTTTTTGGCCAACACTGAGTGTAATAATCTTTTAATTAAAAAGTGTTATATAAAAATTAAAAAAATAATTTTTCAAAATAACTCCCTGCTTCTCAATCATTGCTTGGAAAGATCAATTAACCAAATTGAAATTTATTTAAAAGAAAAATTATATTTTTATTTATTTGGTAGGTATTTATTCTAAAATATTTAATTTGAAAGGAAATTATGCTACCGCTGCAGTAGAAAGTGTTTTTGTTATTTTTGTTTTCTATATCCATCTTTCTCTTATATTTTCTTGTCATCAGTAATACAGTGACTCAAAATGGCCTAGACCAGCTTTCCTCAAACTATTTCAGTTGAGGTCCTTGTTCTCTTAAATGAAAAAAAAAAAGACAACCAAAATAAAATTTGAATGAATTGTGTAGCTGAAGCATTGTAGAGCTGAAAATCAGAGTTAAAAAAATATGTATGAGTAGAAGTAAAATAAATTTCTTAGGTAACTTGATTAAAGTGAAGTTTAAAAAGTGATACATTATCAGGGTTGTGTCCAGATTTTTCTCAAAGAACCCTGTTTTTGTGAAATCGTGAAAAGGTTTTCATAGTTGTGAAAAACCTCTCGGTGTTAAAATACAGGGTGTCTGGGTTATAAGTACAGTAGACTCCCTTAAATCCGCGACCCTAGAATCCGCGAACGCCTAAAATCTGCGTATTTTTTCAGATGTAAACAATGAAATTTACAGTTAAGTTGCAGGAACAAAATTCAAGATGGCGCCGAAATCGGCGACTACCGCAATGTTTTTTTTTACTAAATTTTTTGTTAATCATTCTCTTTTGGCTATTACAGCTGATTTATTACTAAATAAATTTACATTACTTTTGATTTTGATATAAATTAGCATATCTATATCAAAAATTCCAGTGTTCGAAATGGAAAAATCCACGAACCGGAACGTTATTTTAAAATTATTGTTCGCGGAATTTTTTTTTAAATTATAGACAAATTTATTTCTAAACATACAAAGCAGTATAAGAAAAGCATTGAGGACTCTAAATAACAATGAAAAAAGTTACAGTGAGCGCAATCAGCTATATATACTGATAATAGCATTAACACTGTTCTCCTTGCTATCACTAGATGGCAGCATAGGACTTTTGGAATCGAATTGAATCGATTTCAGTCCTAATATTTTTATTTTACATAATTATTTTAATAATTACTTACTTTTAAACTAATAAATTATTTTAATATTTTACTTATTTTAATGTTTCACTTTATTGTAAGCCTTCATTATAATTTCCCTTGCTTAACTACCAATCAAATTAATGTTTCAAAAATGTAAACAAATCAATGACCAGAAATCCGCAAAATTCTAAAATCCGCACAAGCTCTGGTCCCAAGCTGTGCGGATTTGAGGGAGTCTACTGTATCCAACAGTTATGGCTTATTATCATGGAACTACCTATTAGAATATAATAGACTTCACCTCCGTGGATTGGAAAGCCCTCTGAGATTTTAAAACATTGAACAAAACAACAAAACTGAAACTGTGGATGATTAGAAGAAGCGTATCCTAGACGATAGCACTCCTGATATGGTACGGAACATTTCGGGAGAACTGTAGTGTTGACTCTAAGCCGCTTTAGCAGGGCGCAGCACCCGGCGGCCCTTTTAAACCTTTCCGATGCGCCCGGCATCCCTTTTTAACACTTCCTATGATCCCCGTGGTAATTCAATTGATCCCGGGAAAATATCGCAAATTCTGGGGACTCTAAACAAACCAGTTCAAAATATTTTTCGTTTTTGTGAACAAGATACAAAAGCGCCCTTTTTGAAAAAAAGTGCCCTTTTTTAGAATAGTGTTCCCTTTTTGAAAAAATGTACCCTTTTTTAGAATAGTGTTTGTTCCCTTTTTGAAAAATGTACCCTTTTTTTAGAATAGTGTTCCCTTTTTCAAAAATTCGCGCCTGGCGGCCCTTTTTTTCTAGAGTCAACACTAAACTGGATTATCGTTTAGACGTTTGTCATGCTACCAAAGGTGCACACTTTCAAAGTCTATTGATATTAAAACTTTGTGAGATGCTATTTTTATTTAACCCTTAAATGCCTGACTTTTCAAAAATCATTGTAATAATGTTTTTCGGCTTTCATTTTTTAAATAAATCATGGGGAAAATACTTAAAAAAATCATATTTTGTTTTAAGTATGGTTTACAGCTAAAAAACTGTTTGTTACTAATCGGCAATACTGGTCTTTAATTGAAAAAATAATTTTCCTTGATAAAATTCTATAATATTAAACAAACAAGAATTTTAGGAACTAAAATAAGAAATAAATTTTACTTGTTCACTGCAGAACAAAATAGGGTATTTCGCAAGCTTTCAAACAAAACAAAAAGAACAAGTAGCAACAATTGAAAAAATAAATCTATCTTTATTCTTAAACAGCACAAGTGTTGCCATCTACATGTTGAAAATCGATTTAATAATATTTTCAGAATGTATTTTATTGGCAACATTTGGCATTATAGCTTCAATATTATTCTAATAGTATTTTAGAGCCTAAATTGGGTATGTTGCCGAAAAGCAACACCCGGCATTTAAGGGTTTAATAATTTTTTTTTGTAAATTCTGATGGGTTGTTCCGTAAGCCATAACTTTTGGATACTTTTAGCCCAGATACACTGCATATGTATGAAAAGAGGCAAAACTAATTTCTTAGAAAATTTGATTAAAGTAAAATGTAAAAAATAATACAGTACCAGGGTTCTGTCCAGATTTCGGTACTTTTCGGTTAGCCGGGCGCCAATCTTATATATATATATGTATATACAGTAGAAGATCTTTATAACGCAAACCTAAAAACGCAAGGTTGTGCGTTACATAGAATTTTGCATTATATGGATCACATTTCACACATCATTAAATTTACCTTATAAACACGACCACGACCATATAAATCTGAAACATACCACAATACATTAGAGTATCTTTATACTGCACTTCTTGTCACCAGGAATTATTCAAATTATAAATTTTTGCATTATGTGATCATTTTATATTGTTTATTTTATAAACATGGTCCAACTATACCTGGACCCAATCATTCATCAATTACTCATTTCCAAAAATATAATATTTATTGTAATAATAGCAATTTTTTTTCATTAAAAAGTTTTGAATTAAGGAGATAAAGTTGAATTAATGTATCAAATGTAGTTTTCTAGAGAGTAGCAATTTTTACGATGTGGGATTTCAGGTGCTTCTTACATGCAAAATTCATTGTTTACATCTGAGAAGTTGTGCGTTATATGGAGAATTGTATTAAATAGAATCGCGCTATAAAGATCTTCTACTGTATAATACTGGTGCCTGGCTAACCAAAAAGTACCCAGATTTCTCTCACAGAACCTTGTTTTTGTGAAATTGTAAAGTGTTTTATAATGAAAAAACTGTCAAAATTTTATGAACTTGAAATTGTTATATGCAGATTTCTGTTTTATTCCTATTAATTCCTTATTTATTAATTTTTTTGTCCTACCTATTTTTAACAAAATACTTTATGTGTAAAAAAGTTAGGTTATTTGGCAACTTCCGCTGCTTGGTGAAAATCAGATTTTATTTTAAAATGATTAAATTTGTGAATAGTTCAGTTTCGACATGGAAAAGGTTTATGAAAAGTTTATATTTTAAGACAAAGAATTTTGTGAAGGATCCTTTAAAATGCTTTTTCTTGGGTGGGAGGAGGTTGGCAGGCATGTAATCAGTCCTATTCATACTATCTGATCTGCCACAGCCCATGGTAATAACCTTAAATATACCTAAAATCCAAAATCTGTTAGTTCCATTTTCCACTGTCAGGTGCACACTCTGTTCTAAAGTAACCTCTATCTGAAAAAAACTGTTATTCAAGCTATCTGGAGAAATATTAGTTGAGGGAGTGGATACTCAAATAAGAGAGAGAAAAAAAAAAACAAACCTGGGGGCAAATAGAGGAGAGAAGGAGATACCAAGTGCTTTTTGACAAATGATTAATTGAGAGTACTAGAAACCTTGATCAAAAATTTAAACTGGTATCTGTGCCAGGAGCTTAATTTAAGAATTAGCTGAAATTACTATTCGGAAATAGTGATAACAAATACCCGTAAATTAACTTTAAGACAGTGAGAGCTGATAAGATATTAGTAATACAGTAGACTCCCTCAAACCCGCACAGCTTGGGACCAGAGGTTGTGCGGATTTTAGAATTTTGCGGATTTCTGGTCATTGATTTGTTTACATTTTTGAAACATTAATTTCATTGGCAGTTAAGCAAGGGAAATTATAATGAATGCTTACAATAAAGTGAAACATTCGAATAAGTAAAATAATAAAATAATTTATTAGTTTAAAAGTAAGTAAGTAATAAAAATTTAGAAAAATATTAAATTATTACGAATGAAATCGATTAAATTCGATTCCAAAAGTCCTATGCTGCCATCTAGTGATAGCAAGGAGAACAGTGTTAATGCTATTATCAGTATATATAGCTTACTGCACTCACTGTAACTTTTTTCATTGTTATTTAGAGTCTTGAATGCTTTTCTTATACTGCTTTGTATGTTTAGAAATCAATTTGTTTATAATTTTTAAAAAAAATTCCGCGAAAAATAATTTTAAAATAGCGTTCCGGTTCGTGGATTTTTCCATTTCGAACCCTGGGAGTTTTGATATAGATATGCTAATTTATATCAAAATCAAAAGTAATGTAAATTTATTTAGTAATAAACAAGCTGTAATAGCCAAAAGAGAATGATTAACAAAAAATGTAGTAAAAAAAAACTGCGGTAGTCGCTGATTTCGGCGCCATCTTGAATTTTGTTCCTGCAACTTAACTGTAAATTTCATTGTTTACATCTGAAAAAATACGCGGATTTAAGGGAGTCTACTGTATAATTTGGAAATAGTTTTGAAGGGATATGAGTAATAGAAGTTTAGTTATTAAGATAGGGCTCAGATAAGCAAAAAATGATTGGGGGAGGGCAGGAGAGATGCAAGTAGGGGAGAGTGGTAATGAATGGGCCAATTTTTGGTTTTTAATTTTTGTAATTTTTTCTAATAATTTTTTTGGCTCGGAATTGGCCCTTCAGTTACTTTACTTATTTAGTTATATAAAAAAGTCATAAAAATTGGATTAGAAAATGTCTATAATGAATGATAATAGAAAATAAAAATATAGAAATTTGGCCCATTCATCCCCACCCATGGGGCTGAATGGGCCATTGAAAGTAATGAATGGGCCACTAAATGAATTACATGAAAAAATGTGGAATTAATCTTTTATTCACCAAATATGACAAAATGAATGGTACTTGACATGATACGATCAAAGCATACTGAAATAGTAAGCAATACACAATGCTTATCAAAATTTATGAACATCAAAAATGATATTATTCAATCACATAATTGTAGCAGAAAAATGACAAAATAATGAGATTATAAGAAAGAAAGAACATAAAATATACATAAAAATAATAGATAATACACATTATGATTTAACAAAATTTATATTTTTTCCAAAATTAATATTAAACAACATGTTTGTAACAGGGTCGGAACTGCCTATTTATTGACTATTTAGTGTAAATTTCTGGTATTATTTATTCTACCCATTAGATTCAGAATATAAACAATTATTCTAGTTTTATATCAAATGGAAAAATACTGGTAGGTATGGTCAACAACTGGACAGTTCACCTTAATCATTTATACAATTTAACTTATGTTTCTAATAAATAACTAATATTTCTTAGGGTGAAAATGTGCAAATTATTTTTTAGACATCACTAACCTATTCTAACAAGACAGTAATTTAATCTAAATCCATTACAGCCAGTTATATTTCATATTAAAGGGAAATTCAGAAAAAAAGAAAGAAAAACCATATTTTCATGATTTGGGCAAATGTGGCCCATTCATCACCATGATATAGAGGCCCACTCAGCCCCACCTATACTTCTGGTATATATTCAGGTTTTTTTAGTACATTAAATTCAAATAACATCTAAATACATCCTAAAATTAGTTTACAGATTTGCTAATACACGTATCTGCAATGAAATAATCGATACTTTTTAGTTTATTTAGTTTAGTGCAAAGGGAAAAAATTTACTTTTCAATCAGATTCTTGACCATCCTACTCTAGTGGGAAAATGGCTTCTCCCAAACAATGGAAAATTTGATGAGTTTGGTAGAATAAATAGCTTCATCTATTGATGGCATCTAAAATAATTTTATGCAAATATTTTTTCATATTTTGTTAATGGCCCATTTATCCCCATGGCCCATTCATTACCACTCTCCCCTACTCTTCAACAAATAACAAATTAAGATTACTGCAGTGCAAAAATTGATGGGGGGGGGGGGGGAGGGCAGGGAGATGCAAGTACTCTTCAACAAATAACAAATTAAGATTACTGTAGTGCTAGGTCAAAAATTAGAACTGCCAGCTGAACCAGGAACATAATTTAAATATTTTGAGAAATCACTATTCGGAAATCATAGTAATGCTAACTCAGAAATTTAGTATGACTCTGAGAGGTAAAAATTAAGGTGTCAATTTCCTTCCCCCCCCCCTCGTTTATTAATGTCTGTGGATTGAAGATAGGATTAATAAATGCAATATCAATTATAAGTGTATAGTAACCATTTTATTATATAGCCATCAGAGGATGCTTTTTCCATACCAAAATTGGGAACAATACCTTTAATATAGATTTTACAATAATTGGATGTTGTTGATTTTTGACCAGGAATTACTCCAGATGTCTCTATTCTTAAAGGATGCCATTTTTTATTAATATAATCAAAATATTTCTAAAATATGTACTTAATTTTATTTGAAGTGTTAAAATCTTACTCAATTTCACCCCGGTAGCAGAAAGTTCCTGACGGGTGACGTGCGTCGCAGATTTTCTTTTCCCTTTTGCAGATTTTTTTTTTTCCATTGGATCTTTTTCCAACTTTATATTATGTTTAGTTCTTTATTATTTATTGCTAAAACTTAAGATTATTATTAATAAAAATGTGTAAAATGCTTAAAAACATTAAAAGTAAAGGATTAATTAATTAAAGGTTCATTTGTAGCATTTTACCTGCAGATTATTTTCAGTCCCTGAAAGATCTGTCGCAGACACTTGGAGAATTTTCTGCTATGCATAAAATTATAAATTATGTCTATATTTTAGAAATATTTCGATAACCAAGGAAAACGAAACATCTTTTAAGAAGAGTACACAGAAAAAGGAGGTTAAAAATAATAATTTTATTTGAGATACTTTATAAATATAAATGCATTTCATGTCCACGGGTTTAACATTAGTGAGGTGGAATTTGAGATTTCTCTGACCAACACCCTTATGATATTCTTCAGGTTGGGAGGAAAAATTAATAATTTAATTCTTAAGTTTGGCTTCTATTCAATTGTTATATTTATCTTTAAGGGGCTACTTCACTCCCTCAAAAACATCCACTCATTAATTGTTATCCTATGGAACTATTCTCAGCGTTCGAAATCCTTGGTGGTCCGCTGGTCCGAGACCACCAAAAATGCAATCGGACCACTAATTTGAAAAATTTAGTGGTCCGCAGGACCAATAACTTCTTTCCCCTTTCTCATAGGTAAACTTAATTTCCCCGTCCCCTAGTAAACCCCAACTAAACACAAATCACACAATAATTTAAAAAAAAATTGCATTAAATCTTAGTCATTTGAAAAAAATAATCAGATAAGTAAAATATCTAATTAACAATTTTATAGTTTTTCGTTATGTATACTGTTTATTTAATTTTTAATAAATAATAATTTTACATTTTACTATGCTGAAAATTTTGGATGGCTGTAAAGCAAGTTTGGTTTATATTCTAAGAGGGGGGGGGAGGGGGGAGGTCACTCAAGGGTTAAAGGGACTTAATAGAATTTTATGTAGGGGGCCAGTGATGATGACTGCGGACCAGTAAATTCTCATGCTTACTGGTCCTTGGGACCAGTGACTACTTTTTATCAATTCTACCGCTGATTCTTTTAACCCTTTATGCCCCGATGGTACTTTAAAGTACCATTAAAATAACTTTTTATAAAATTCTTTTAATACATCAATTAGTAGTAATACAGTTTAGAATCAGTTACAGATATTCTTCTTTATCTTGTTCGAAAAGCATTATTGGCCGAACAAAACAAAAATATTTTTAAAAGGATGATTTCTTTTTCATTTACATCTCATCAGCTTTCTTGATATTGAAAGTTTGTGGGTGAAAAGTTTTAGTTTGGAATTACAGTAGAGCGCCGATTATCTGAACAAGTCGGGGCCGACTCTAGTTCGGATAAGCAAAAGTTCAGATAAATAGATAGACAATTTAAGGGACATTTTTGACTACACTAAAACCTTCACACGTTATCTAAGCTTAGGGATGGCAGCACTAGTTAGTGCTGGCATGTTTTTAATTTTTTTTTTTTTTTTTTTTTACATTATAATTTTTTTTTTCTCTTTTTATCATTTTTCGAACTCCAGAGCTTATAATTTAAGCAAAAAAGCTTTTTATTGTTGCTTCAGCCATATCTCTAATTCTTCATAAATACGTTAGTTGAATAGGATTAGCGTTCTTTTGCCATTCGAGCCATTTCATAGCTGTTTCCAAACATTCAAAAGCCTCGTTATGTGATGTGTCATTTTCAGAGCATTTGTTTTCATTTTCTTCAATTTCTTTTTCATCATGAATCTCATCCACGATATCATCATCATTTAAAATCTGATATCCATGTACTTCACTATTTAACCACTCGTTAATTTAATTTTCTTCATAGCTTAGGATTTTCCCAATCTCCTTTATTTTGTTTTTACATTCCTCATTTTCTGATACACTATGTTTTTTTTTTTTCTTTATTTAAAATTTTATTCCCATCAATGGTAAAATTGGGAATTCGCTTAAAAACAATTTTGGGAGAAATAGGCTGTTCGGATATCTGGAAGTTTGGTTAAAAAAAATTTTTGAGAGAAAAGGGCTGTTCAGATAATTGGAATTTTGGTTAATTGGAGTTCCGATAATCGGCGCTGTACTGTACTCCTATATTTCTAATGTAAGAGCATTATATTTGTACATTTCCTAATTCTATAAAATACTAAAAAGAATATTTTAAATAAAAAATTCAAGTTAAATCATAATATTTCACAAAATTCCTATAAATACAAATTTAATTAATTTTAATTGGCAAAATCCTTCTAAAATTTATTAGATGATTGTGTAAATCTTCTAATGTAGTTTCAAAAATTCATGAACGCTTAAGAAGATGAAATTTTCATGAATTCATAATTTGGGACATAAAGGGTTAAAATATCTAATCTTGTTTACATTTCAATATTTTTAAATTAATTTTTTTTTTATTTTTTTTTTTTTTTTTTTTTTTGCCACTGTTTAACTGAGTTTGAGCTTTAGAATTGCCATTTTTTTTTTTTCAATTTACCTTCAAAACTCTAAAAGAATATTGAATGTTATTTTATATAATGGCAATGTCGTTGAATTTTCAAGAATTGCCCATCCCTAGTCTTATGTTCATCATTTGATAAAAAATTGTATGAAATACAGTCGAACACAGTCAAGGCGCTTACGGTTAATAACGGGATTTTTTCCGGTAAATTAACCGTCACCTATAAGACTAATGCAAAAATATTACAAAATTTAGTGTGCAAATTCAGGGCTCGAAATGTGCCAGAGCAAACCAGAACGATGTTACAGTTCGTGAAATTATGACCAATATTGTTCGGGTTTGTGAAATTATGGTAAATATTGTTCTGGTTTGTGCAATTTTTAAAACATATTTTATTATAGTTTTATGTATATATATCTCATTGTGCTCTCTGTTGATGTACAATAGGGTAACAAAAAATTATTGATTTTAGTAAATATCATGATCGAGATTAACTCATTTTTTCTCCGGTTAATTAACTGAAACAGAAATTTAAGATGAAAATCAATGTTATATTGAAATATTGAACTCATAATATTGAAGTATTAACATTTGTAACTACTCTTTGAACCATTAAGATGTATGAGATTGGCACATCCAACTAGTTTAAATGGTTTTTGTATGGTTAGATATAAATTTTCTATAATTTAAAAAAGTTTTTAGTCAACAATAATTTTGAAATAGTGTTCTGGTTCATGGAGTTTTCCATTTCGAGTCCTGCGCAAATGGCTAGATCCCACTTAATATGAGATATTGTTTTGGTCCCCAAAAAAGTCTCACTGAATTCATGGACCAAGATGTGAATTTTTCCTCTTTTCTTCAGCATTCCTAATTTATTGGAATTTATTTAGATATGTACCACTATTTCTGAATAGTAATATTCATCTTATTAAATTATAGATTAATTAAGGTAAATATTAGTTATTGAAAATAGTGGTAGATATTTGAATAAAAAATTCTGCTAAATTAGCAACACTGCAAATCATCTTTAATTCCACATCTTAATATTCTTTGTCTATTGCTTCATGTTTGTTTTTACTGAAGTAGAGAAAAGATAAATGAATTTTTGTTGTTTTTTTGTTTATTTTTCTTCGCGGTTTATGTTGTTAATTCATTTTTTTACTCTTGTACCTTTTAGGAAATAATGTGACCTTAGTACAGTCGAACTTGGTTATAGCGAGCGCAAAGGGACCGTGATATTTGCTCGTTGCTCGTTATAACCGGGTGCTCGCAAAAAATTACACAAATTCATACACACTTACTTTATTATACATTTTTATTTCTGTACAGTATGAAAGAAGTTGGTTAATTTACTTTGAACTGTCTTATTGTCTCTTTCTTGTATTATTGTTCTTCAAAGAGGACTCTTGGCCCAAAAAACATCGTCATTTGAATCCCTGGCTTCGAAGTTTTTCTGCACACTCAATTTCTGTTAATTTCGGAATGTTAAAGGAATTTTTCCAAGAAACGTTATCTGGGCAGAAGAGGCGGAAGTCAATAGAAATTTTATGAATCACAAAAATATTGCTTGCCATATTGTTTGCTCGTTAAAAGCGAGTTATGCTCCCATAGACTTAACATTGTACCAACCAAGTAATTTATGATTTCCTTGTTAAGTCTGGGTTCTCGTTAAATCAGGGCTCATTATAAGCGAGTTCGACTGTACTGTATATTTTACACACATTTTATTAAAGAATTTTATTACATTACAACATTCATAGCAGGTGTGCGTTCCGTCTGCAATCCTTTTGCCTTTCTTTTCTATTCCGACTCTCTAGCAAAAGTAAGGAAGAAAGGAAAAATAAAAATAATCAAACTGATGACACCAGACAAATTTAACAGCAAAATTAGACAAATTAAAGACATCCAAAAGTGGAAAGGGTAAGATTTTGAAGGGCAAGATTCTTTCTTTTTCTTTGTTACTTTCATCTGGTGCTTGTTTTATTTTTGGTTGTTGTAAATTATTATTCGACAGTAAAGTCATTTGAATACATTTTTATTTTCAGTATTATTCCAGTAGATCCAGTATCCAGTAAAAAGAAACAATGAGTTAAAAATGAATATAGTGAAGTTTGAACCTAAATATGCATAAAATACACAATTTTGAAGGTAAACATATAAATGAAACCTCTAAAATTAATTTAGATGATTAGACGGATAAATATGCTCTGTTCTTGTTCTTGACAATAACCAAATCATCCTTAATATGCAACTTTTGTCCAGTCCCTTGAAACGAGTCTTAACCAGGTTCGACTGTACTCTTCACATGTCATTTTACCGTTTTCAAAAGTTGGCAGGTATTTTTGTGATTTTTTATTATTCAAAGAAATAAATGTTGGATTGAGAAATTGCTTTATGTTCAGAAATTAAGATTAAATTTTTATTTTCTCTTTTCAGATTGTCTACTGCATTATAGTCTCATCTGTGAGATATTCATCTTGTTTTGTAACTGTATATTTGGCAAGACTAATATGGAAGCAATTGGAAAAGTAAATACCATTCCAGTGTTTCAGGTGAAGTGGATAATCCCAAATTTTTTCTCACTGTCAAAGGAAGATAGCAGGTATTATGATAGTTGTCCTTTTACTTTCAATGGTGAGACTTGGTACTTGAGAACCTATCCAAATGGTGATGAAGATGTTGGATATGTTGATATATTTCTCAAGAGAAAATCCACTGGTCCTTCAATCAGCGTAGATTTTTCATTGTGCTTGAAAAGTATCAATGGTAAGGAAATCGAAAAAGAACGGTATAGCTGCATCTTTGGAGTAAAAAAAGGTTCGCGCGGATGTTGTTGTTTCATATCCAGATCTCGGCTTTTAAGAAAGAGGTTTGAACTAGTGCCTTTTGATAAACTCACTGTGGCTTGCACTCTAAAGTATTCCAGTTCAATTAAGGATGCAAGTAAGTCCATTACTTGTGTAAATAAAATTTAACATTCACAATAACAATATTTCTTCTGTAAAAAGTTTAGGTTAAACAAAATAAACTGTTGTAAAATAGTTTTGTAGAAACTCAAATATTATTACATTTTATTACAAGCTGCCATCTTTTACATTCAAAGCATTTATTTTAATTTCTGTGTATAAGTCAAGAATTTTTGGGCTTCATTTGGCTCCAAAGTAGTCCAAAGTAGGGGGGTCAGCTTATACACGAGTCTAAGAAAATTTCAAAAATTTGTATTCTAAAATGAAAAAAAAAAAAAAGATGGTAAACATATAAAACTTAAACAATATGTACAAATTTCTCTAAATATTATAAACTCTTTAACAATGTAAAAAGTTACTAATCCTCATTCACTACCCAAATCATTAACAGAATTTTCAAGCAACTCCATAAAATCTCTTTATTTCATTGGTACATCAATATGAATATTGACAGTGTCTAATTCCTTATCATCACAATTGCCATCTTCAAACATGTCAGCATCCCCAGTTCCATTCATCGCATTATTGATGCAACATTTTTTGAAAGGTCATATGAACATTTCTTGTGATAATTCAAGTAAAAAATAAAAGGTGTAGATTTGATGAACAAACAGGTCATAACAGAATGAGCGGGGACCAATTAAACAGATTTGGCAGTGTGCCAAGACAGAATAGAATAATTTTGGAGAGCACATTTTTTTTTTCGATTATCTATGTGCAAAAATGTGCCATGTTTTCATTCGTTGACTTTTTCATTGCCATTTTTTAACATTGGCTTATATATGATTTTCCAATTTTGTACAATTTTTTATTAAAAGTCGTAATGTATGGTATATTTATACAATAGTTTACTATAATACATAGAATGCAAGCACTTGTTCTGTCAGGTACAAAAATAATGGTGGTAGTCGTTAAAGTTTAAAAAAAAATTTACAAATAAGTTACACACAATAACACCTCTGTTTTATATACTATATATCTTTCAAATACAACTTGTAATTTCAGATTTTGAACAGTTATAAAACTTATGAATGCAGAGTCTTACTGTTGATGCTTATAAACACCCATCTTTAATTGCAGGATTTATATTAAATGCTTTAAGACTTATTTTATGAAATTCTTATTAATTTTTCATTTTAAAAGACAGCACTGTCATATTTACATCAAGATTACAGTGATATGATGTATAATTTTTCATTTAGGGAACTTTTTTTTTTCTTTAAAAATAATACAAAGAAAAAGAAGATTCTTCTGTCTCTATTCAGTTTTAAAACAGATTGAATTTCAGTAAGCAAATTAAGTTGAAAATTTAAATACATTTAAAAAAAACTATATAATAGAAACATTACCATAAAAAGATGGAATATGACATATGCATATACAGATACTTATTAAACAGATTTATTCAGATTTAACATTTTAAGCAAAGAATTAAGTTTTGTCGCTTTTTCTAAACCTAGTCATGTATCCTTGATTGTACAACACCAAAAGGAAACAAAATTCTCACTACATTAGCTGTAGTCACTGTTGCAGTAAGAATTGGTTCAACCTCTTTCAACACATCAGCACTAAACATTTTTACATCATTTTCTTGCATATGCCACCATTCTACATGTATTACACCTTTAGTGAACTCATTTTCAAAAGATATCTTAGGAAGGTGAACTTAGGTCCAGAATTTCAGTATCAGTCAACAAATTATTTTTTGGAAACTGTCTTAGCATATTCCAATGCTTCTTTTTTTCATCTGAAAGGTAATAATTCATGGTCAGTATCTTTGGCTTTTGGATCTAACATGTAAGCCAAAAGATGGGATACTGTTTTTAACGTTTTATAATGAGTGTAGTTTTTTCGTGTGTCTTTGTTCAATTTCGTAATGAGCATCTTTTATAATCTTAAAAATAAAATGTTTTATTTTTAAGATTATAAAAGATGCTCATTACGAAAATGAACAGGCACACGAAAAAACTAGATACTCATTATAAAATGTAAAAAACATTAATTGAACTTTTTTTTTGGTGTGTAACTTATCCAAAGCTACACTAATTGGTTTTCATTGTTGTTAGTAATTGTTTGAATTTATTTTTAATTAAATGTTTGAAATAATACAGATGTTATGCAGTGGTGGCCAAAATCGTGGACACTTTTAGGTAGCTTTCATTACAAAAAGTAAAAAATTACATATTGCAGTTGTCCGAAGGAAAACACTTCGGGAAATTTTGCTATATTTTTGCCGATCATGACCCCCAGATACCAAAACCACCCTCTGTTGAAATGCTGACTTATATATACCATATTTTCAGGAATATCCTCCGCACCCACTGTAAGTGCCACACCAATGAAAATCTGTTTTTTAAAAAAGAGTATATCGACGTAAGCGCTGCACCCAAGGATACAGTACAATCTCTAAATTCCAGAATCGTTCCGGCCGCGGCTTTTCCAGATTTTAGAGATCTTGAAATATCGTATTGAGACACTTAAGAGGTCTGCACGGGCCCGGCCCGACTCGTAGAAAAAAAAATTCAGCCCGGACCACCCCGATACAAAAATTAAAAGTTTGGTACGGCCCGTACAAAAGAAATATTGGCCCGACCCGGTAAAAAATTCAAAAGTTCGGCCCGGCCCGATATAACAGCTAAAAGTTCAGCCCAAAACTGGCCTGGAAAAAAGTTGAAATCTCGGCCCAGCCCGAGTGAATTTCTACAAAACTTTGATTTAAGTGCCGCATGCTGTGATTATTTATTTTTTTAATGAATCTCTATTTCTTGTATGTAATTGTTATTGTCTATGTATTGAAGTGTTAAAAATCTGAAAAATGCTATACAGTAAAATCTGCTGAGACGGAATTGCATAGAAAAGAAAATGCGTTATAGACAAGTTCCCTTCTTAGTAAGTGTAAATATATTATATATTCTTTTCTTGTGTATTAGTATATTAATTTTGTATGGATCAATACGCTTTTACGTGTAGAATAATGGTGATTTAAAAATGTATGCATTTGTTGCAAAATTTTTGGTCCAGGCCTAATTTTACTGACCTTTGAATGGACCAAGCCACGCCGAGACAATGATTTTCATACAGGCTGGCTCAAAACTAGGACTGAAAATTTTGGATCGTGAAGACTAGGAATGAAACCAGTGCCGGCTCTGTACAGAAAAAATAAGTTAGATCCAGCCTGGCCCGATCTTTCAGGAAAAAAGTAAGGCCCGAACTTAGCCCGGCCAGAATCTTCAGAAAAGAGTATAGCCCGACCCGAAAAGAGTGGAAATTTGGGCCATGGGCCGGCCCTTGCAGATCTCTGGAGACACTGCTGAAACTACTTCAGCATAACTAGAAACGCTCCATTTTTCTTTTTCTTTTTTTTACATTTCAGCTTTTGATAACTGTTTCGTTGATTCCGTTTGTGGCAGATTTGATTTTTTATTGGGTACATATGCATCTTTTTGTTCATTTATAAAAATAATTTTGTAAGTTTTAAAAATATTATTTGCTCAGAATTTAGAGTTTCCTTTTCATCATAAGTTATTATGATGATAATTCTTATGAAGATATATATCATAAGTTTAAGGAAAGAGAAGAAAATCCACGAATCCACTTTGCATTAGAAAAAAATCTCTTATCTCATTACCTCTTTTTCTACTGCGTTCGAAGTTCTTTTCAAAGAAACAAAACTGAAAGTGTCACTCAACTTACACGTCAAAGTCATAGGGCAATGTGTCTGAACGTTCGGTGCAAGAAAGAGATGGAGTGAATTTGAAATCAAGTGTGCTTTTCTTTTAGTTGAGTTAAGAATTAGCTAAATTGCACGTTTGTTTTTTAGTTATTACGTACTTGAGTGATTTTATTAGGTGCTTCTTTAAAAATAAAGATTATAAACATAAATAATACAATTAAATTTTAAAAAATCAAAAAACCCGACTGCGCAAAAAGAGAACTAATTAATTATTTCTCATCAATGTGAATTATATTACTTACCTATTTTTTTTTATTTACTTGTATTGATGACTTTTAAGTTGTGTTTAATTGTTAGTTCCTCTCTATAAACACTGTTTTGATGAGGTCTATAGATGTCTATGATGGTTAGAGTTGCAGTAAAGCTAGAGATCCTACCTACACAACTTCAGGTTGTATAATATTTTAATGGAGCTTCTGACTGTAAAATAGTCAATGAAACATCGTCTTCATTTTGAAAGACCTATCCAATAATAGGGCACTCAATAGGGTGCGTAAAAAAAAATTTCGTCTCTACTGCCATTTTGTATTTTACAGCTGCCATTTTGAATTTATAAAAACAAAACCTAGTCTATAACCATCGGGCTGTTAAGACAAATTGATGGAGACTTCATTCATTAAAATCCCTCCAGCCGTTGGGATGTTTCGAGGGTATAAAGAAATCCACATACCCAGATACGCGTGAAACACATAACCCTTCTTTTCAGTCGGGTAAAAAAAAAGATAAAATAAGTATTTTTGTTCAGAACTCTTCGTATGAAACAATTTTTAACCATATCAATGTAAAAATCAATGTTTTGAAGAAATTCAGTTGGGTCAGGCAGGGATTTTAACAGTTTTCCGGGCCAGGCCAAACTTTTGGCTTTTATGCCAGGCCTTTTTTGAATGGGCCGGGCCGATTCCCCTCCCCCCCCCCCCCCCCCCCTCTATGGATTGACTGCTTCACTCAAGGGAAAACACCCGCTTGCTAATGTTAATCCCATGGAAGATTTTTTTTTTAAATACATAGTTCGCAATGTTTTTTTTACATCGAATAGCTGAGGTTGATCTCTAAAAAGACCCTTTTTCGATTTTGTTTACAGATGTTTTACAAAGTATACTTTGATTTTCGGAATCAGTTTCAAAAGTAAAGTATTCTAGTACAAAAAAAAAAAAAAAAAAAAACCCTAAACGCAATCGAAAAAGTAAAAACACTCTTTGTAGAGATCGACTTCAGCTATCCAATGCAAAAAAGATCATTTAAAAATAATGGAATGCGAACGACATATTTAAAAAAAAAATTCTTTCTTAGGATTTACATTAACGAGCCGGTGTTTTTGCATGAGTAAAATAGCCCTATATTTATATCGTGGAAGTCGGCCCACTTAATTTTTTATATTGGTCAGGACCATTTATTTTGTTATCACCCGACCCAGCGCATTAAAAAAATTGTCCTAATTTTGCTGACCCTTCCAGTTTCAAAGTTTGAATTCATTTTGCCTGGTCGAGTCGGGTACGGGCCCTATTTTAGGGACCAGGTTTAAAAAGAGTCCGGTACTGAAAAAAATAAAGAAATATCTTGCTCGCCAGTTTTTTTACTGTTTATTAGGAGATCCATTCCACAAGAGTTCTATGCTGGGATTTGAGATTTCTCTAGTTAGAAACCAGTAGTTCCACAGAGTGAGCACTCTGTGAGCAGTTTTGCTTTGCAAGTGGAAGGAAAGGGGGTTATTAGAGGAAAAGCTCGTGACAGCTGTACATTCCAGTATCCGGGTGGTAAAGTAATTATTGACGGGAGCGCGGAAAATGTAATAATTTTTAACTTGAGAACCGGTGATACAAATGCTATTCATCCTGCTGAATGCTTTAAAATATACAAATGACATTTCTCGGACATCTGCGATTAAGAGACATTTTCTAATGTTTTGGCACCAATTTGAGAGCATGAAACTATTGATCAAAGGAGAAAAAATGACGTCATAAGATATCGGTATGACAAAAAAAAGATGCCATAAGACATTGCTGTAAAAGGAAAAAATCACCGTACCTGCCGCCCCAGCATAAGAGCCGCACTTAGAATATTTTATACTTTCAAACTCGTATGCACCATGGCTCATACGCCCGAAAATACAGTATATATATTTATTTATATCTAAATTTTGTCATGCTGTAACTCAAATTTTTAACCGATTCGGATGAAATTTTTCATATGCATAGTACATCTAATCTCTTGACCGAGTTCATTGGCCAGCTTCATCCGCCATCTTGTTTCAAAATCGCAGCCATTTGAATTTTGTGGACACTTTTGGAAATTTTTAGGTTTCCTAACTTACTCTTTAAAATGACCTATGTTGTTAACTTACATTGCGTGATTCTTTATAATATCTTTTAATGTTTTAACACTCTGTTTAAAATGATACATAAGAGTTTGCATTTTGTGAAACATAACATTTTCTACAAGTATAAAAAGTTAGAAAACATTAAAAACAATTTCAAAAATTCAAATGGTCGCCATTTTGTAACAAGATGGCAGATGAAGCTGGCCAACAAATTCGGTCAAGACATTAGTATGTACTGTGCACATGAAAAATTTCATCCAAATCAGCTCAAAAATTTGAGAGTTACAGCATGACAAAAGTCAGATATATATATATATATATATATATATAATTCAACATTTCAATGGAGGGTAGTTTTGGGATCCAGGGATCATGATCGGCAAAAATATAGAAAATTCCCGAAGTGTTTTCATTTGGACAGCTGCAATTGGTAGCTTTTTACTTTTTGTAATGAAAGCTACCGGGTGTCCCAAAAAGGACTGGCTGATTTTAAAATTCAATAACTTGCAAACGGTGACAGATATTAAAAAAATTCTTGCAGGAGGGTTATGCATAAGGTCAAAAGTTTTATTACAGTGATTTTCAATTTTAGTTCGATTTACAAACAATAGATGGCGCTGTAAGCAATAGTCGCTAAATACAGGCTCGATTTTTGGTCCTTTATCTTGTTCCATGCAGAAAAAGGAGATGGAAATGTATTATCCGGGCCACAAAGTACCAAAAATCGAGCCTGAATTTAGTGACTATTGCTTACAGCACCATCTATTGTTTGTAAATTGAACTAAAATTGAAAATCACTGTAATAAAACTTTTGACCTTATGCATAACCCTCTGCAAGAATTTTTTAAATATCTGTCACCGTTTGCAAGTTATTGAATTTTAAAATCAGTCAGTCCTTTTTGGGACACCCGGTACCTAAAAGTGTCCACAATTTTGGCCACCACTGTATCTTTAATAACTCATTTTCAAAAGAATGTCTTTGTAAGGAGAATTTTTGGTACAAAATTTCAATATAAGCTAATAACTTATTTTTAACACTAGAACGGCGGAAAAATCTTAGCTACTGGAACGGCGGGAAGGGGTCATTTTGACCACATGATCAAACTACTGAAATAACAACGCTAAAACAATTTTAAATGCCATTCATTGGCAAAAATATGTAATTTCCGTGCATTTTATAATTTATATTTAATATTGATAATTTATTGAGTTTTTAAAGTACTGTATATGTAATGCCTACACGGGAATCAATTGGATCATACTACTTCTACTAAAAAAACTCATTAATTTTATATAAAACTTGATTTAAAATAAATGTTTTCACAAATTAAAACTAATGTTAACTAAAATAAAATACAACTTATAAAATAATTTTTGTTTTCATCTACTTACTCGCCTAATGATTCACTCTCTAAATCCATAAATGAGAAACGTGTTCTGTTGTTTCCGTTATTTCATGATAAGTGTAGCTGAATGTTTAGAATGTAAAACATTTCGTTTGAATTTTATTTAATGCTTAAAATACTCCAAATTAAACACACAAATTAAAAATTAATGCAGTTGATACAAAAATAATTTTAACAATTTTTCCAGCGCATTATCCAGACAGAACTTTGGAACACGATTCACAAAATTCTTGGGATTTATTTCCATTGCATCTCTGTACTTGACACTTTTTTTCTCTTTATATCTACTTCATTTTCGTGCGTTTTTTCTTAAGAAGCTGGAAAGATCTTTGGGACTTTTCAAGCCATAAGAACCATCCTTAGCTTCTCTCTTAATTTTAATAGAAAATCTCTTCTACTGATGGGCTTGCCTGTTACACGTTGATAAATTATCGCATTCAAAGCTGCATGATCCAAAATATTGTAAAAGATATGTACAGGCCATCGTCTAGAAGCCGATTTAACGGAGTATTTTCGGCACATCTGATTACGAATATCCACACCATATTTTGTTGCGTTGTAATATTATATTGAATCGGGCGACTTCTTGAGACTGTCTTCAGATTTGACAGTAGAATGTAATGAGCGCAGTAGAAAGACACTTTTGTTTCTTTTGGCTTGATAGATGGCAGAGTTGGGTTTTTGACGTCAAAAACTGGTTTTTGACATGACAAGCGTCAAAAACTGGTTTAAACTGCCATAAACTGGTTTAAACTGTCGAAAACTGGTTTAAACCGTCGAAAACTGCCAAATACATGTAACACGCTAAAACATTTTAACAATAGATAAACATTAAATAAGTCAATGATTTATGTGATCTTTTATTGAAATTTAATAATTTAAAAAATATATTATTTGCAATAAAATATTTTTTTTTTTTTTTTCAACCAGAAGAAAATAATTTTGTACAATTAAATAATCCGGATCAATTTTACCCCGCAGCATGCTGCAGCACACCACGTGTTTAGCACATTTATTTACACCCAAAAGATTTTTGAGTTTAGAGTGTATGAAGCGTTAGAAAACAGTCTGTCTCTTAATTGATGCTGAGCTAGTAGGACTTGATAGCAAATGCATTGCTAGATGAGCAAGTTTTGAAGCAGGTTCAAAAAGCTGTTGCATTTAGTGATACCTTTCCACCAAACAATGGAGTCCTCCCTATATCACTGAAATAGGAAGACTGGAAAGGGGATTCTTTAGCTTCATACACAATCAGTATGAGTAAGCATCTATAAACTCTCTCTGTAGCTCAAGCGCAAGCTGAATCAACTGATACAGCAGTCAACCCTTGCCCCTGATGGTTGGGATGCAAAGTATAAGCCAAACAATGGTATGGTTTCATGATTTGATCCCTTCTATTATGCACTTTTTCAATATGGGCTTACAGGAATTTTCTTTTAAATGACCGAGCCAATCTTCTTCAGTTTTAAAATCGAAAACATTTTTATATATTGAAAGAAAGCAGGTTTTAAAAAGATTTTGACTTTAAGCTTTTTTTTTTTAATTACTTCTGTTATTTTGTAAATGTTTGAAATTAATAATCCAATTTCAATTTTGAATGGAATGGTTATTGCCTAGACTAGATTATCATTGATGCACATTATCTTGTTATATACAAAAAAATCTACACTTTTCTAAGTTTTTTTTCCCCATAAAAAAAGCTAGCTAATGCTTTAAGCTCTCAAAACTAAGCGAAATTAAAACGATTTTAAGTAAGAGAAAATATGTACAGCTCAGGTGAGCTTAATGTCTACTTTTTAGAAAAACACAATTTTACAAAAAAAAAAAAAAAATAAAATAAAAATTTTACCCTGTTAAAAAGTTGTACTTAACAATAATACTTTACTATGTACTAATTACTGATATACAGTAAGAGTGAATTTAAAATATTACATGAAATGTTGTCATGTGTGACATTTAATTTGAATTTTTTACAGATCAATTTAGTATTTGAGGTTTTTGACATGACGGTTTAAACTATGGTTTAAACCAAACATAAACTGACACATGTCAAAAACCTGCCAACCCTGTAATTATTACTAATACTATATACTAATTATACAATTACAGTAATAGTGAATTTTAAATATTACATCTAATGTGTGACATTTAATGTGAAATTTTACAGATCATTGTAAGTATTTGAGGTTTTTGACAAGGGGTTTTTGACATGACGGTTTAAACCGCAGTTTAAACTGTCAAAAACTGACATGCGTCAAAAACCTGCCAACCCTGATAGATGGTAAGTGTCACATTGTCATGTTCCACTATCTTCGATGAATAAAGACTACTACGCATATTTTTCAGAGATATAGGAATTTATCTACTCTCCTTTTTCAATGCACCAACCAAAGTTGTATTTTTAGCTTTTAGCATTTCTGCTAGTTTGATGCTAGTAAAATAGTTGTCTGTCATAATATTCCTCCCTTTGTTTAGATGGGGATCTGTTAATTTCATTAAAAAAAAAAAAAATCAGTTAAACTTAATTGAGGATTTGCGGTTTCACCTTTTCCTAAAAATGGAAATCCATTCAAGAGGTACATATTTAGTATCAACTTCACCAGATAATCAAAATTTTATCCCAAATTTCTCCGGTTTATTTGGTATATATTGCACAAATTTACATCTAGCTTTAGATGGGAACAATTGTTCATCAATTGTAATATTTTTTCCTGGTCGGTAGCATGTTTTGCAATTTTCAATAAATTATATGTTTGGAAATGTTCAACTGTCTGCTGTACGAACAATATTCGTACTCTACTTATAAAACACCTCCCCTATGGTTACCACCTGCAGTGATTAATCTGAACCAACAAAAGTAACAAATGGGAAAATACTATTTCTGAAAAGAAATATAAGTCTGAAAAACATCACACTTTCTTTTTTTGAAATATTGTGTTCAAAAGCATGGTAAAATCAAACAAAGGAATTATAACATACAAATTACAGATAATAATTTTGTGTCACCACACCGGTTTTTATCTCTCTGGGAGACAATATGAATGCAATTGAAAATTGCTTATCACTGAATTTTTCTCATGGGTTCCCAATCCTTCGTGTACAAAGAGTATTTTACTAAAGGGGCCTTGCCCGCCGTTCTAGGAATAAATACCAATATTTCAAAAACTAACAAATCTAGAAAGCTGAATTTTTTTAAAGAAAAGTATGTTATATATTTAGGAAAAATCAAAAGATTTCAAACGATTTCTTCCAACCAAACTAAAGTAATCAACGGACGAAAGTGCTCAGGTGTCAAAATGACCCCTACCGCCGTTCTAGTGTTAAGAAACTGTCATAGCATATTACTGTGCTGCTTTTTTTATCTGATAATAATTCAAGGTCAGCATGTTTGGCTTTTGGATTTAACAGAGATCAGACAGAAGATGAGCTGGTGTTATTGTCATTGTATAATGAGTATATGGTTTGTTCAGTATGTCTCCGTTCAATTGCATATTGTGCATGGACGAGCCGCTACTGGCCAAACTATTCGCCAGACCGTGGTAAAGTGTCTCTCAACCAATCTCAAAAGTGTCAACTATCAGCAACTTTAAACAATAAAATTAACAATAAGTTAATGAAAAAAAAAATAACAATCTTGGATATTTATTTATTTACATTAATTTTCTAAATTATCCTTTTCAGATGGTGAATATTTGTACTCAATTGAAACTGATCTGTTGTATGTAACTATGCATTTCAACTTTTTTCCAATGCTTTTTCTCTTTAAATATCAAGGTGGCACCATTTAAGGACATATTTCTTATTTTAATCAACTAAATAACTAATAAATCAATAAAACATCATTAACAATACAGATAAATGTTGAATAAAAAATCACTTGGTGACATAACAAACACATGTAATGCATCTGACGTCAAATGAATGCGATGCCACGGTCATGGATCTTGGCATTAAATTCCATAGTTTGGTGATAGGGGTTTTTTTTTATGGTCAATGAGATAGAAGACAGTAGCTCACCTTGGGACCACAGTACACCTTGTGACAGCTTTATTTTTTGCCCTAGATTTTAAATTAACTCTTGCAGATGCAGATAGATAGCAGCACAATCTAACTTTCAGACCTGTTTTGATTCCATGGATGAAGCAGGCAAGAATTTATTAAGATTTTTATTTTGCAAACATGTCTAGTAACTTTCATGTAAAAGTTTGATAAGTTGAAAAGTGGAATTTGATTTAAAATATTTTGAAATAAAAGGCAATATAATGAAATTTATAGCTTCCTCTATAAAGCTGATGAATAATAACAGTTATAGTGCTAAGCCTAACTGCATGACATTCTAAAATTTCATAGTGGGTATAGGGTGCACTTTGGGACATAAGATATGCTTAGCTAACTTTTATTTGAAATATTTTAACAAAAAGATAGTGTGTTTAAAACTTTTTTTATTTAATCTACATGACATGTATTTATTAAGTTATTATTTTTTCTTTTAAGAAGTCATTAGGCTTATCAATGGCAAAGATTAAAAATTTGGAATGAAAAAAAAAAAAAATGCAGCAATTCATGCTGACAATATTCAAAAAGCTGCTGAAATGTCTTTTATTCAAAAAGCTGCTGAAATGTGTTTTCAGTTTCAAATTTCTTTTCCTGAACAAACAATTCCATCTATATTGTAATTCAATTATTGAACTTTTCACATCTATTTTCCACTGTCCCAAGGTGTGTTACCTGGTGGGACACCGTGGGACAAAACTCAAGTTTAATAAATATATTTTTTAATTTTCTCTATAATGGATATAAGACCAAAAGTTATTTAATAATGTAAGCAAAGGTGAAAAGAATGAATACCGGGTAAAATTTTGTCAATTGATCAATATTAAAAAAAAAAAAAAGAAAAGAAAGAAAAGAAAAGAAAAAAGAAAAGGGTGTCTCAAGGGAGCCACTCTCCCCTAATGGAGAAATACCAATAAAACTTCAGCTATTAAATAAGTATAAAACATAATAGAGCAGAATTTCCATTGCTCTAAAGCTTTTTTTTTTTTTTTTTTTTTTTAATCAAGGTATTTTCTTTGGGAAATTAGATTTTATCTCAATGTAAAACACTTTTTTTTTTTTATGTAGATATATACAGTTCAAATTTAATTTTAAATAAGGTTTTATTGGTGTTGAAGATTGAAAAAAATATGCAGTACAGAACCATTTATCCGGAATGCTTGGGGTCAGATGTATTCCAGATAACTGGTTTTTCTGGTTAACTGGTTGTGCATTAAAGCAGCATCCATTTGATAAGTTTTGTGGAATATGTGTGGTTGTGACATTATTTCTGATTTTAAATTATTAGATTACTTGGATTAAAAATCAATGCAAGAAAGATCAAAAGTTAACCAGAGTTTAAAAGAAGGTAATTTATGGGAATCCTTTAGGAACAAACATTTTTCTGTTTCCTCTGCATAAAAATTAAAACATCTAACATACAACTAAATTTGATGACAGCAAATACTAGATGTTGTCATCAAATTATACAATTGTTTCAAGCAAAGCCTATGTCAAACTGGCAGTGTATGACACCCTTTTCTGCAAAGATTCTGAAATCAGTCTATCAGAAATATCATTCTGGTTAACTGGTTTCCGGATAAATGGTTCCATACTGTATATGCCACTGTAAAGCGAAAATTTAAAAAGAACTTTTGACTAAAACAAAGGACAAACTAATTTTAACTTGATTATAAATAGCAGGACAGACTGAAGGTCTTAAAAAAATTATGACCATTTCAATTTTTTATAATTATAGTTTTTGTCCCAGGCTGCAGATAAAAGTTCGGTAGGCCACATGCGGCTTATGAGCTGCAGGGTTAGGGCAGACCTAGAGCATATACCTTCTGGATTTTATTATGACTGCAGCACTGACTCTGATTTTGTATCTGGTAAATGCTCTGAAAGAAATTATAAGTGCATTATATCACTTTTCGATTTTAAGTGCTCTGAAGAGCCATTACAATGGTCACATTCGCTGAAGAAATTTTAGTTGCATTATGCTACTTAAAAATTTTTCATTTTAACTCTTTATGTACTGAATTATGAACTAAGGAAAATTTTATCTTCTAAAGCATTTTTCGTAAATTTTTGAAACAAAATTAGAAGATTTACATAATCATTTAATAAATTTTAGAAGGATTGGAAGATTTAAAAGGATTAATTAAATTTGAATTTATTGGGATTTTTTCCATATTTATAATCCTACTCAAATCTGTTATTTTAAATATTTTCCTTAGTATTTTGTAGAATTAGGAAATGTACAAATAGAACAGTCTTATAATAGAAATATTACCGAATTGAAAAATACACCTCCACCCTATTCAATGCCAAGAAAGCTGAAAAGATGCAAAGACAAAAGAAATCATCCCTTTAAAAATATTTTTGTTTTGTGTAACCAATAATACTTTTGTAACAAGATAAAATAATGCATCTATAACTCAGAGCATATTTTAAGGAATTTTCACTGGGCGACAATAGGTTTGGTCTGTTGTCTAAAGCAAATGTTTATAAATTACCCCCCCCCCCCTTTCCTCAATAACTGCAAAACAAATAACAAGAATATCCATTGTCTGACAAATTTCTGTACATTATTAGTTATGGCTACTGTACTTCTTCTGTTGCAGGTTAGTAAACTGCAAAATCTTCAATAAATCATGTAAATCACCTCATTTATAGCTAGGTAATATTAAACAAAAGGCTACATTCTCAGTTCAGACAAATTGTTAATCGTTATGTTAGTAATGGATCAAACATGATACCCAACCTACCAAATTTGTATGCCTATTTAAAACTTTATGTCAGAAAATTATCATCTAAATTCATGCTAAAATGTTGCTTAGATTTTTATTAGTTTGTACATTAGGCTTTTGTTCATAACCATAATACGTCAGACAAATTAGATAATTGGAGCCTGGAATACATTTTAAAATTGAAAAGTAAATATGACCTGAATCATTAAATATTTTCTTTAGTGAAATAGTACCGAACTATAGTTTTAGACCCAAAAGTGAAACCCATCATGAAAATAATTTTTCTCTTGATGCTTGTTTTAAAAACATGAAAAATTAAAAATATAATTAAAATAAAAAAAATAGCACGTTAAATTTTAAAACATGTTTTCAAAATGCCAAATCAATAATAATTATATTGGTTAAATTTATTTTGTCTCTTACAAGTTACTGCATTTTGCAAAGAGTGGAATTAAACAAGGACACAGATTTTGCTCTTTATGCTAAAAAATAAAAATTCTTCTATCTATAAAATATTTCCAAAATGCTACAACATTTATTATTATTGTCTCAATTTTTTATACAAAGGACTTTCGTATGCAAACAGGAAAATTAAGCTGGCAAGGAAAACGATTTAGTTCTTTATGTTTTAAAATTTTAAACTTTATTAAATTTTTATAATGTTTCCAAAATGCTACAATAATAATTACAATCGTTAAGTTTTTTCTTTACAGGTTACTGACATTAAAAAAGAATTTCTTGACAAATTCATGATTTTGATAGGTTTCTTTGTCTGCAAGCTTTCTCCTTCTTCCTTTTCTCTCTAGGAATCGTGCAACAACAGATTTTGGATTATAAAAAGCTGTTCCAATTCCTTTAAGAGCAATAAACATCTTTAAATTCAATAAAAAGTTAAAATTTTTCCGTGAAAAATTCACCTTGATTAGTAATTAAAATTCATAAGATACAAATAAATGTAAATACATTGCTTACAGGTGCGCCAAATACAATAAAATCCTTTAAAAACACATTAAGGTCATTTTAAAAAACAAAACGTTTTCAACCGAAACTTACTCGGCCTTCATCAGTGAAAATCTAATAGCTGTTGTCCCTCTGCGTCCTCTAGCTTTGCTCGGAACAGACCATTTTACTTCAAGGGTTGTATGAAATATAAGGTGGAATGGAATTTTTTTTTTCTCAAAAAAGTACAGGTTTATTAATTATGTATTAATTCTTTCCAGACTGTGTGGATATCATATGATAACATATCGTTGCAGACTATTTCTTTATTAGCGATTATTTCTAGAGATTCTCTTATGATACCTTCTTGGTGATTATTTGTACGGAAGATAATTTTGGATCTATTGAAATCTACTTTTATAGACTGAATTTGTGCTAATCTTGCTAGCGCAATGTGGGGTCTATTTAATCTCACAAGGAGAGGGCCAACCTTGTAAATCACAGATTTTGATTATTTTAATATATGTTGTAGGGTAGAGACCCCTTAGTGTCAGGTTCAATGGATTTTATCCAACGCTCCTTAGTTCTTGAGAAACCGGGGGGTCTAATAATAGTACACAACTTAAATACTTACTTTGCAACCGCAGTGATAGGTTGGTCGTAGCTCAGTTGGTATGGTGTCTGCCGGCTGTTCCGTGGGCCCGGGTTCGATACCTGAATGCGCTACATTTGTTTTTCTCATTTTTTGTTTTATAAATATACTTGTAAGTATAATTAATAATCTCATTGTCAATTAAAATTTATAATATTGTACATCAATTTTAACCTACTTAATTTTTTACTTTTAACTAAATAGTTGTATAAAACATCATAAAACTGTTAATTTTTTAAAAATCACTTTTAAAATGTATTTCATATACTATTCTTTATCGATGCAATGATATTGAGCAATTTTGTCAATTCGTGATTTTAAAGAAACATCATTTACGCATTGCTTTAACAAAGGAAGTCAATGCGATAATGTTAATATTCTGTTTTTAAAGTAACAAGCATAATTATATTAAAAATTAGCATCAGAATTAAATTACAACCGATTTTTTGCATATTAAAGATTTTTAAATTTGTAATACATATGCTTGTGCTTTCAATTATTTTGCTTTCACCTTTATCTTCTTTCTGCTTTTATTTTTATTTTATTTGAATATTGTTTTATTTTATCATAACTAGATGGCACCACAACAGATTTTGTCATGATTTTGGAATTTTTATCATTCAGTAACAGATCCAATTTCTTTTTAAACCTCTTTAAAGGATGAGAAATAATAGTTTAAAAATTTTTAAAAATGATAAATTTAAGTTTGTTAACATTATAATTAATGTATGATATTAAAATTTGCAATTTAAATTATTAAATTACAATTATAAGTATATTTATAAAACAAAAAATGAGAAAAACAAATGTAGTGCGTTCGGGTTCCGAACCCGGGGCCGCAGATCAACCAGCGAACGCCGTACCAACTAAGCTACGATCAACCTATCATTGCGGTTGCAATGTAAGTATTTAAGTTGTGTACTATTATTAGACCCCCCGGTTTCTCAAGAACAAAGGAGCGTTGGATAAAATCCGTTGAACCTGACACTAAGGGGTCTCTACCCTACACCATATATTAAAATAATCAAAATCTGTGATTAACAAGGTTGGCCCTCTCCTTGTCAGATCTGCTTCATGTTCTTTTATTCTGTCTCGAAATTTCCTCAGTGTCATACCTATGTACATAAAATCTTTATTCTCTTTCTTGAAGGGTATAAATATACCCCTGATCTATTGATGGTTTGAATTGGGTCAATTTTCGTAATTAACAAAATTTTTAACTTTGGGGGAGGAACTGCGATTAATGTAACACCAAACTTAGAAAGGGAATGCCTCATATACTCTCAAAAAACCTTGATGTAGTTAACTTTACAAAATTTCAAACTTTTATCTGGAGCTGTACTTCGTTTTTCTTCATCTTTCACTTTAAATCTGTTTATGATTTTTTTCAATGAAACGGGTGGAACTGAATTCTCGGCAGCTATTTTAGGTAGCTTTCATTACAAAAAGCTACCTATTGCAGCCGTTCGGAGGAAAGCAATTTCAAAAAATATATATATATGACATTTGTCACACTGTAACTCTCGTATTTATGAACCGATTTGGATGTAATTCGGTGTGTACATAGTACATACCAATGTCTCGACCAAGTTCGTTGGCCAGCTTCATTCGCCATTTTGTTTCAAAAGGGCGGCCATTTAAAAATTTTTTAAAAATTTAAAATTTGAAATGCGGTACCAAAAAATTAAAAATGGAAAAATATTTTTTTCTTATGTATTTGACCTTTATACAAAAATTCCGGAGCAGTTTTTGTTTCGTCTATATCTTAAAAAATGGCTGAGTTATAGCATTTTGAATTTCTAGCATGGCTGACATTTTGAAACGTCCTGAATTTTGTCACGCGATAAAAGGCGTATTTATGAACCGATTTGGATGTAACTTCGTTTATACATAGTACATACCAATGTCTCGACCGAGTTCGTTGGCCAGCTTCATCCACCATCTTGTTTCAATATGGCGGTCATTTAAAAACAATTTAAAAATTTTAAATTTAAAATGAGATACCAAGAAATTGGAAAATGAAAAAGATTTTTTTCGTATGTGTTTGACCTTAATATAAAGATTCCGGAACAGTTTTTGTTTCGTCTATATCTAAAAAAATGACTGAGTTATAGCATTTTGAATTTCTATTGTGGCTGACATTTTAAAACGACCTCATTTTTGTCACGCGATAACATGCGTATTTATGAACCGATTTGGATGTAACTTGGTCTGTACATAGTACATACCAATGTCTCGACCGAGTTCGTTGGCCAGCTTCATTCGCCATCTTGTTTCAAAAGGGTTGCCATTTTAAAAAAATCAAATTTAAAATTTAAAGTGAGGTATTAAAAAATAGGAAAATGAAAAAGATTTTTTTATGTGTTTGGCCTTGATACAAAGATTCCGGAGCAGTTTTTGTTTCTGAAAATTTGTTCTTTTGTTTATATCTTAAAAAATGGTTGAATTATAGCACTTTGAATTTCTAGCATGGCTAACATTTTGAAACGATCTTGTATTTGTCACGCGATAACACACGTCCTCGCCTATTTCGATGTAAGAAGGCATGTGGATAGTATACATCAATATCTCGACCAAGTTCGCTGGCCAGCTTCATCAGCCATCTTGTTTCAAAATGGCGGCCATTAAATTAAAAAAAATTATATTTAAAGTGAGGTGCAAAAAAATTAGAAATTGAAAAAGGTTTCTTTCTTAAGTATTTGACCTTGATATAAGGATTCAGGAGCATTTTTTGTTTGTCTTTATCTTAAAAAATGGCTCAGATATAGCAGTTTCAATTTCTAATGTGGGTGACATTTTGAAAAATCTGATTTTTTGTCTGCGACAACACTCGTATATATCAACCGATTCCGATGTGAGTGAGCATGTGCACAGCAATTACTAAGGTTTCGACCAAGTTCACTGGTTAGCCTCATCCACCCTGTTGTCTTAAAATGGCAGGCACTTTAAGAAATCGCCGAATTTGGCAGCCAAATATATGTTACTTTAAATAAAAGCAGCTTGGATAAAGCTGACTAATTTCGCGAAATTCTCATTCATAATGATTTAGTATTGATAAAAATTAGTATTGAATCTCCTATATTCGGTTTTCACTAAATTGAGCCTTCGTGTGTTTGAATAATATAAGTTGGCTTTTTTAAAATAAGGAATATGAAAGCTACCTCTTCCTCCCGTCACTGGCCGGAAGGACTTTTTCTAATTACATCTATTTCCCCGTTAAGGAAATGGCTTGAACAAACTTCTTTTTACTTAAAAATTGAAAGGTGCTAACTTGTAACTTATAGGTGAACTGGTACTAAATGGGATAGTGGAATTAGATCTGTTAACTTTTCTAAAACTGTTCGATCAAGATTCTGTTTAGCCATATTTCTGATTAGTTAGACATCCAAAATCGCCAGCTTTTGATTTTGCTCTACTTCTAGTGTGAATTTTATTTTGTTGTCTAAGCTATTGATTTTATCTAGAAAGGAGTATGATTCATCTTTTCCGTGATTCCATATAATGTAAATACACAGGAGTGCAAAAATTAAGGAAAAGTCACAAAATGCTAATTTTCAAATACGCGAACACTCAAAAGGAAATAATATAATTCGAGTAATTACTATCTCTACAACACAGCTAGTCCATATAACATCTCATTCATGTCACACATGGTCACAAGTGTCACAGTCACTACGGTGAAGCAAAACAATAGGAAATTCCATACATCTCATTATGAGTCTCAAATGATCACTATATGTGACTCCACTGAGACGTCACTGTGACTGCTGCTTTGTGACGAGTCACCATGTGACTTTACAATGTAGTTACATTGTGACTCTCATGTGACTGTCATTTGTAGACTCAATTTCAAAGTCATTGTGATAAGTTACGAAATAATGTCACATTAAAGTCACATGATGACTTTCAGGTGACAGAGAGACTACTGTGAAGTCACCATTGTGCTCTTTTGGGAAAAGTCTCCATGTGACTATAATATGATATTATTTGGTGACATATCATAATGCAACGTTCATGATGACTATGAAATTGAGTCTAAAAATGACAGTCACATGACAGTCCCAATTTAACTACATTGTAAAGTCACCTGATGACTCGTCACAAGCCCATTGACTTCTCAGTGGAGTCGCATACAGTGATCATTTGAGACTCATACTGAGATGTATGGAATTTCCTATTTTTTTGCTTCACCGTAGTGACTGTGACACTTGTGACCATGTGTGACATGAATGAGATGTTATATGGGCTAGCTGTGTTGTAGAGATAGTAATTACTCGAATTATATTATTTCCTTTTGAGTGTTCGCGTATTTGAAAATTAGCATTTTGGGACTTTTCCTTAATTTTTGATAACCAGTGTATATTATCAACGTATCTGAACCAGCAATCCGGACCCGGTCTTATGGTTTGCAGGATTATATTTCCAAGAGGACATAGTTTAAACTCTGCAAGCAAACATGAGATGGGGGAACCCATTGAGGCCCCATTGACGTGTTTGTAAACTTCATTGTGGAAAATAAAAACGTTGTTGTTGATAATTAAATTCAAACCTGATTTAACTGTAATTTTAATATTTTCTGTAAAAGTAGGATCGGAATCGATCATACTCTCTATGGAGAGAGACAACAGCTATTAGTTTTTCACTGATGAATGCCGAGTAAGTTTCGGTTGAAAACGTTTTGGTTTTTAAAATGACTTTAATGTGTTTTTAAAGGATTTTATTGTATTTGACGCATCTGTAAGCAATGCTTTTACATTTATTTGTATCTTATGAATTTTAATTAACATCTTTGAGTTTAAGATTTCTTTTGACAGTCCCGACTGTTTGTTGGATTTAAACGTTATATGTATGGACACAGCTGTTTCTGGGTCAGCACTGTGAGGTGTCATATAAACATATGGCTGCATCAATTTGTAGAGTTAGGTTGCGACGCCTTAAATTAGTAATATAATCTTGCTTTCGATGAGGTCATGTCTGAAGAAAGATTCAGTTTTCAGCTGCATACAAAGCCATTGCATCCTCAGTAAAATCGGCAACTTTTTCTTTATGAAAAAGGTTCTAAACATCTTGTCGAGCATTACTAACAACCTTTGTTGGTCTTCTTGCCTTTACGAAAGCATCTATCCTGTTGGAGATGTAGATCTTTTTCCAATCTTTGGAAACAAATTCTTTACAACACAATAAAGTTTATTTTCTCACCGCACACTAGCATCTCTTGATAGAAACTGATGTGTTGTTAACTTTACATCTACGAGGATTTTCTTCAATATCCGAATCATTTTCAGATTCCTTAGTGCCTTAATTTATTTTTATCAGCTGTTCATCGTATCCACCAGAATAACGCCTATCTTCGACAAGAGTCAAAGAATTCGTATTTTTTTATTCTTTAACAATTTTATATCAAGCAGTGTAATGAAAGATCTTTGACTGTCTTTTTGAACTTTTTCAAAGTGTTTAAGAAGATCTAGAACTAGGGTTGTCAGGCATTGTTGTTCACTATCTTTCATCTACAATTGGAGGAACCCGCGAACAGAAGCTTGTTCAGTTTTTGACGAACCGAGTTGATGATTCACACTGTTTTTGCATGAAAGGATGATTTTGCCATACTGCTTTTGTTAAGTTTTTTAAGTGTTTCACGAACTGTATTTCAAAATATGCAGTAAAACAAAAGGCAGTTTGACTTTCTGTTCCAGCTATTCTTTCAAGTTCTTCAAAGCATAGAGCAGAAACTCGATAAAATGACCTTACTGCTTTTATATTTGATTTCCGGGGCTGCACTTTGATAACTAAGGATTCAAAATTAGACATAGCTAACTCGGACTTCTGAGCAACGAACGAAATGCAAAGCAAATCTCTCTTAAAATACTGTATCATACGAACAAAAAGGTCGATTTTCTTTGCCTGTAGTATTTACATTTTTCCCATTTGGAGTTATGTCTGCCAACTTATTTTTTGCGAGATTCAAAATGCCAAGTTATCAAACACAATCCTGACAGTATTGACGAGGCCTTCGGCACCTCGCTTACTTTATTCACATTCTCCTAGAAAAACTGATTTCATTTCTTGTTCTGCTGTAATAAATCGTACTGTAACAAACTTGTTATCAACTCCACATTTCTCAATAGAACCATCTGCTTGGATAGAAAAACAATCAGCATATTGTAATTGTGCTACTGTTTTTCTTTTACTTTATGTGAATGATCAACCGAAACAGATTTTTAAGATAGGAGCCGGATTTCGGTAATCTTCCTATTTTCGGCTGAAAATGAAAATGTCCAAAAAATGTTTTTGCGTAATTAATACATTACATAAATATATAGAATTATTAATTAATTATACGTGTAATTATCACGTGGCTCAAGTTGGCTCTTTGCGCCTCTGACCAAAACTTTTTATTTTCCTATAAAATAAAATTTAATTTATTATGTACGACTCAAAATGATTTTCTAACTATATGAATTTCTTGTGATTAAGAAATGTTTTAGATATATATACCTCGATTTTTCTTTTACGATGATTTTTGCAAATTATCATCTGTTATACTGGTAGAACTTTCTGGAAGAGTATTCGAAACACTTCTGCAGTTTTAAACTATTTATTTTCTATTAGTCTTAAGTCTGTAGCTTTTAAGGAGCACATAAAAAGAGTCTTCAAAGTTTAGTCCTATAGGCATTGCTTGCTTTATAATTTGTACTCTTTTCTTGAGTCAGTCATGACTGATAATTATAAACAGTGACGTACATAACAATAAATAAAAAGTGTCTCATTTGAGCTCATACAGCTCAAATCAATGAGTAATGGTGAAAATTTATGAAGGAAGAAACGCGATTTTTGGAATACAGATAGTTTTGTCCCGGCCAAATTTTCGACAGCATTTTCGCCGAACTCAGATTTTGAGCCAAAAACGAAACCGAATTTTCGGTCGATCTCTATTTTTTGTGTTTACTGCTATGACGACCATTGTCATTCGTATCATCTCCTGAGTCACAGAGTTAACATATGTTATTTGCTTGTTTTTTATTTAAAACTAGCCGGCACCATCCCCGGTGACTGGGTGACACTAGTGTCGCCTACTTTATATGTTATTTTATGCCCTGCTATAACTCATTCTGAACTGTGTTACTACTAATCGATGTATTAAACAAATTTTATAACAAGTTATTTTAATGGTTTATAAGTACTGTCAGTAGATAAAGGGTTAATGTGGCTTATTATGACTTTTTTTTTCTTCTAAAATCTTAATAGAAAATTTTATTGTTTACATCGCAGGTCATATGTGGATTTTAGGCATTAGCACATTTTAGAGTTTGTGGATTTTTTGGGAGTTGATTTTATCATTAGAGACAAAAGTGTTAAGTATTGATATTTTCATTCTAAAGTGTTACATAAGATTAAGCTTAAATTTTCTTCTACTGTTTGTCTTGAAAATAAATTATTGAATTACATAGCTATAAAAATAAGGATGTTTGTTAAAAAAAAACTTTAAATATTTTAATTAGTTGCATGTTTAGGATTATCAAATATACATTATCTCTTTATCTACTGCAGTATGATCTACTGCAATTTTTTTTCATGTAATATATTTTTTTTTTTCAGTTACTACAATGAAAATTAAAGGTTAAAATTTTTAAAAAAAATACTCACTCGTGAGAAATTTAATTATTTAGAGGTAATTAAAGTGCTACTTTAAAGTACCGTCAGTACATTATGCCTAAAATATTGTAACAGAAAACCCACAAGGTATTTCAAATGGCACCAGAAACTATTTTCGATTTAATAAGTATGTGAAATATAGGCTTTTTCATATTTACAAATAAATCATTTGGCAAATTCCGGAGCCAATCATTTATTCCAACACTTTAGAATTGAAAATGCTTTGCCCTTTAAACGATAAAAAAAAAACTATTTTTATAAGTTTGGATCTTGTTAGCAGCCCTTTAGTTATGCGACATCTATATTCCAGGGACAGCGTGTTCTCTTGCATCTTCACATATGCCATTTCTAGCATAGCAAAAACGAGACGGTGCCACAACTTTTTTGATTTCCTATAAAAAAATAACAATGAAACAGAAAAGAAATACCTGGGAAATCATTACTACACTACATTTTAAAGCAGATGAAAAGGATGGATAACTACACAGACAAAAAGTAAACAATTAAAGAGTTTCTCCCAACACCCAGTGTACTGACGGTACTTATAAGTACCATCGAGTAATTCAATTGTTAAATCAAATACATACACCGTTCACCTAAAATAGCTATAGTCAAACTGTATTCTAAGATTATAATTAACACATAAAAAAAATCCAACACATATCTTATATACTTTACTGTGTTTGCAGCAGTAAAAAGACGAGCATGACAATCTGTACAACATGTCGGCGCAAAACACATCGTCTGTGTCAAATCAAAGATAGTCGCTAAAATAACAAAACTAGAACTACTGCTGCCATGTATCCGGATAAAGTGGAGTTAAAAGAGTTTTTTCAAAATACCATTAGAATATTAGTAATATTCACTATGGGATGAAAGTTTAAAGTGAGTAGTACTTATAAGTACCGTCAGTAGATAAATGCTTAAAGTGAACAACAACAAAAAAAATTAAAACTTTTTTATCTTTTTTTTAAAAAAGCCTTGTTATTTTTTTTATGAAAGTGTGAAAAAAATGAAAATAAAACAGGTCCAGCATTCCTCATTTTCATTATTTTTCTTCTATTCAGTCAGCATATCCAAAGCACTGGAACATTGCATGCAACTGCTTTTGACCTACCTGTACATACTCAAAACTTCATATAAACATAGAAGATTTTGTTAAATTCACTTAAAAAAGAAATAAACTTTGAAAAACTTTTTTAATCAATTTTTTTTCTTAATTAGGTATGAATAATGCTTCAGGATCCTCCACTCTACTTCAAAAAAGTAAAATTCTTCAAGATTTCAAAGAGTTGTTCCTGAAACAAGAGAACTGTGATGTGGTCTTCAGAGTAAAAGGACAGGAATTCCCAGCACATAAAGCAATCTTGTCAGCCCGGTCTCCTGTCTTTGCATCGGCATTTCGAAATGAAATGAAGGAGAAGGCTACTGGCATTGTGGACATTGTTGATTATGATCCATCTTCTTTTTCAGATTTTTTGCACTTTATTTACTGTGATGATGTGGAAAGTCTTTCAGAAGGAAATGTATTCAGCCTCTTCTCTGCTGCTGATAAGTATGATGTCCCAGATCTTAGGACAAGGTGCATGGAATTTATGAAACAGAACTTATCAGTCGACACATTTTGTGAGACTATCACTTTGGCTGTGCAGCATACTGAAATGGAATTGGGCAATTTAACAAACGATTTCTTTATTAGAAATGCTGAAAAAATTATTAGGACTGTCAAGTGGCAGTCCTTTGTCGCTGAAAATCCTACACGAAGTAATGAATTGTTTATCAAATTTATGGCGTCAAATAGGTGCATTAAAGCATGATTTTCTGTATTTATTCAAGATAACAACATGTGCGTTAATGTTTAAATAAAGTAATTTTTTGTCACATATTTGGTTTTTTATTTGGTTGTTTTTAAAGAGAAATTGAAACAATTAAAATTCTGAAATTTTAACCCTTTATATCACAAAGGTTACACATCCTCAAAAATCAATGTTATTTCCAAAGTGAGGGAAAAGAAAATTTTGTTGATAGCTGCTATTTTCAAACTGCAGTTAATATAAATTGTTCATAGAATCTCCAGCAAATGGTGATATTGAGTTAATTTTTTGTACCAAAGTTTAATTTATCACTTGAGTTTTTTCACTTGGTTATTGCTAAAATAAACTTTATGAATTTAGTGAAATTAAAAAGGATGGCGACATCCACAAATAGATTTTTCATAAAAGTAAGTTAATATAGTTTATAATTTTGAATTATGAAACTTGCAATAATTATAAGAAATATAATTTTCTTCTTGTTGCATTTATGAAATAAAAATATTTTATCAATAAATTTCCATTTTTATGTTAATTTTTTTTTTCTTTTACTTGCTTGAAATGATGTATTGTAACATCTGAGTAAATATTTGTGGAAAAATGAAGTTATTGTGCTACAATGGGTTAATACACAGCAAAGATAAAGAAAGAAAGAAAAAATGCTTCACTAAAACACATTACTAAATAGGTTTGATGAAATATTATTGTGTAGCAATATATTTTGTTTTCTTTCCCCAGGCAGTTTAATTAATCTTACTTTTAAACATCTCTTATTTATTTAATCTAACCTTTTCTGTTTTAAATTTACTGGTTTCATTTCCCATTTTCAGTTTAAGCACTGTTTTCATTTCAGCACGCGATGTTTAGTAAATCGCATTTTGCGATCCTCTTTGCGCCGTTTCAGCGAGGTCGTCTCGTTCCTGTCTTTTCTTGGCGCGCGCTCACCTTTTTACGGCAACCCTTTAGCTGCCGCGCGCGAGTTTAAAAGCGTTCTCTCTCTCTCTCTCTCCTAGCAGCAGGAGTCGCAGATATAGTGCAGTTACTGGTACAGCGTCATACGGTTTTAGCTCGCCGCGCATTCCGCGGGCCTCGTGCTCCGGATGTGCCGGTAATGTAGGAAGGAAATGCCGTGATTCTTGTTAGAGAGCATCTTTATAATGAATTAAGTTTCCCCTCCTAGAGGCCTTTTCTTGGTGTGTTGAATCAATTAGTTTTAGCGTACATCGTCAAGATTCACTGATATGATCCTTTTCTAAATCATGATTCAAGTCTCCAAGATGCCCGGAGATTGTCGGATGCCGAGCAGTGGACCCCACCTTTCACCTGCATATGCATACTCCAGTACTGAAAGAAATAAAGTCTTCCTTGTATAAAACAAGTATAAGTGTCAGCTTATTTATTGCAAGAGTGGAGGTAATGTATTTTATTTCCTTTTTCTTCTCAGCTTGATCACCCACTAGGATCGGGTTATTAGTGTACATTCACAGCGTATATGTAAGTGATTAATCGAGGCAACTGGACGATCGCGTTTTATTCTAATTAATCCACTTCTAGTTTATGCAAAAGACAATAAGAGAATCTTTTTTATGAAATATTATAAGCACCCATTAGAACAATTATTACTTCTTAATAAATATACAAATAGTTTTCAAATTAAAAACACTAGATGTTAAAATTATGTATAAAAAATGCACTCCAAGCACTTTCAGCTAATCCTAAACCATTGTCAAAAAGAAAAACTCGATGTTGACTGATCTCCTCTTGTTCCATATTCATATGCAGAATCAAAAAATAGCACTAATAAATTGGCTTTATAAATAGTCCATTTTGGAATTCCAGATTCACCTTTTGTTTACAATATAAAAAATATGAAACATTCAAATAAATGCTTTGCTAAAACAACATTACTAAATAGACAAATGGTTTTACAAATTAGCATCTAGTGTTTTTAATTTGAAAACCATTTGTATATTTTATCATACCTAAACCTATTTAGTAATGTGTTTTATTGAAGCATGTTTTTAATGTTTTCATATGTTTTGTATTGTAAACAAAAGATGAATCTGGCATTCCAAAATGGGCTATTTATAAAGTCAATTTATAAACACAGGAAAGAGTTGGTCTCTCTTTTATTTTTATGTTCCACTTAAATTATTACAATTCTAAAGAAAAGAAAACTAACTCTTTTTTTATTATTATTCATGAGACTTTTAGTTTTCTATGGATTAACATGATATTCAAGATAATATATTGGGTTGATTGGAAAGTCATGTCATATTTTGCTAACAAATGTCGTTAGTGCGTTTTTTGGAGTAGAAGCACCATGTACACGCACTAGAGCCTCTAGAGTTTATGGGCCGGAGCATCACCACCATATTTAGGTACACTTTGGGTACACGCCTGCTTCTTGGTGACGTTAGCGCCTTGTTGGCGATTCAAAGAAATTTGTTTATCACATATTATTTGAACTAAGTCGATGTATGCACAAAAAGAAAAGTTCTTCTATTATTAAAGGTCATACGGTCCTTGAAAATCTTTACATTTTTCAAAAATAATTTTTCGTCCTTAAAGTCCTTTTTATACAAATTCTACAAAAAAGTCCTTAATTTCAAACTCTTATTTCTAAATCAGATGTGAAACTCTTCTGCATTTCAGTGAATTTCCAATTTAAAAAAAATTCAACTAAATCCCTCTCTTTTTGAAATTTTCTTCGCCCCCTTTTGCTTCCCCTCCCCCCCCCCCACCCTAAAAGTACTCAAAGTATAAAAATCCTTATTTTTATTTATTTATTTTTGTTTACTTTTCTACTCAATTTATTATTTTATTGTAACAATATGATCATACAAATTTCGTTAAAATTTAATCTAAATTACTCTATCCCAAAATTTTGCTTCCCTCTCTATCCCCCTCCCCCCTTCTCACAATATCCAGTATAGTTTAAAATTTTTAAAACACTTTTTTTTTGCTATAGCTGTCATTTTATTAAAACAATAAATAAATAACCAATCATATATTTTTTCCCTCCCTCCCCACCGAAATTCACGTTTTCCCACCTCCTCCGCCACCCCTGATACCAAGCACACAAAATTTAAAGTCTTTAAATATCATTTTTTTTGTTCTATGTGTAAATATTTAGTAAAGTAAATAAATAACAAGTCATGTAATAATCTCTGCCCCCTCTGAATTTTTTTTACCCCTTTGCCCCTCCCCTTCTTCATAAAGTTTAAAATCTTCAAAAGTATTCTTTTCTTCTGCTGTTTGTTCTTTTATTGTAATAATGAGTAATTAATCATCTAAAATCCCCCCTCTATCTGATATGGCCGCTTTCCTTTTAGCTCCCACCCCCTTATTCCTAGCACAAAAAAATTTAAATCTTTAAAGTGTATAATTTTGAAATTTTTTTTCTGTATAGTTTTAAATCTTTAGTAACAATAGTTAATAAGTCATCTAATGAACTTACTACCCCCACCGCCCCATAAAATTCTGTTTCTCACTTAATTTACCCCCCCCCCCCCCCCCTTACTCACAAAATTAAAAGTCTTTAAATTTTTTTAATTTTTAAAACTTTCTTTGCTCTATTTATTACTTTATTGTAACAATAACAATAAATACTCATTTAACATCCTCCCACCACCTAAAATTACCTCTGCCCCGGTCTTTCCTACCATGCAAAACTTAGTTTTTCAAAACTGTAATTTTTCTTTTTGCTCCATTTGTGAGTCGATAAATAACTAATCATCCTCCCCCTCCCGCCACAATAATAAATAAATAAAATTACCTTTTCCCCTTCTTCCTAAACTTACAAAGTTTAAAATCTTTTAAACTTTAAAATTTTTCTCCAACACCAGTGTTTTCAATGGATAAAACGTTAACATTTCGGGCAAAGACGTCAGGTTTTTCTAATTTTATTATTATTATTTTGGGTAATTGGTAGAGATGCGGCACCGCGAAAAAGAAAAACTGGTCGCCACGTGACCACAATTGCTCATAACTCGATAAATGATTTATTTATTAAAAAATAGAAATCTCATTTTGATTCAAAATCCCTTCAGTAAATAGAGCTGCTAGTTTTTTGTCTTAACGTTTAAAAATGATTAAGAAAATGTGTCATAAAGTTATTTTGGGTAACTGGTAGAGCTTTTAAACTCAAATTCCTGAACATCAAGATTGCAGATTATTTGATGAACAAGTATTTACATGTTGCGTACTTAAAGCTGTTAAGTGAAATTTGCCATTTATATCTCTTCTTTTTACATTAACTCGCAAACCCTCCTAAAATATTTAAAAATATATATATAAGCAAATTATTCCGTATTATAATTTTCTGAATCTGTAAAGTAATAGTAATAATAATAATAATAAACTGTTTAACCTATTTATGAATTTTTTAGAGAATTTAAAAGGTGCAGAAAGACTTAAAATTATATAAGTATCCCTTAAATAAAAATAATTCTGATAAAATTCAGCTTCCCGATTTTCTCCTTCGGCTCAATAAACAGTTTGATATTTAAAACTGTAATTTAAATAAAATATATCCTACGTGTTTTATATAGTAAAAATAAATCAAGTAATCTAACCCCCTCCCCGCAAACAAAAGTAACAAAAATCTGTTCCTCTCCAACACATGGGGTTGAGAATTTTTTTTTTAATTTTTTGCTCTATTTGTGACTTTGTAGTGGCAAAAAATAAATAATTAATGGGATTAATAAGAAAATAAATAATTCAAAATCTCGTAAATATTGATCAATAACTTTCAAAAGTTTAAAAAAATTAAGAGTATAAATAATCATTGTCTCTTATGTATATTTATACACTTGTGTAAATATTATAAACATAAATAAATAATTAAATTTAAAAAGAATTGCAATTGGCAGTCATTTTTACACGTTTTAACAGACTTTTAAATTTGGCACTTTCATAAATCCCGCCATTTATCTCGACGACAGGTGATTATCCACTTTCTTCTTTTTGTATTTTCTTCGGGAAATTTGAACATCCGGTATCCTTTTCTAGAATGGTTTGAACAATTCATCGCAAAGCAACCTCCCATCATAAATTTCGTAACTAATTATAACGTGTAATTAATAAAAAATAACTGTCAAAATGTAGCACCGTTGCTCTGAGTTTACATTGAAGTGAATGGGCGCTGGGTACATATGGCAAAACCTAAGGCACATCAATGGCGGATGCTTCAGCTCATATCTCTAGTAGCCCTACACGCACCTCACTGAAATACTAGGTAAGGTCACACTTCTAACCCATTCAATAAACAGGAAATTGTTCGATTCGAATGAATTGGATAGACTTTATACGGTTTTGAAAATGGAAGAAAAAACTGTTGGTTTTCGCTATATTTTGCTTTTTTATTTCCACAAAGGCAAGAATGCGACACAAGCTTGTGAAAAGTTGCGTAAAGTTTATGGGGATGATGCTTTAACGATATGCCAGTGCTAGCGATGATTTACAAAATTCCGTTCTGACGATTTTGATGTGAATGATGCACCTCTGTCAGAAAGGACATTGGAGGCTAACACTGACGAAATAAAGGCAATGGTTGAGTCTAACCCACGGTACACGAGACGAGAGATTGTAGAGGTACTACACATTGCTTAATCAACTGTTGTTGACCAATTAAAGAAGCTCGGATTCGTAAGGAAGCTTGATGTTTGGGTTCCTCATGAGCTGAAGGAAATCCATTTGGTGAAGCGTTTGAGTATCCGCCATTCCCTTCTTAAACATGAAGAAAACGACCCTTTTATGAAGCGTATGATCACTGGCGACGAGAAATGGGTTGTTTACAATAACGTCTTACGCAAGCGGTCTTGGAGAAAGCACGATGAACCACCTCAATCAATGCACCAGAAGAAGGTCATGCTGTCAGTGTGGTGGGATTTCAAAGGTGTTGTGCATTTCGAGCTCTTACCACAGAAGCAAACGATTAACTCAGCCCTGTACTGTCAGAAATTGGACAAATTGAACAATGCCATCAATCAAAAGCGGCCAGAACTCGTGAATCATAAAGGCGTTGCACTCCACCACGACAACGCCAGATCACACACGAGTTTGGACACTCGCCAAAAGCTGTTGGAGCTTGGTTGGGATGTCTTGCCCCACCCACCGTACTCACCTGACCTTGCACCTTCAGATTACCATTTGTTTCGCTCTTTGCAAAATTCCTTGAATCGTAAAACATTCGATTCCGATGAGGCTATAAATCGGCACCTGGTACAGTTTTTTTGCTTCTAAAGACAGGTCATTCTACAAGCGTTGAATTATGAACCTTGTTGAGCAATGGCGAAAGGTCATCGAACAAAATGGCTAATACATTATTGATTGAATTTTTATTTTTATAGGAATAAATCACCTTTGAAGAACATAGTAAAAATACGACATGACTTTCCAATCAACCCAATAGATTTCTTTTTTATTGTGAAATAATACAAAATATTACATCTTAGGAAATTTGTAATCAACTGAATCCATTCTATAGTTTTGTTTTACTGAAATATGAAGGCGTTCAGTACTATGGAAAACATACTATTTGAAGTAGTATCAATTTACACCAAATTGAATTCTGTCATGAATACTGTAATACCTCGACTTACATCAGCAATTCGATCCAAGACTGGCGACAGAAGTCGAAAATGACTTAAGTCGGGGTACATTTAAGTAAAAAAGGATATGTAATAAAAGTTCCACAAAATCTAATATATTCAATTGCATTTAGGAATTATGTTACATCTATTTAACATTAGCAAAAAAAAAAAAAAAACATTTGCAATACAAGAATTTGGCATAAATCATTAAGCTATTAGCTTACGCTAAGCTATTAACTTTTATTCTACTTCTAGCTGTTGAATGATAAAATTCTTTATTGAATAGTAAAAGTAATTTAACTTTTTCTCTCATGTCTGTCATTATTATCAATTCTTTCATGATCCTGCATATAAATAGAACAAAACATATTCATTTCAACGCTTTGCTATCTCTCTGTAGCCCATTTCAATGTAATACAACAAACAAAGTAAGATAAAATTAGCTTTTTTTTTCAAAATGTTTAGTCTTAAAGGCGCCTAGACACATCTAGTAGTTTTAGGTTTGCCATTTACTATTTTTATTTGTTTGTCACTATCATGTGACTGTCGCAAGAAATTTTCTCTTCATAGAACCAAAAGTCATCAAAAAAAGTCCAAAGTGTGTGTTAATTAAGAATTTTTTTCCCAGACCAGACGATGTAAATGGGGGGGGGGGGGGGTGAAGTAAGGCGAGGTACTACTGTATATGTTTTGTCATATCTAGATAGAACCTCATCTATATGCTCTTAAAATTAAAAAAAATTCTCACCAGTCTTTAAATGTATATTATATTACTGATATATGCTTACAAAATGTAAGTTAATCTTTACTGAACTAAAAGCAATTACAGTAGAACCCCGATTATCCGACCCTCATTTAACTAGAACTCCCTGTAAACCAACATCGGTTTCCTGAATTTTTTTAACATTTTTTAACCATTTGGAAAAATTGTTATTCTCCTCAATCAGGGTAGGAGATCAAAAACATATCTGAAGCGTTTTATTGGTTGAATCCACATTTTATTCGTTTTCTGATTGGTCTATACAGTAATCTGTATTTTCACTTTACTTTCAACAGAGATGGATACTTCTGTTGCCACTATGACAAAAAAGTAATAAAAACTACAAAAAAAAAAAAAAAATTAATAACTCAGAAACAAATTGAGATACAGCTTTCAAACAAATTGCATTTAAAAGTAAATTTTTTTCTCTATATGACGGTGTAAAAAGTAATTGTGGGATGTTTAGAAGTTTAAGAATGAAATTTCCTTTAAAATGGGTCATCAGATTTCTTGGAAATCTGATGACGGAAAAGTCTTTTCCCGAACAACCAATGAAATGATGGGATAATATGTAAGTTTCAGGTGGATGATACGCAAGTTTCAGGAAATCTGACAAGTCGCTTGCAATTTGTACATGTAATAACACTATTAATGTTTAATTCATGGCGTACGTAATGTATGATCAACTCCATGCGATTTTTTATGTCTTAAATTTTAGTCTTTGAAAAAATAATTTTCCAAATGGTCATTGTAATTTGTTAAATTGCTTTTTATTTTTTACTTTCTCATTCATTGTGCATGCAAGTGGTGCTTTCCAAATTACCATAACAGATAAATATTTTGGTTCTCCTTTCTCAAAATTCCTTTAAAATTAGCTTGATCTCCCCAAGCTCCAATCTCGATATAAGTGTACACTCCCCCCACCCCCCTGTTCTAAGCAAAAACACTAACCATTTCGAAATTTGGAAGGCCGTAATGCCAAGTGCCACAACATTTGAATGTTATTACACCGTTTGATTTTAAGCAAGCACAGGGAACAAAACTCCTTTTATAATCTTTTTACAAAAGTAAATTTTCATAGCTGCAGAATTTCAACAGAAGGAGCAGAAATCAATGTCATGTTTTCACTACGCAAGTTTTTTACTTGAAAATAAATTTTTTTTCATGTATAATTTGAATTTAGATATTTATTTAGCAGTTTAAATAGCCATATTGGTAGTTTGATGGCGATTTTACATACAAAACTAGATGATTATTGATAAATTCTCGATTATCTGATGTAGGTTTGGTCCCAATTACGTTGGATAATTGAGGTTCTACTATATATAATCAGGGTTCGTTACTCTTGAGAGAAAATGGAAATTGGAGAAATTATTTTGCTTTAAAATCTCAGAAAAGTCAAGTTCACTCAAAACTTGGTTAATTGTTCAGCTACTCTGGAAAGAGTGTTCAACCTATATTTATATAAATTATAAAAAAAAAAAAATATTTATATAAATTGTTATGTAAAATTATTGTTAAATAATATAAATCTATATTATTTAAATTTCATGTTAACCAGCAATCACTTCTATTTGGCATGTTTAGTTGTCGATAGGGCAAAATTATTAATTCTGGAAAATTGCTCTTTTTTTCGGGGGAGGGGGGGGGGGGGGATGTGCATGTGACAAGCAGTATGAACTTTGATAATATAAAAATATATAAACAATGTATGAATAAATGATATGTTAATGAAAAAGATAGTTTTCATTATAGTTAGATAATTTTTAAATTCTAAATTATATAAATTGTCATATAATTTTCTTTTTGTTCAAGGTAAAATTTTGACATTTTTACAGAAATTAAATTTGGAAAAATATATCAGGCTCAAAACTTAACAACAGGAGAATATGTTATATATTTGCATGAGTGTGTTAATAATTTGAAACTAAAGATAGTGTCATTTTTTGAAATTTACCACAGTACTATCTGTTAAATCATATGTAAAATAAATGTTTAACACACTGGTATGAAAATGCAGTACAATGAAACTAGCCTCTTAGATATGTCCTAAAAATTATTTTTGTTCATTTAAGAAGTTTTGAGCATTATCCTTTTTTATGGGATTAGTTAATTATTTAGGGGAGACTAGGGAGGGTTGACCCACCCATCAGTTTTCATATTTAAAATAATTTCAGAGTTTTATCATTAGGTGTAAACCAAAGCTACTGGAATGCTCAAACAACAGTCTTTGTTTCATACAGATAATCAAATAGGTGTGGAAAAAATCAATTGTGAGGCTTGTGTTTTTTAGAAATATTTTGTAAGCTTTTTTCAGATAAAATGTATTATAGAAATTTAAGTAAGTAGGTTTTAAGTAATGCAGGAATATCGAGCTTTCATTCCAGGCTTAAAGATTGTACAGTAAGCTAGACTTAACATAACAATGTGCTATCCTTTAGAAAAGGGCTATGTGGGGAGGCTTGACTCAGCCAATGTGAGGGAGGGTTGACCAGATTAAATCTTTTTATTATACACTACTATGCATAATGAAAGGTTGATGGTTATATATAAAAAAGAATGTACATTTATTCTGTAAAGCCACGGTAAAATAGGGTGATGGAAAAGAAAATGTCTAGACTAAAGAAAGATGTGAAAAATTGCTATAGTATTCACTGCAAGAAAAAATTTAATGAAATATAAATGAGAAAGTTGATAGGAACTTTTTCTATTTAAATATCACTACAACAGGTAAACAAAAACAGTGTAAAAGACTAGTAAGGACTAGAAAGTATGAAAGAAGCAGTCTTAACACTTTCAGGGGCAGCGGTATGCTTATGAAACCACTTAATTTTGATCCCCAATCTCCACAATGGCACCAGAATTTTGCTAAAATATTTTCCATTTAATATGTATGTGAAATATACCCTTTTTCTCATTTCGAAATAAATTTATTCATAAATTCTTGTGCCACTCATTTATTCCAGCATTTTAGCACTGAAAATACTTTGCCACTGAAAGGGATAAAGGAGATAATGATCAGTTAAGTGCACATGTGCCTGCAAAAGAACATAGTATTGATCGAAAAACTTTTGGAAGGTATGTAAAGAAAAAGCATGAACACAATGAGATGAAGCCAAACTATGTGACAATTAAAGTTGTCAGATCGAGTGTCACAAAAAGTAGGAAAAGGAGGCAAAAAAAAAAGGCGGGACAGTGGCTATAAATTCCGGGCATAAAAGTACATGAAACCCTATGAAAACGGAACCTGTCTCTAACGGAATACTGTCTTAAATGTTAAAATTTCATTTTCCCTGCTGTACAATTATACCTGCTCAGACGAAATTCTGTTTAAAACAAAATTTTTCTCCTGTTACTTGTGATTGCGTCTAAACAGGTTTGTTTAATTAACCATCACATTTTCAAAGATGTTTTTTTATAATAATTAAAGCATGTAGCATAAAGTTATATTGCCTTTTTAAAACATATTTTATTTCTCTTCACAAATATTTCAATATAAAGAAAAGTGGGTCAAGCCTCCCATATAGTTGGTCAACCCTCCCATGTGTGGGGAACCTTGACCCATTTTTTCTCATGATTAAAATTGATCATTTTTCAAATTTCTTATATATTACACTTATGTAATAATTTTATTTTGATAACTGATTATATAATGAATAAAATGATATATAAAACTGTATTCTACGTTCAATATTTAAAAAATTAAAAATCATTTTGTAAAAAGTGGGTCAACCCTCCCTAGTCTCCCCTATACTTTTTCTTCTTAACCTTTATGAGCGAATTTTTTCTTAGCAAGTAGAGATTATCTACATTTTTATAATGAACTTTAAAAGATTGTTTTTCAATATTTTGAGCACCACCAAAATTACTTTTGGGCTGAAGCTCAAATTGAGGATGATTCATATCTGTAACCAGATGAGAGCAGGGTGGCTGAGTGCTTCCCAATTCTCATAATTTAATCGAATCATATCTGATTAATTACATCATATGTATTAAATACTTTACTGAAGCATACCTTATAAGGTTACATGGTGCAACTGGACCATGATTTTACAATGTGACTCTGGAGATTCTGGCAATTCAGCTTCCAAAAGTTAATATTCATTTGAATTAAAATCTAAACCTTTGTAAATGTGTTCAGTTAGGTTCACTCTATCAGACAGAAATTTTCAAAGTTCATTTTAATGTCTAAAAATAAAAAATATATGCATATATTTAATCTTTCTTTCTTAATGAGCCGCTCCTTAAAAATGGGGCAATTGGACCAGGTAAGTCTGTGTTCCACATGTTTTTTTTTTTTTTTTTTTTTTTTTTTTTTTTTTTTAAATATGGGTATCGGTCTTGTTTGAAAAAGTGCAAATAACTTTTAAAAAAGTTAAACCAAGCAGATCATGTAAATTATATATCAACTATAGAGCATTGTAGTTGGGAAACCTTTGCTGTCAAGGTGTCTAAAAAAAGCACTAATTTTTGGGGAGAAAAAACTGATTTAAAAATCTAAGGGACTATTTTGGTGGATTTCTACACTTTTTCACATAATATTAATGACCCCCCCCCCCCTCTGCATGAAATATCCATTTCCCTTCTCTGCTCTCCCTCCACCCTCCTCAGCACAAAAAGTTTAAAATCGTTGATATCTTAATTCTATTGTTCTATTTGTTGCTCACTAATAACAAGTAAATAATCAATTATTTAAATTACCCCCTTTCTCCAAAAGTTCTTATTTCTCTTCTGAACCTCACCCTGCAAAGTTTAAAATTTTTAAATTTAATTTGTAAAAAAATCCTACCCTATATCTTATTTTGTAGGAAGGTGATTGATCTAAAATCTCATATACATACCGGGTGTCCCAAAAAGGACTGACTGATTTTAAAATTCAATAACTTGCAAACGGTGACAGATATTAAAAAAATTCTTGCAGGAGGGTTATGCATAAGGTCAAAAGTTTTATTACAGTGATTTTCAATTTTAGTTCGATTTACAAACAATAGATGGCGCTGTAAGCAATAGTCGCTAAATACAGGCTCGATTTTTGGTCCTTTATCTTGTTCCATGCAGAAAAAGGAGATGGAAATGTATTATCCGGGCCACGAAGTACCAAAAATCGAGCCTGAATTTAGCGACTATTGCTTACAGCGCCATCTATTGTTTGTAATTCGAACTAAAATTGAAAATCACTGTAATAAAACTTTTGACCTTATGCATAACCCTCCTGCAAGAATTTTTTTAATATCTGCCACCGTTTGCAAGTTATTGAATTTTAAAATCAGTCAGTCCTTTTTGGGACACCCGGTATATATTCTCATACAAGTATCACTCATCTAAAATCTCTGTCCTCTTTGAAAAATTTTCTCCACCCTTTCTCTCCAAATAGTGTGTGTGTGGGGGGGGGTGGGGGGGGGGATTTCGAAATATGCAGAAGGAAAGCAAAAGATTTTTTTTACAGTTTGGCTGTTCTAACCCTTGAATTACATGTGGATTTTATGATTACTGTATGGAGCCACTTATCCGGAATGGTTAGGATCAGATGTATTTTGGATAACTGTTTGGGCATTAAAGTAACATTAATTTGATCAGATTGGTAGAATATATGTGGCTGTGTCATTGATTCTGATTTCAAATTGATTATTAGATTACACAAATTAAGATTCAGTTCAAACCTGATCAAAAGTTAGTTGAAGTTTGAAAGAAGACAATTTATGGGAATGTCTTGGAAATAAAAATTCTTATGTTTCCTTTGCTAAAAAATGAAAATGTCAAATATCTACTAAATGTGCCTCTATTTCAAGTACTAGATGTTGGCATCAAGTTATACTATGCTTATTCTGTTATATCAAGCAATGCACATGTCAAACTGGCACTGTATTGCAATTTTTTTTTTTTTTTTTTTGGGAAAAGATTCTGAAATCAATGAATTGGAAATATCATTCTGGATAACTAGTTTCCGGATAACTGGTTCCATACTGTAAATAGAGCCCAAAAAAGTAAAAACTACAATTTTTTTTAATATATTGTGTGTGTTGGGGGAGGGGAATAAGAAAAAAGAAAGGAAAACATTCTTTGGGGGATGGATGTGAAATAATTTAGGTGTAGTTATTTTACATATTTTACGACAAAATCACAAATGAGCAGAAATTAAATTTTTTTTTTTTTACAGATTTTAAACTGCATGGGATGCAGGGAGTTGGGGGAGAAACATGATATGAGAGTCAGGAGACACAGAGAGAGAAGCAGAGATGCAGGGAGAAGAGAATAATTTAGTTGGTGGATTATTCATTGTAACTATAGTGTATTTGTATAGCATATTGTGTATTAAGAAATTTAAAGAGTTTTAATCTCGATTATAAGCCCCTCTCTCACATTTAACTGCTTTTTCTTTTGAAAGAGGGGAGGAGGGGTTACAATCAGAATTTAATGGTACAACAATTTAAAAATAATGGTGTCTTACTTTAGTTCCATAGCCATCTCATATTAGCCCCAATCAACTAAACTAATTTGAGAAAGGGTTTAATTTTTTTTTAATCTTTATTTTTATGGCAAGCAATATTTTTCTATTCGTAATCAGATGAAGGAAACAAAACACAAATTGCAGTACAGTTGTCTTTCCCGTAACTGAACTAATGTGGGCTGAAGTAATCTGTATCTGAGAAAAATCTGGATAAGAGAGAGGGATACCTTTTTTATTGAAGAAAGAGTCACAAATGTTTCTATTCGACATATAAAAATGTTTATTTTCACTTTTCATTATTATTTACACATTATTTTTGCAATTACAATTTCAAATACATAAATTAATTTTTTATAATATTGCATTACATTTGTTTTGTTCTTCACCCAATTCAATGACAAGGTGGTACCTCACACCAGTGCCTCATTATAATTACGTCACAGCCAGTTAATGCCTGTGCTGTTCTTCGAATCGCAAGGCAACCTTTCAAAAAAAGAAATTAAAAATGTATAAAATTCAGTGTGAACTTTATAAAGTTAAAAAAAAATTATAGAAAAAAAATGTCTATCTGTAACACTTAAAATGCTTTCTCCAAAGAACGTGTCCTCTTCAACAGATACTTCATCGCCACTGTTTACACCTATTTCCTTTGCATTTCTGAAATTTAAAATTTCTTCGTTGGTCAGCTGCTGGTCTAAATCACTATTTATCTAGTCAAAAAATTCTGTTTCTGTGATATTTTCACAACCAGAAATTTTCCTTAGTGTATTTGTTAAATCTAAGTCTTCTGAATTTTCACAACTTTCATTGACTATTAATAAATTATTTCAACATTTTTTTAAAAGTAGAGCAGGGGTGAGTGATTCTGTTCCAAAAAATTAAGGCAGTCATTTCCGAAAAAAAAAAAAAAAAAATCGGTCATAAATCCGAAAATTCGAACATAAAATATATCGCGAATTTCGACAAATGATCGCCGAAAAAGTTCAATTTCGTCCATCGTTCAAAGAAAAATCGCCAATTTTGTTAGTTATTTAATTATTTAAGCTATGAGGTATTCGTTACGGCTTTTGCCGGCATGACCTCGAATGATCACAAAAATGGCGTTATTTCCTTGGGACAACCCCAGATTCAACCTTCATCCCCGAGGAAAAAAGGCAGACCCCCCCACCCCCCCCAATTTTGTCAATGGATCGCGGGAAAAACGCGAATTTCATCAGAGGATCGTGAAAATAACGCAAATTTCGTTAAAGGATCGCGAATTTCGTCCAGGAATCTCGGAAAAAAAAGCTGATTTCGTCAAAGAATGGCGGGAAAAACGCAAATTTCGTAAAGGATCGAAAAAAAAAATCCGAAATTTTTGTCAAAATATCGCGAAAAAACGAAAATTTTGCCAAAAAATTGCGAAATTTCGTCAGAAGATCGCGAAAAAGCAGTTAATTTCATAAAAAGATCGCAAAAAACGCAAATTTTGTCAAAGGGGCGCGAGAAAAAACACGTAGTTAGTGCCGGGAGTGGATTTCCCCCTCTGTTATAACCTTTCAGAAAATTTGCTGTGATTTTTTTTTTTTTTTTTTTTACACAGAATCACCCCTAAAGTAGAGCTTTTGACTGTTTCCCATCCTTTAGCCGACTACACTATTGCAATACTTAGAGCTTATAGATTTCAAATTATCCAAAAAATTAGTATCCAAATCAACATTAAAAATTGTCTGGAGCATAAACTTGCATTAATATGTTTTAAATATAGATCAACTGCAGACTGATTTAATGGTTGTAGCAAGTTTGTCATGTTTGGAGGTAAAAACTGGGCAATAATGTCTCCATTTTTCAATGTAACTACATCTGGATGCAGGGGCGCCATTTGAGGGGGGATGGGGGGGCATGCCCCCCCCAGGAATTTGATATTTTAGAAAATTTATCTGTCATCGCAGGTCAGACTCAAAAGAATTTAAAAAAATTACTCAAAACCTAAAATAGCTTGTCAAATTTTATTGCAATAAAAACACGTATAAGTAAACACTTTAGGTACATAAACTAATAATTATAAAAAAAAATTTCTAATTTGTCAATTTATCTATTTTTTCCAAGTCTAATTTGCAAATTTCGCAATTTTTTTCTGTGGTCAATTGACGAATTGATTTTGCAAAAAAAAATAAACAAATAAATAAATAAAATAGCATGGTCTTCCCTTGAAAATTAAACAAGAGAGAAAAATCATGCGTCAAGCATAGATTATGAAACACTTTCCAACACATCAAGAATGCTTTAGCAAAACTTAGCCTTTCAATAAGGTAAATAATGTATCTAATTAAACATTTTAGAAAACATAAGGACTTTTTCCTAGAAATCCGTACAAACTTTGCAATTATGTAAAATAGCAAAGGAAATCGAATCAGGTGAAACTTACGCGTGAAGTGTTGTGCTATGGTATATAGGAGCATGGCCATTAGCCAAGAGATCATTAAGTAATCTGTGTTTTCCAAGAATAGAACCACAAGAGGAGTCTCTATGTATTATTATGTACAAGTTTTACGAAAGCAATATTCATCAAGGAGCAAGTCCATCGTGAACTATTTATTTTCTGAAAATATCACCAAACAAACTACATACGATGTTCTAGAATGTTACTAGGAGGGACTCTCGGCCAAAAAAGAACTGGGATCGGGTAGGAAGACAATAATAAAAAAAAAAAATCTTCAAGCCAGAGTTAGAGCAGTTGAAAGGACTGTTTGACGAAAACGACCGAGTATTAATCCATCCCATGCCTTCGAAATACAGTGTTTCACCTAACCACCAACAAAAGACAATCACTAAGAACCTGAACATCAAATATTACCGATAGGAGGAAACGTACTTAAATTCTTTTGTACAGCCCTGTATATGACATACAGATTTTAATACACGCTGCATTTTAATGCTGAAATTTAATTCAACCAATGCTTAAGCTACTTAAATTACACTTCCATGAGTTAATATCCATAGGCGATTATATATCCAGTTCTTTGCATAGTCCTGTATATGATTTTATTTATATGCAGCAAACTTACCTTAGTATATAGTTGAGCTTGAAAGACAACTTGAAGCTGCATAACTCAAATTAAAAATAACATCTTTAAGCAATTCCTGCTCTTTCTCAATAATGCTTACGAATTTTTCTGTGTGTCTTACAAATTTAAAAATTGCTCTGTATATGTTCTATTGAATTTATGCACACTGTGTAGTACTCAAAAATTTAGTTAAACTAAAAAACCATACCATAAGTGAAAACGGACTTGCAGCAATCATTCCTAATAGCCAAACTTCGCATACAGATTTGTTCCCGAAATCTTTTATGTGTCCCTGTAAATGAATGATAAATGCAATCCCCATCCTATTTTACTACAAGCATTTTGTTGTTAGCTTCAGTAATGTATATCAGTTTCATCATGTTTGAAATAGTGCAACATAATTGAAATACGCTGCGAACAGTTTTTACCCGTAGACCATCATATAATCGAACTCTTTTGCATAACCTTGTAAATGAGTGATGAATGCTTCGCACCTCATATTCTACAGAAAGTATGTATTAGCACCAGAGATGAGACGGACTCAACCCGGACCTGACACGGGTTTGATTTTTATACCAGCCTTCGGGCTCGGCCCATTCTTTCTCAAATTGGCAATTTTCTTTATTCTCGTACTCGTATAGAAACAAAAAATAACTTTTTTACCCCTTAAAAATTAATTATCCCATTGCAAGTCTTTTTAATGCTATTATGATCAGGAGGAAAGAGAAATATATATTTTTTTTTCTTTAGTATTTGTCAAACATTATTTTGAAAGAAAACTTGTGATATTTGATGATTTATGTCTGTAGTTTAATGCGAGTAACGACCTGTTGATGTTGGTGGCAATCAGAATATGGCGCCATTAGGATAATGTTTAATTGGAATGTTTATTTATTATTACTTTTTTAAAAGATCTAACACGAAATAAATATTTTCTTTTACGCCAAACAGGATTAGCCTAAGATTTGCAAATTTTTAGTCGCCTATTGTCTGCGATTGTAATCGCTCTTTATATGAAAATAATGTTGGTGATTTTGTTCATGCTTCTTCTTGAAGTCTGCTCATTCTGTGGCTCTGTTCTTCATATTCGTACAATCACTTTCATACGTAAGTAGATAAAATTGGCATGCGTTGTTATTCCCGATTGAAAGCAATCAAGCAGCGTTTCCTCTTTTTCTATAAAAGCATCGGATCTTTTCGGTAACGGTGTCAAATTTATAATTTAAACTGATTTTAAAAGCCATGATAAATGCGAAAGATGTACACCTTCTATAGGAAACAGAAAACGCTGTTCGATTCTTCGTCATATAAATCGTAATTTCTGCAAATTTCATTAATTTATACATAAAATGCTCTTTGTTATTGTGTCCATCAAATACTTGTTGCGGGAGAAAAATTAAAAAATCTTTTTAGGGAAGTATATTTCTATTTGACACTAAATGTCTCTTTTGATACGATTTAATGTAAATTTCATAAAACTAATTATGTGCTAGAGATTAACAGTTGTTAAAAAATGAGATCTATTACATTTAGAACAGCTTTTAAATATGTATTTTTGTTAAACCTTTTTTTTTCCATGCATACTTTCGGTATCAGAATCGACTCTGATGACACAAACTTTTTCGCATTCGGATTTTAAATTGTTGGCCCCGGGCTCTGAAAAATGAGCCCGAACTCATCTCTAATTAGCACATCTCAGAAATTTTTATCAATTTCATTATGTTTGTAACGGAGTAACATTATTAAAATACATCACAAATATTCTTTCTTCATAGACTATAATATAACGGAATACTTGTGAGTTCTCCTGGATGCGAACTGTAAGTGCTAAACACAACATTACATGTAGTAGTCATCTTTTAGTACGCCCCAATAATGTATATAAATGTTATTATGTTTAAATACTGTAATACAATATTAAAATATACCACAAATGATTTTACCCGATAGACCATAATCTAACGGGATACTTTTGAGTCCTCCTGTAAATGAACTATGAATGATACACACTTCATTTTGAATACCGAACATTCCATTGTAAACATTAATAACATATATAAATTACGCGTAAATCCCAGTATATTTATGTTAGTTAGAGCATGACCAGACGGGCAGACAAACCCAATTCACTTTTCAACTGCGTTAGAAAGTGTTAAAAATATTTCTTGAAGAATCCCATGCTTATGGAAATGTTAAGAATGGCATGCTATTTCAAACCCTTCCCCTCAAACAAAATCTTGCCTCCTTTCCCCACTCTAAGAAACTTATTAAATGGCTCCCTGTCCTGTCCGTTAAGCCTGCAAAGGCAAAAAAAAAAAAAAAAAAAAAAAAATCTCCGTTTTAGACAGGCACCTTTCTTAGCAAGTATAATTATATAGTGCTTTCTTCATAGAAACTTAATTTTTTTTCCGTTTGCGAAACAATTCTTTTTTTGACAGGTTTCGTATTCGCAAGTTTTACAATAAATGTAATATACGTATACTCTACAGAGGTATACTATAGAAAGGATGTTTTAAATGCCTTTAGGAATACTTGTAAAAAGGGAAACTGTCTATAATAGAATACTGTCTTAAACGGAAAAAATGTTAGTCACTATCTTGAAATTATACCTGCTACAATAAAAAAACCTGCTTAAAACGGAATTTTTCATAGGTTTTCATTTTGATGGGAGAGAGCACAGGCTCCCCCCCCCCCACCCTTGGCTATGCCACTGTCCTCAAAGACAGCTTTGCCCCCCCCCCCCCCCCAAGAAAATTCTGAAATGGTGCCCCTGTCTGGATGTGATTGAACATTTATAATTTTCTTTGGGTGTGAATTATAGAGAATCTTGGTGAACTCTCCATACAACTAATAAGAAATGGAGGAAATAATGAGTTAAGGCTGAATATATGAGCACTAGAGCTGCAAAGATGCAAAAAAATTCTTTGGATTGGTTTTGTGAACACGAACGAGTCGGTGGAAAAGACTTTTTTTCAAAACATAAAAATGTGAATGGAATACCAAACGAAAAAATATCTGAATACAATGTAAAACGTGTATTAGATTTTGGAAAACACAATAATTTCTCAATTATTTTGTTATCAGACACAATCATGCCACATCTGCCATATTTATTGAGACTTTTGGCATGAGTACCAACAAAAAAGCATTTATAGATGGCGAATTTTTGAAAAATGCATTCATAAATTGCTCTGAACATTTTTTTAAATGACTTCACAAATCATTGAGAGAGTTAAAGAAATGCCTTTGTCAGCGAGAACAGTTCAAAATCATATTGATGGACAGGTCAAAAATGATTTTTTTATCGACTATATATAATTAGCATTGCACTCGATGAAAGCATTGATGTAAATACAGTGAACTTTCGTTATGACGGATAGTCAAGGGCAAGTGTTTTTTGTCTGTATTAACAAGAGTCCATTATAGAAAAAGTTCATAAAGTTGACACTTTACCTTACAGTAAAAAATACTTATTATGTACAGATACATTGTAATATGACTAGAAATTTGTTTTCTCAAACCGTTTTATGTTACTTTACTAAGACTAATGTCAGACAAACGTCTATTTGCAAGTTTTTTTCTTTCAAAATCAAGCAGAAACACATTCTCTAACATGGGTTTCTGTTTTATGTGGAAAGAAAAAGCGTGCAAATAGACGTTCGTCTACATTAGCCTAAAACTACTAAAGCCAAAAAAAAAAAAAAATGTACGAGAGCAATTTCAAAATGAAAAAAAAAAAAAATTATATTTGAAACTCTAGTTTACATTGAAACATGCTTACATACTCCATGACGTCCAAGGCGAGATTTCCACTCTTTTCCTCGTAAAAATAGAATAGGAAAAATCTTGGGATTTTGTTCTCCTGACGAATATTTGTTCATCTTAATGAATGAACTCTTAAACTGTACGTATTAAGCTATGTCTATTATATGCACTTCCTATAGACCACCTCAACCGGGGATCTTATTTTTGTACGTAATAACGAGAAATCCATCTTAAACGAGGTCGTCTTAACAAAAGTTCTCTGTAGTATGGGTAAGCTTGTAATTGTTATTAGATATGCATCAATAAATAGTTCAAAAGCCAATAAAGAACTTTGCATTCTTGCTTCTATGAAATGACACATTTTTTGTGAAGTAAAAGAGTTTACTAATTTCAAGAATGGGAAAGTATTGGATTTGAAATTGTTTTCCATAACAAGTGACTGATGGTGCTCCAGATATGAGAAGAAAAAATGTTGGATATGTGAAAATAATGGGGGAAATAAACTTAGCCACTCATACTAATGCAATTAATAGTTGCATATAACTTATGGAATATAGAAAAAACATGGGTTTTAATAATCAAAATTTATTAATGTTTTCTGTAATCTGTAGGCATATTTTTAAAATAAGAAAAATTCAGGCTTTAATTTGAAATACACTTTTAAAAGTCTGTTATATAAAGAAAATAAAATTAAACAGAATGAAAAATATTAATATTTTCATAAATATTTATTGACTAGGGAAAATTCAAATTGTGATAATTTAGTTTTATCGATTTAAATTTTATCCATTTAAATATTTAAATTTTGTTTGCATTATAAATAAAATGAGCACTTTTCTTTTCAAATGTAATTAACATATAAGAAATCATCATAATTGCATTAGTATGACTGAAAATTATTTTTTCACATCACAAAGTTAAGTTCAAATATTATGTTAAAATCTGCGTTAATATATGAGCAATGGGTGTTATATATTCCTTATATTTTCATTGCATTTAAAATATATATATATATACTCTTTTTATCTAAATGCAAGCACAAAAAAAAAAATAAATAAATAAATAAATGGATAAAATTTAAGCTTTTAAAAATTAATAAAACCAAATTATCACAATTTGAATTTTTCATAGTTAATAATAATCTGTAAAATAATAATAATAATTTTCATTTAATTTAATTTTATAAATCTTAAACTTTAAAAGTGTATCTCAAATCAAACCCTGAATTTACCTTACTTTTAAAATATGTCTAAAAAACTATAATCTTTATACCATAAGTAAATTGCAACTATTAATTCCACAAGTATGATTGAAAATTATTATTTTACATTCTGTTACAATCTTTCTTTCTTTCTTTTTTCTTTTCAACGTTACAAATAGTGTACAGTATATGTCTCACTACAAAGTTAAGTTGAAATGTTACCATGATAAAAGTAAAAAATAGATCTGCTGTACATATTGTTCACAGTATTATATGTTTCTTATGTTCATTTCATAAGAAGTATTCATTTTATTTACAATGCAAAGAAAATTTAAAAAGTTAAATTGGGTATAGGCTTAGATCTAAAAAATTTATAAAAATAAATTAATATTTTACGAAAGAAAAATGATAATTCTCCTTACATTTATATTACATGGAAATAAAATTATATAGCTGAAGCTTTTAAAATTTGATCTCGAAATAAATCAATACGTATTATTTTTTCTTATTTTAAAAATATATTCCTAAATCTAAAAAAAACTAAAATTTCAACTCAAAGCTTCTAAGTTTGTATTAATTGCGACAGATGGCGCCAAAACAATATTTACGAACAAACGAACAGCGTAATACATGAATGAAAATGGAAATAAAAGATGCGATCGCGATGCGTTGTCTGTCAATCGATGAGTACTATTGCTGTCATGTCTAATTCCGAAATTTATTTGCTTTTAAAATGAAAAATTTTGCTCGAGTTTACGGCAATTGTTCACAAAATATTCGTTAGAGGTAAGCTGATTTATAATTATCCTATTCTCAGGGGCGGATTTATGAAGTGAGGGGCCCCTCTCACTGGAACTTGTTGGGGCCCTTCCATGTTACAAAATTGGGTATATTTATAATTTAAAAATAATAGATATTCAAAACTTAATTACAATAATTGCCTACAAATTAATTAAAATGTGTTCAAATCGTTAAGGATTAATTACATAAAATTCATTTCATATTCAAATTGCATTGGATTATTTTACATAAACTTATTCACTGTGACGGATAAATGTATTAAAATTATGTATCTTATTTTCCTTTCTGTTTTTAAGAACATAAAATGATAATTCAAACCAAGGTAAATAAGAAACTAAGGAGACAATATTTTAGTATCTGCTGAGCTATAACTCAAAACCTCTTTTCGCTGATTTTCGTTTTTTGCTCATTTATGACATAAGATACACTATATGGCCAAAGGTGACCGGTCACTTGCGATTTTAGACGTTTAGTTAAATATCTAGAAAAATACATAAGGAATTAATTTGAAACTCCAGATGTGTAAACAGTATAGTATGGGTCATATATTTCCGTGAAGAGTTTTTCCAGAAACCCCATAGAGAACCGTTAACAAATTGAAAAATAACGAATATCTTTTGAATAATCCTGTAAAAACTAATGTAGCAAAAGCGTTCAGACTCGAGATTATTAATAAGTGACTTATTGTAATGTATTGTGTTCATTTTTATGAGGATAGCATGTATACTCGTTGAGAAATTAAGGTTTTTATAAAAAGTCCCAAACTTCGCCAAGTTTTTTGCTTATAATTCGCAGAGTTCTTGTTATAAAAAAAAGTTCTTTTCAGAAAATATGAAGGACGCCATTATACACAATACTCTGTAATTAGAATTAAAAAATAATAAAAATTGGATGAAAAATGAGCAGGTTTACAAAATATTTTTTCACTGCGCATAGGCGACAGCAATCAAAATATAATTTGCATAATGTGTTAGCTAAATGTATAGAGGAACTTTTGTTAAAGTATCAAAAACATAGTTTGAAAAGTCTGATAATAATCGTTTATAGAAAAAGCACTAAATCCGTTGTTCTCAAAATGAAGCAAAAAGATGAGGGGTTGTATTCATAAATCCATTGATTAGTGCCAATATAGCATACACAATATTGCACGTACTACTGTATTTGGATACAGCCCCTCATCTTTTTGCTTCCTTTTGGGAATAACGGATTTTGAGCTTATTCTGTAAATGATTATTATCAGACTTTTCAAACTATGTTTTTGAGACTTTCACAAAAGGTCACAAAAGGTCTTTCACCATACATTTAGAGAACACATTATGCAAAGTGTATTTTGATTACGTTCGAGCATGCACACTGAACCATTATTTAGTAAACCTGCTCATGTTGCATACAATTTTCATTATTTTTTCATTCTGATTATAGGGTATTGTGTACAATGTTGTTTGTCACATTTTCAGAAAAGAACTTTTTTTATATTAAGAACTCTGCAAATTATTAGCAAAAAACTTGGCGAAATTTTGGACTGTTTTTATAAAAACCTTAATTTCTCTATGAGTATGCATGCTATCCTCATAAAAAGGAACACAGTATATTACAATAAGCCACTTATTGATAATCTCGAGTTTGAACGCTTTTGCTACATTATTTTTTACAGAGTTATCCAAAAGATATTCTTTCTTTTTCAATTTGTTGACAGTCCCCTATGGGGTTTCGGGAAAAAATCTTCGCGGAAATACATGACTTATATTATACTGTTTACACAACTGCAGTTTCAGATTGATTCCTCATGTATTTTTCTAGATATTTAACAAAACGTCTAAAATTGCAAGTGACTTGTCACCTTTGGCCATATAGTGTATAAATGTATAGGGTTTTAATAGATGGAGCTGCAGCGGCCCGCACTGCATCCCATTATCTTGCTTGAAATTTAAATTTCATGTCTTAATAAAATAATTTCAGAAATCAAATTTATCAATTATAACCAAATTAAATTATATTTTTCTCCTTTTCGTTACACAACTTGGTTCAAAGAATGACAAATGCTTTATGGACGTAAAAAGAATTCGAAGCTCTACAAGTTGTTTCATAACCATCTGCACTGCATTTATATGTAAATATATTTTTTAAACTCCAATTAATTAATTTGTATATAGGTTTGCAATTGCGTATGTCTTAATAGCGAATGCCATAAAAATGGCCCCAAAAATGCAAAAGTGGCACTTCCACAACTGAGATTAGCGAAACATCTGCTAAAATGGGAAGAATTCACATTGAGGAAAACTATGTGGGACATTGTCTTTGACAATCATGATGTATTTGATTGCCTTGTGTCACTTTTGATTTGGATATGGATAATTTTTTCAGAGGGAAAAGTATGTGATTACTTGCTGACCCGCCCGGCGTTGCCCGGGCCCGTTATAATAAACTTAAACAAAATTCAAGTTTGTATGATTTTATATCTTCGGAAAATCGGGGTCCAAATGTCTTCCGCATCATAGAATGTTTCAGATGAACTTAGTTCCCGTGGACCCAATCCCTTCAGCAGTGTCTAATGTGTTTCCAACAAACCTCTTTCTGAACGAACCTGTGACCTGATTCCCCGTTGCCTACGGCAGCATGTATCGGGAGTGTTCTGCACGCGCCAGAGATAAACGAAAAACAAGTTGAATGACCCAAACTTCGTAGTAATCGGTCCCATAGAATCCGAGGTGAGAATGCGCCCTTGGCGGTGGAAGATGGAACTAAAATCTGTAAAACTCTATTGTAAGCAAATTGAATGAACCAATTTCCATTGAAATCGAGCCCATAGAAACCGAGAAAAGAATGCGCTGTTAATGCTCGAAAATTATGGTAACAGAAGTCCAAGGTAAACTTTCATAATGCAGAAAGTAGCTGAATCGTAATGTAAGTTGAATGACCCAATTCCCGTTCAAATCGGGCTGATAGACTCTTAGGAAGGAATGCACTCCCAAGCAGTGGAAACTGCCCTTTCCTCTATAAATTTAACAAATAACTAAGGTTAGCAAAAAAACAGGTTAAAAAACGGTTTTTTTTTTGTTGTTTAAACCAGGTTTTTTTTGGTTTAAACCGGGTTTTTTTCAATATCTTTTCCTATAACATATACATGCATATTTATTGATAAAAATAAACATTGTTGGATATATAATATAACATCATTTAAAATAATTTAAATTAAATAATTACAGTCAGTTATGCAGAAAATTGAAGTCATTTCAAATTTAAATATTATTAGTAAAGTAACAGCTATGTCTTATGTTCCAAGAATAAAATACTCTACATAGTGAAACACTAATACCTTGAAAAAATAAACAATCTTTTGATTACTATCACTAATAAATAAATATATGATGTAGTTTCATTAATATAATATAGTTTCTCTTGGCTATTTTTAAAAAAATCTTTGAAATACTTGTTATCTGGGATGTCTGATTTTCCCGTTTTCTGTCAACATGAGCAATTAAATCTTTTATTGAAAATAAAGAATTTTATAAGGAATTCCTGGAATGATTTGACATTTAGCAGTTGAGTCTTTACATTTTCAAGAAGTATTGTGTATTGTCATTTGACATTCCTCTTCTGAAATTGCCAGATAAAAAAAAAATAGAAAAATAAGCAGAAACACCTATTTAGTAGCTTTTTACACAACTGAAAACATTGATCTTAAAATGAACCGTGACAGTATCTATATTATAAAGGACAAACATATCTGTGCGTAACGCATACGTCATTTTGCGAATGGCAACACTTTCAAATTTAAAATAAAATTTTGGTTTTACAATTTTCTCTACTGATATTTTTAAACTTCTAAACATCGCACATTTTAAATTTTTACACCGTCGTATAAGGAAAAAAATGTTCTTTTAAATGCAATTTGTTTGAAAGCTGTATCTATATTTATTTTTGATATATTAATTTTTTTGTAGTTTTTAATACCATTTTTCCAATCGTGGCAACAAAAGTACCCCATTTCTATTGAAAGTCATTGAAAGTAAACGGAAAATAGTCGAAAATAGGAGCTGTATCTTTTTGTTGCCATTTTCTCATAAAAGCAGAAAAAAAAAGTCGAAATTAAAATACGGGCTATGTCAAGAATATTGTCTGTTATTCCACGATAATGATGTCATATGCATACTTTCTATAGACGAAGTTTAAGATTGGATTGTAAAAGTGGATTGCTTTAGAGGATGCAAATGACATCATTTTATAAAACAGCGTGTATTTTAATTCTTAAAACTGAATTATGTTTTGTAGAAATGCGTCATTTTCACAGCCCAGCTGCTTTCAAATTCTTCACAGGTGAAAATGCTTCACTTTTGAAAATAAAGTAATCGAAATCACGCACTGATGAAACGCAAGGTTTTTTACGCAAAAATTTAGAGTGTCTTTATAAAAGAGAGGTGACGCGCAAATAATAGCGATTTATATTACAGAAATTGATGATTCTCGCCTGGAAAGATTTGCTTCGCCGAGTTAGACAAGCAAACAAATAACTTGAGGTTTAAAATAATATCATGTTCCTGAAGTTATTGTCCAAAATTCTCTCGAATAATAAAACTTTAATGCTATTCTTTTGGACATTCTATTATATAATTTTATCAAAATAACATAATTGGCTTAATTTAATTTTTCACAGTTTTATATAATCTATATATTTAAAACACAAGTGTGTTTTTTAGTCATCTGCCCTGATCTTTCTGCTCAACCAATTTTACTAATATTTTTTTTCAACTGAAAGCTGTTCATTTGTAGAAGTGATTGCACTATCTTTTTTTTTTTTTTTTTTTTTTTTTTAAATATCCCTACTGTTATATTTTAATTTTAAAAGCATTTTATGAAATTTCTCCAAAATGATGAAAATTAGATAGCTGTCATTATTGCAGACAAGGGAGAGAAAAAGAAAAGAGGTATTTTTATCTTTATTCATGCCATTTTCTGATAAAAATTCAAAATTGTTTATAAAAATTGTTGTATAGGGTTTAGTGGCGCAAAATCCCATTAGGAGCATATCATCTTAGGGGAATAATAACTGAAAATGACATACTGATTTTGAAAACCCGCATTTTTCCTCATATATTTTCTATATTGCTTTTCCTTCAGCATGTGTACTGATACTAAGTTTCAGACACTAGGCGAAATGCTTATTTAAGTGAAAATGAAGTCATATTTAAAAGAAAACGATCATTTTCTTATATAAAACTAACCATTTTAACACAAATTCGTCTAAAAAACACAAAATACGGAAATTTTTACTCTCCGGAATTGAAATTAGAATCTCATGTAAAGAGTGCGTCTATTCACATAAAAGCTGACAATAGTGACTTCAAGTTTTGAATTAAAATGATTAAATAAAATACAATTTTTTTTTTAAAAGGATGAATATGGATATCAGAAGTGCGTATACAAATTTTGAGAAGGTAAAAATTGCTATTTTTCATTCCGGAATACCAAGCATAAGAGCTTCAATTGATAACCACATCATAATAACTGATCTTTATTATATTTTACTGACTACGTATCTACCGGGTGTCCTAAAAATGACTGACTGGTTTTAAAATTCAATAACTTGCAAATGGTGACAGATATTGAAAAAATTCTTGCAGGAGGGTTATGCATGAGGTCAAAAGTTTTTTTACAGTGATTTTCGATTTTAGTTTGAATTACAATCAATAGATGGCGCTGTAAGTAATAGGCGCTAAATACAGGCTCGACTTTTTGGCCTTTCTCTTCTTCCATGTGGAAAAATAAGATTAAAATGTATTGAGTGGGTCCCGAAGTGCCAAAAATCGAGCATGAATTTAGCGTCTATTGATAGCAGCGGCATCTATTATTTATAATTCGAACTAAGATCGAAAATCACTGTAAAAAAACTTTTGACCTCATGCATAACCCGCATGAGGTCAAAAGTTTTTTTACAGTGATTTTCGATTTTAGTTTGAATTACAATCAATAGATGGCGCTGTAAGTAATAGGCGCTAAATACAGGCTCGACTTTTTGGCCTTTCTCTTCTTCCATGTGGAAAAATAAGATTAAAATGTATTGAGTGGGTCCCGAAGTGCCAAAAATCGAGCATGAATTTAGCGTCTATTGATGGCAGCGGCATCTATTATTTATAATTCGAACTAAGATCGAAAATCACTGTAAAAAAACTTTTGACCTCATGCATAACCCTCCTGCAAGAATTTTTTACATATCTGTCACCGTTTGCAAGTTATTGAATTTTAAAATTAGTCAGTCCTTTTTACGACACCCGGTATATTATAAAGGACAAACGTACCTGTGCGTATGCTGACGTCATTTTAGGAATGGCAACACTTCACGATCAAATTTCGGTCTTGAAATTTCCCCTACTGCATTTTTTTAATCTTCTGACCATCGTACATTTTCAATTTGCGTGGAATAGGGAAAAAATTTACTTTCAAATGCAATTTGTTTCAAAACTGTATCTTAATTGACTGATGTAATATGTTTTTAAAAATAAATTTTAAGCATGATTTTTTTAAAGTTTATCTTATCACGTGTCAATTTCAATACATAATAATGATAAACATTTTGCACATAAAGCAAAAACATTGTTCAGCATTTGTTTCTGACTATTTTTGCATAACGAAATTAATGTTTCCTTTATAAACAAATAAAAGAATCATATTAAACAACCCAATCTAACATATTTGTGAAAGACAAATTTACGAAATTAATACTTCTTTTATAAACAAATAAACGAATAATATTAAAAAAAAAAAAAAAAAAAAAAAAAAAAAAACATAAATCTAGCATATTTGTAATCATACAATTTAAATTTTTAGATCATCAAATAGGATTTTTTTTTTCAAATGGAATTTGTTTGCAAAGTTCATCTCAGTTTACTGATTGTCTATGGTTTTAAAAACAATTTTAATGCATGACATATTTTTTTTATTTATCTATATCACGCGGTGCTCGATTACGAAAGATTATATCGTTCGCCCTTAAAACAAAATAAAGTGTTTATCATTTTCTTAGGGCTAATATCCTTTTTTTTTAAAAACTTCCCTATGAATGAATAAATAAAATAATATGAATAAAACACAAATTTAACAGACATATATAAGCTCTGAAATTATCATAATATAAAAGGATGCCGTAAGTAGCAAAATCTTGGTCAAATAACTCTTAGCATGCAGCTAATAAGAAAAAAAGGTTTTTGATAATTTTCAAAAATTTATTTAATTATATAATTCGTATTTTTCATATGAAAAATGCTTTTTTAATGTAAGTGGGTAATCGAAAAATTTATTGCATATAAAAAAAAATTAGTTTTCAATTTTAAAAAATGTTTTCACCTATATTCTTTAACCCGGGAAGCCCGGGTACGATCCCCTAGTTTTTATAAAAGTTGTTATCCAATGCAACATTTAAGCAGTCGCCAGGATTTTCTTCAAAGCTATGTTATAATATACATTATTTTTAAATGACTAAACTAAAAATTGGTAATATATCTCTTTAGGCATTTTTTATGAGACTTTTGTTTGTTATAACTCAAACGAACCTTATCTCGACTTCCCCCCCCCCCCCACCCCGTTTTCTTGTTAGATCCAAAGTAGTGGGTTTGATTACATATTATAGAAATATATTTTGTTACATATATTAATTAAAAGTAAACAGGTGTATGTTCAATAGAATTTTGAATTTAAAAAGAGAAACTATTTTCTTTTTGTTTTAACTATCCAATTTTCTTGTGCAATTATGATTATAGGAGCCAAGATCAATAAAGGATTTTCTCTATCTGGCCTGTAGCTGTTTTTTTTTTTCAATGAAATTAGTTTGCTGAACATTTAATATTTTTTTTTTCTTGAACTAATCATTACTTCACAAATATAAATAAATTCATCTGCAAGACAGTATTTCCAGTATAGTTAACTTTTTTATATAATATTAATAATCTGTGGTTGCTAAAGAATTTTTTCTATTGAAATACTTCTTGTAATTTTGTTTTTTGTGTGATAACTCCGAATCAACATTTTGGGGCATTAGATTCAGCAAGTAACTGAAAAAATAGATTGTTAATATTGAAATACTATAACATGACCCAATGTTTCAGTGCCTTCTTAATTCGACTTCATATCTTCAGTTTCTTTTTATTCTTAAAGGATAATCTCTACAATCAAGAAATTTTTTTTTTACAGCTTGACTGAAATCTTAAAGATCATTTTATGTCATTAATTGCTGTAAATAATCTGAATTTTCTCAAATGAAAATATTTTATGCTAAATATTGAATATTTTTAACCTATCTTATTTTTGCTAAATTAACATGCTTTAAGTTCTCTTTTTAGAGCCCCAGATATATTCATCAACGCATGCAATTTTTATTCTACATGCATACAAACATGACTTAGACTCACTATGTATCGTGTTGACTTCTGAGATATTGTTAAAAGTAGAAATTGTTTATATCCAATAATTTAAAACACTTAAATTATGAAAAAATATTATATTAGGTTTGTTCCAAAAAAAAAAATGATTGGTTTTTTTGAGGGAAAAAAACATGGTTTAAACTACGGTTAAAATAAGTTATGGGTGAACCCATAATAAAGTTAACCACTTACATTTAACAGTAACGATATTAGGTAGATTTCGTAAGAAATACTACCTATTGCAGCCGTTACCATGGTGCGACTTTTTAAAAATTCCTTCATAACTTTTCATTGCATGACCCCAGGAACCCAAAACCACCCCCACCTAAAAAGTTTATATATATATATGTATGTATGTATGTACTAAATTTTGTCCGCACGATAAAAGTCGCAATTATGCACGGAACGTCTTCAAACTCGCCAACAACTTTAAGATGGCTAATTTCTCGGCGGGGATTGAAAATGAGCAAGATCGGTCCAAGGGAATGGGAACTGGGAAGGTTAAAAATTTTGAATACCGTCTTAACGTGATTCTGATAAAACCAGCTTTTACGCAACAATGGCAGGAAAAAATGAATATTTTTCGTTATAGCTGTTGCCAATAATTAAAAAAAAAGCAATAAAATTCTCACCACAACAATTGCTTTTCTAATGCAATGTTTTCACGTGAAAAGTTAAATTAGATAAACAGTTTGACGAATTGAAAACAAATTGAATATTACGTCATAAGTTTTCTAGAGCAAGATTTCTGCATGAAAATTCAAAATGAAATAAATAGTTTGACGAATTGAAAACAAATTGAATATTACGTCATAAGTTTTCTAGAGCAAGATTTCTGCATGAAAATTCAAAATGAAATAAATAGTTTGACGAATTAAAAAAAAAAGAAAAAAATATTGCGTCATATTGAAATAATAATGGACCACAGCAGGTGAATATGTAACGTCATGTGAGTTTGAAGAAACGTATTAAAACATGATAAAAACCCGAGTATGGAAATATTAACATATTTTAACACTTTGAGGTTCTCTTAATTTAATTTAGCCATTTTTAAACCTATTCCATATACATGCGTGTGTGTATTTGTGTATATTAGAATTTTCACAAAATGTTTAGCTCCCTAGAGCTCATTCTTAGCGAAGGAACTGGATTTATCTTTAATCTTGATTTAAGTTTTGTTGGTGAATTTAGTACTTAACTTCGAAATCTACCTCCGCCTGTATGCCCGAGCCGGCAGGGATTTTTTTTTAATTTACGGCTGTAATGAGTAAACGTAAGTTGATGCGGAAAAAGAAAATTAATATTCGAAAAAGGTGGTAGCAAGGGTATAAGGAAATTTTTTAGTAGTTTATAAAGTAGCCGGAGGATTCTAGAACTATGTTAAAGAAAATTGCAAGAGAATCAGATAAGAAGCTGCACCCAGGGCCCAAAGACGGCGATTAATATTTACACTTGATGGTACCTGAAGTCTAAGAAATTTTCATGTATTAGCTGAAGAACCTAAGAAGTTGTTACAAAAATCTAGTGAATCGGACTCTTTTTAAGGAAGCTATAATAGGGGAACCAAAAGGTGTCAACTGATGACTGAGAGTAGGGCCCTCAGATGAAAACATGTTAAAAAATCGTAGTACTTACCTCTTTAGATCTTCAATTAGTCGAAATTAAGCATAGGGTATTAATTAATCATTAGAATAAAACTTTAAAGAAATGCGCAAAAAATACGGGGAATTCTTAAAAAAGGGCCCTAGGGTCCCAATAAAATACGAGGGGTAGCTGGAGGTCCTAAGAAGTTGTTAGAAAATCAGACCATTTTTAAGGGTGCGATAATAGGAACCCAAAAGGGACCAACTGATAGTTGAGAGCAGGGCCCTGAGATAAAAACATTTAAAATGTTCTAGAACTTAGCCCTTTAGATCTTTAATTAGTCAAAATTCATAGGGTATAAAGTCATGGGGTATGAATTAATCATTTGAATAAAATTTTAAAGAAATGCGTAGAAAATGGGAGGAAATGCTTAAAAAAGGGCCATAGTGCCCCAATAAATCTGAGGATGTTGACTCGGGAAGGGGATCAAAGACTCAATTTTAAAGTTACTATGCATTGAGAGGGTGACACAATTAGGGTTTAAAATTGCATGGCGCACAAACAGTTCAAGATGCTCCGGACCGGGCCCTAAGTAGCCAGGGCCTTTACTGGAATGTAGAAATGATGGAATAACTAAATGGATAAAGTTCCCCCAAAAGAAAGATCGAATTAAAAGGGACAATTTATTAACAATTTAGGTCATAAAAACTTTAATGGCCCTGTACCAGATCCCAGGGGGCAGGAATTTTTTTTTGTCGTTCATGTAGTAGCTGGAGGACATAAGAAGTTGTTAGAAAAATAAAGCTAGTGAATTGAAACATTTTTAAGGAAGCTATAGTAGGAAGCCCAAAAGAGGCCAACTGATAGTTGAGAGCAGCATGTTTAAAGGTTCTAGTACTTAGTGCTTTAGATCTTCAGTTCAATGAAATTAAGCATAGAGTTTGAATTAATCATTAAAATAAAATTTTAAAGAAATGCGCAAACAATGGGGTGAAATGCTTTAAAAAGGGCCCTAGGGCCCAATAAAAATATGAGAGTGTTGGCCCGAGGACAGGAGTTCAAGAATCAACTTTAAAGTTATGCATTGTGAGGATGACACATTAATGAATGAAAAATGCATGGTGCACAAAAAGTGCAAGGAACCCTGGACCAGGGTCTTAACTGGAATGTAGAATCGGGGTAACAACTAAAAGGGAAAAGTGCACCAAAAACGAATATTGTATTAAAAGGGACAATTTATTAACAATTTAAGGCCAAAAACTTCCAGGGCCCTGTACTGGCCCCCAGGAGACTGTGATCTTAACTGAAATGTATAAAAGGGGATTACTAAATGGAGAATTAAGGGTTAAAAAAAACGAAGAAGATCGAATAAAAAGGAGGCAAGTTTTTAAAAATTTGAAAGGCCCAGGGGACCTGGGTCTTAAAAAAAATTAAAAATCTGACCCTCATGTGCATCAGAACTGACTTTGAATATCCTCACCAAAATTTTCAGACATCTAGGTGTGGTAAATTTTGCTAGCCATCGCACACAGACACACACACAAAGCGAAACTTTCTTTTATTAGTAACAAAGTTAAAAATACATTGAAAAAATCAGCCATATGAAAACTGCATACCAAGTGTGGGGGCCCCAAGTTGACGGCCCATGATTTAATCAGGCCCTCAATCTGTATTATTAAACAGTCATAGAATGTCTCTAACAGGGCTCCTTTTTGCTCAGAATCAAGTTTCCTTTGAATCGCATTCCCCCACAACCGATCTTAGTCCTGATAATACATAACAGAAAAAAAGATAAGAGAAAGCTAAAACATTTCTGCTAGCCAATGATAGAAAACAAATCTATTTATTACATGAAAATGATGTAATGTTAACTCACAAATTAAAAAAAGAAGATTAAGAAAATCCTTTTATTAAATCGTCACATTTCTTTTTCGACTCAAAAGCAGATTTGGGGGCCCTTGGTATGCGGGGCCCCTCGCGATTGCGACCAACGTGACCTTTTAAATCCGCCCCTGCCTATTCTGTATTCAGACGCACGTAAGTGAAATGATAACTTTTTTACCGGCTACTTGGTAACTGATTTCGTTTGTATTTTATGATTTAGTCCTGTGTTTGGATAGGGAGTTGCATAGAAATGGGAATGCCTGGAAAAAGACTCAGTTTTTTGCAGGGTTTAGCGGTGGATTCAGGGCCATCACAAAGACCTTTTCTTCGGGGGGGGGGAGGGGAGGACCTTAAATTGCCAAGTCAAATTTCAGTATTTGCCAACTAGTTTTATAATTTTGCCAAGTTACCACAATTAAAAAATGTAATAAAGCTCTTATTTGTAAAAAGTTTAAAAATATTCCCAATTAGAATTGTAATTTTTGCCAAGTCTATCAGAAATAGAAAGTGTATTATAGTTTTTATTAAAGATTTAAACAAATTTGCCAAGTGTAACAGCATTCCCAAACGTTTGGGGGGAGGCTCCCCTTCCCCCTCCCCTTAGCGAGGCCAATGGGTGGATTCCAATTAAATTTTGAATTTTTTTATTTAATTTTTATATTAGCTACACTTTGGTATTTTGCCTCGATATTTTCTTAATCTAGGGTGGATGTGCCAGTAATGGACACTCTTAAGAAATTTCTTTTAAAATTATTTTTTCATTAATAGTTATAATTATTATATTCCAGTTCTTTCAATATTATATTAATCTATCACCAATATTTAACCATTCTTCTATTCTCAAATTCCAATATGAATCAAAATTTAAGAAACAGAAGTATATCAGAACACCCAAAAGTCCAGTAATGGACACACCACAAAAAGTAATAGATATAATGAGGAATTTGCACACATGGGGGATTTGATCGTTTTTATATTTTTCTGATAGTTCCACATCTACAGTTTTCAAAAATGTTCTCAAAAACGCAAAAAGATATCATTTTAATTTTGAGGTTTTTTTAACAGATAATCCGCGGATTATAGGCCGGAAATTACGGTAATTGTTTTTATGACTGTATTTAGAACCAGCATTTAATGAAACAAAATAGTTATTTTCGAATAAATTTAACAATTAAGATACCAATAATTAATCAAATATTTGTGGAAATTGTTCACTGTTTAAACTAATTATTATGATAATCATAAGATCAATGTTTTAAGATAGATATAATTTTAGATAGATGATTTAAAATACTAAATGTCAGGGAATTACAGCTATCAAACTGTTTAGACAGTGAGAGGTTTCGAAAGGTAATAATAATTTTAAAAAAAATCTGAAAGTTAATGTTTTGGAATATTTTCGTGCTAGTGCATAGATTCATATATTTCCCATGTATTTTGTATTTTTAACAGTTAAATTCTCCAAAACTACTTGATACATTATGTGTAGTAATTAGTATTACAAATATGAAAGAAATGATACTGCAGGTTGAATACTTAAAATTATTTCAAAATAAAACTGCAGAACTGACCTTTTAGGCCACTGATCTGCAGATTTACTAGTATCATTACTACTATAAATTTAATTAATATCACAATACTTTTCTTTTCTTTTTTTTTTTTTGTGAGAGATGAATAAGAACATTTAAGATAGAAAATAATAGATTTTTAACAACTTCTCTAAATGTTTTTATTTAAATGGGGATGATTGAGCCCTATGAGACCTTCTTTTCCTTATGCTCTTAAACAATATTCTCTGCATCCTGATTTGATAAATCGATTTAATTAATAATAATAACATTTTAAACAAATTCGTTACCACTACATAGAGCATTACTGGTACATTAAACATAGTTTAGTAGGGTATAAAAAGTACGATAGCGCGATAAAATCAAAACTAACTAGTGTCAATTAAAATCTACCTTTTTTTTCTGAGGTAAATCTGGCAACCCTCCTGCCATGTAAAAAAGACTTGACTGCCCTCTAAGTGGAAGGCTGGATTTGATTGGAAAAAATTAAGATAGTTATAAAAATTATGAAATTATTAAAAGTAAAAGTCAAGTAAATAATTAATGTATAATTACATATCATAATAAAGATGAGATGCATTTTTTTTTTATTATTATTCAAAGAAACTTGCCTGATAAAGTTATCTTATTAATTCACATCAAACACATCATTAAATAAGGAAGTTTTATTTCAGGTTTTGCCAGTCTTAATTATAGGGTTGTTTGATTTAAATCAAATGATTTTTTTAAAAAAAATCTTTGATTTAAATCGTTTTTTTTTTTTTTTTTTTTTTTTTTTTTTTAAACATTGGTATTTACAGGCTAAATAAGAATCAAATTCGACATTTATGTTATAGGAAAATTCATCACTCATGTGAGATTAAAAATTATCTTTAAATAATGTTAAATAAAACTTTTATAAATTCAAAATACTTATTTTAATGTATTAAAAATATTCCCCAATAGCAAGTGATATCGGCTAAATTTCGGCCTAATACCAGAATTGTCGGTAAATGATGTGTAGTCGAATGGAGAGCTTCACATAATATCGTCTGAACAAAATCTAGGGATTTATCTTGATAATGTCGTGGGAAAACGTCGGCAGGAAATTGTATTTATTATTACAAGTCTATTAATCGGGAAAATATTCTTATGTATGTAATTGGCCGGCAATCAGACAGTAATGAAAATGAATCTTTTTACTGAGGTGTTATTGTTGGAATGTTATTCCATATGGAAGGCATGAATACGAAATTCCTCAATAGGTAAACAATAAAAAGTTAAAAGTTTTACCTTTATGTTTTGATGTATTTCAATAGAAATATATTCTTCTTAGGATAAACAAAAAACATTTATTTGAAGATTAAATATACTAGAATAATATATATGCTGGACACAATACTGATCACACTTCACAATAAAACAAAACAGATGAATAAGACTATTTACAAAACACAAAGAAATACTTTGAACTATGGTTTGTTGCAGTTTTTTAACATATTATCATTCCTTTGGAATATTATTGGATTTTTAATCCACCAGCATTTTGCTGCCAACTGCTATAAGGGAAGGAGAAAAACTAACTGTTCTGAGTGTCTGTCACAGTAGATCAACTAAAAAGGATTGTCCGATGCTGCCATCTGGTGGAATGTTCTTGAAACAAAAGAGCCTTTTCTAACAGTTATTGTTTGTTTCCGCTGTATAGATACCCCCTGAAGTGATGATAGGGGGTGTGTGTCACGTGAATAAACCTGTCCAATGGGCTGCAATATCTTATCTTCCTTTCGCTCAAAATACTATTTCAAGTTTCAAGGACATCATTTGTAAATGGTCAGTTGAAGGAATATAAGGGAAAAAATACTTTCCAAGACATGTTCTTTGGTGAGAATACATTATTATTTACAAATCAGTAAACTTAATAAATCTCTTAAAAACTTACAGATAGCAGGGGAATTAGTGTAAAAGTAAACTAACAACTTAAAAGCGTTTGTTTGTTCTTTCTTTTTTTTTCAATAATTACGAATAGACATTCATATTTAAAATTATTCTTAATAAAATGGTTAGAGATATTTGCTGTTTTGTTGACTTAGATAAATAAATTGAAAATTATAAGATCTGAAGTTTAGATTATATCAGGATAATATCTGAAATTTAGACTATTACAACAATAAACTATTTGCTCTAAATGTATTTTCTTAGTTATGAATTAGAAACTTTTGATTTAAAGATTAATCTGTTTAGAAATATTTCAAATAATGTTATTGTATAAATTTTAATGAAGTTGTTCTTTCTTTTTTTCCCCATAAAGTAATAAATTTAATTTTATACCTTTTAAAAGTTAAAAAAAAGTCTGATTTTTTTTTCAATTAAAATTATTGTTAGATTAAAAAAAAAAAAAAATGTAAATTATAAGATTTAAAATTTAGATTATATCAGAAATTTAGACTAATACAACAGCATACTATTTCTTCTAAATGTAATTATGAATTAGAAATTTCTGATTTAAAAATTGATTTATTTAGAAATAATATAGATAATGTTAATTGTATAAATTATAAAGAAGTTGATCATCTTTTTTCGCCCAGATAGTGATAAATTTAATTTTATACATTTTAAAAGTTACAAAAAGATGACTGAATATTTTTAAAAAAATTAAAATAACTATTAGATGAATAAATTGAAAATTATAAAATCTGAAATTTAGGTTATATTAGGATAATATCTGAAATTTAGACTATTACCTACAACCAGAAACTATTTGCTCTAAATGTAAGTTCTGAATTAGAAATTTTTGATTTTGAAATTTATTTAAAAATAATTCAGATAATGTATTGTATAAATTATAAATAAATTTATTATCTGTTTTTTTTTTTTCTCAAATAGTGATAAATTTAATTTTATACCTTTTTAAAAGTTAAAAAAATGACTGAGCAATTTTTTTAATTAAAATAATTATCGGATAAATAGATTGAAAATTATAAGATCTGAAATTTAGATTATATCAGGATAATATCTTAAAATTTAGACTATTACAGCAAAATATTTGCTCTAAGTGTATTTTCTTAGTTATGAATTAGAAATTTCTTATTAAAAAATTAATTTATTTGGAAAAAATTCAGATAATGTTATTGTATAAATTATAAAGAAGTTTATCCTCATTATTTCCCTCCAGATAGTGAGAAATTTTATTTTATAGCTTTTAAAAGTAAAAAAAAAAAAAAAATGACTGAATTTTTTTTAAATTAAGATAATTATTTAGATATTGAAAAAAAAGACAGAAATTTTTTTTTTCCGTATATAACCAAAATTTAATGAGACACTTTAAATGATAGAATTTTCACAGCTAGGACGCAATGTTAAATGATAATTTTTTACATACAATACAAGACCCATTATCCGGAATTCCAAAATCCGGAAGGACCCGAAATCCAGAATTTTATTTTATTTTTTATTTTCTATAAATTTGTAAATTTTTACTAAAATTTCGCAATTTCTGAAATTTTTCGAAAACTTTACAGATTTCTAATTTTTTTTTTTTTTTTTTTAGTCTATTGTGTTGCAATGTGTAACCACTAAAATACGTTACATCAGTGATGAGGGAACATGGTGCCCCTCCCTTCCTCTCCCAAAATTAGAAAAAAATCATTTTTCTGTAAAATTTTAGTTTAAAATTAATTTATATTATAATTCGTTTAAAAAAAAAGATATTTCACACCCTCCCTCTCACTTCGACAAAATATTATGACTACACAATTATGTTACTTCAATTAGGGGTGATTCTGATTTAAAAAAAAATCTGAAATTCACAGCATTTTTTTTTTAAGTTTACAGAAGAGAGGGGGGGGCGGGGAGCTCTTGGCACTAATTATGCGTTTTTTCCGCGATCTTTTGACGAAATTAAGAGAGTTTTTTGCGATCCTTTGAAGAAATTTTTTTTCGTTATCTTTTGACGAAATTTGCATTTTTTTCGCGAGATTTTGACAAAATTTGTTTTTTTCCGCAATTCTTTGACTAAATTTGCGTTTTTTTCGCGATCCTCTTACGAAATTTCGTTGTTTTGCGATTTTTTGACGAAATTTGCGTATTTTTCGCGATCCTCTTACGAAATTGCGTTGTTTTTTTGCGATTTTTTGACGAAATTTGTGGTTTTTTCGCGATCCTCTTACGAAATTGCGTTGTTTTTTGCGATTTTTTGACGAAATTTGTGGGTTTTTTTCGCGATTCTCTTACGAAATTGCGTTTTTTTTTTGCGATTTTTTGACGAAATTTGTGGTTTTTTTCGCGATTTTTTGACAAAATTTGCGGGGGTTTTTGCGATTTTTTGACGAAATTTGCAGATTTTTTCGCGATTTTCTGACGAAATTGCGGGGGGGAGGCCTATTTCGATCCTTTGAAGAAATTCGTTTTTTTTGCTATATTTTGTCGTAATTTACGTTTTTTTTTCTTTTGCGGTGCTTAGAAGAAAAAGGAAATTGTATTTTTTCGCAATTCTTTGATGAAATTTGCGTTTTTCCCGCGATATTTTTTGACAGATTTTTAGAGGAACCGAAATCCGGAAAATTCCAAAATCCAGAAAGCCTTCAGTCCCGAGGATTCCGGATAATAGGTCCTGTAGTGTATAAAATGTATCAAACAGTAAATATTGTTAGACGAAAATATTCTCTGCTATAAAATACAAAAATGTTTTCATATCGAGGGCATAATTAATTAAAAGGTAAGACATTTTGTTTAATTTAAATTCTAAATATTGCTGATCTTGGGATGAAAATTACAGTTAACTATTCTTTGTAAGATGCAATAATATTTGTATATCAACAGTGTGAGTTACTTAAAAGCAATAATATAATCTTTAAATTAAATGTAATTTTATTTGTATCTTACAATAAAAAATTAATTCTAATTTTAATTGTAATTTTCATTGTAAAATTTATTTAACAGCAATGTTTTGACTTTAAACAAAACAAGATTTATTACATTTCAATTAGTTACATCCTCGGTATGGAAATATTTTTGCATCTTATAGTGGAAAATATTCCCAATAACAATATTTATTTTTTGAATTAAAACGAATTTTTTTACATTTTAAATACTATTTTTGCATCGTACAAATTCTTCTATTCGATATGATTAGCTAATTGGCAAAAGATATAGGTCAAAATTAACATTTTTGGCCACTGGCCAGTACACTGATTTTTTTCACTGGTCAGTTTTTTTTTAACCACTGGCCAGTAACAAAGTTATGTATGCTCCATACAAAATTGTGTTTTTTCTAACTATCAACTTTGTAATTTACTAATATACTCTGGTGAAAACAATTTAAGGGACAAATGGTTTATTTGCAATTAAAGAAAAACTAACAAATCAAATAAAACCAAACTTGGCCAAAATATCATCCGATATAGGACCAATATATATGAAAACAAAAATGAGCACAACCTGCACCCTAAATAAGGAAACTGGTCACGTGTTCAGTACAGCAGCTGACCGACACCCTGTCAGTCAGAGAAAAACATGTCTAATAGGGTGTATGATCGCCTGTAACAGCTACACAACTCTCGCATCGGCATTTCATACTATTTACGAGGGTCATTATCAATCCCTATGGCAACTGCACCCACTCTTGCATCAAGGCACCCTTGAGCTCTTTGATGGTCGTTTGAGCTGGTCTTCGAGTTGCAATTGATCGTCCAAGGGCGTCCCTTACATGTTAGATGGGATTAAGGTCAGGGGACATCGCAGGCCACTCCATTCATTAAATATCCTACGATTCGAGGTATTCGTCCACCAACTGAGCCCTATGTGGACGGGCGTTATCGTCCATAAAGACAAAATTTGGTCCATATGCTACGCGAAAAAGTCTCACATAAGGTTCAAGAATCTCGTCCCTGTACCGCTGACCTGTCAGAGTACCTCTATCAAACACATGAAGGTCGGTAAGCCGTCTGCCATAATGCCTGCCCAGACCATCAGACCACCTCCACCATAGTGGTCCTTTTCGACAATGTTAGAGGGCCGATATCGACTCCCGGGCTCTCTCCAGATGAGAACACGTCTCGAGTTGCTGTCCAGCCTGAATCGCGACTCATCACTGAAGAGAACACCTCCCCCCCCCAACTATCCTCTGTCCAAGACAGGTGTTCTCAGCACCAAGCTAGACAGGCCTTTTTGTGGTTAAGAGTCAAAGGAATGCAGACTACAGGACGCCTGGCATACAGACTACCTGCATTGCATTAAGTCTCTAGATGACTGTTATCCGTAAAATGGATGTTCTTGTTGCATTATACAGGTGACGAGACAGTTGTGTCGCTGTCGCGGACCTATCCCTTTTGGGTAGAAGTCTCAAATAACGGTCTTCAGCCTGCGTTGTAGCCCTTTTGCGGCTTTGACTAGGTCGGCCGGCCACTGTTCCTGTCTATGTGAACTGCTTCCACAGAGTGGACACCACATTTCTCGGAACCCCGAGGTCCTTACAACAGGTAACCTGTGATTGGTCGGCCTTGAGTCTTCCAACAATTCGCCATCTTGTGGCATCATCTAGACGATGACGACTAGCCATACTAACGATGGGTAAACAAAGAAATTCAAAAAACAAGAATTGGGTTATGCTACGATGTTTCAAAACATCCTTATTCTACAAGCTTCGGCAGGCAAATGAAGTACCCATACTTGGCAACTAAATTTCGGTAAAACTCAGAAGATTTTGGACAAAAAATCAGAATATTTTGGCGAGAAATCAGAAGATTTTTTAAGTTTTATAACACTTTCACTAAGGATTAAAAACAGCTGAATCCTTATAAATAAACAAATTTCAAAGAGAAACTCGAATAAAATATTCACTAATTTGCAATTACACAATAGATATTATGACAAAAAAGAATAACTTGAATATAGTAAAAATTACTATTTTTTTTTTTTATTATTATTCATAGATATCTTACCTTTCACATTAAAAGACACTTAAAACTTCTAACTCCTATTTTTTTTTTTTTTTTTTTTTTTTTTTTTGAGGGTGATTCCGAGTAAAAAAAGAAAAAAAAATCTGAAATTCACAGCAAATTTTCTGAAAAATTACAGCAGAAAGGATGGGGGGGGGGATCCACTTCCGACACTAGGTATGCGTTTTTTTCAGCGGCCCTTTGACGAAATTTGTGGGGTTTTTTCGCAATTTTTTTGACGGAATTTTTCTTTTTTTCGCGATTTTTTGACGAAATTGGCGATTTTTCTGCAAACAATTGACAAAATTAATTTTTTTGGCGAAGATGTCGAAATTCGCGATACTTTATGTTCGAATTGGTGGCCGATTTTTTTTAATTTTCGGAAATGAATGCCTTAAATTTTCGGAAAATTCGGACCAAAATCACCCCTACGCGTTGTTTACGCAATCTTTTAACGAAATCTGCGTCTTTCCCGCGATCGTTCGGCGAAATTTGGGTTTTTTCCTCGATCCATCGGTGAAATTTGGGTTTTTTCCGCGATCCTTTAACGGAATTCGCTTTTTTACGCGATCTTTTTGCGGAAATAGTGTTTTTACGCGATCTTTTGACGACACTTTTTTTATATCCGATCTTTTGACGAAATTCGCGTTTTTTCGCGATCTTTTCACAGAATTCGTGTTTTTACGCGCTCTTTTGGGAGGATTCTCGTTTTGTACGCGATCTTCCGACAAAATTTGCGTCTTTCCCGCGAACCTTCGGGGAAATTTCGGGTTTTCCCGCGATCCTTTGACGAAACTCGCGTGAAAAGCGTAAGAAAAGGCCGAAAATCGAAAGAAAATGACGAAAAGTGGAAGAAAACCCATTACGCGCGTAAAATCGGAAAACATGCCGATCTTTCGGAAGAATTCGGAAAAAATCGGAAGAGTTGGCAGCTATGAGTACCTCTGCACAAACACGATCAGAGCCAGTGGCGCAGCCACGGGAGGGGTTTGGGGGTTAAAACACCCCCCAGAGCTAAGAAAAATTACTATAATTGCCTCTTATATGAATCAAAACCAAAATTAATATTTAAACGTTTTTGGCGTTTTTCGAAATCTGCCGCTTTGAGAAATCAAACTCTATTCAACAAAGTGATTCAATTAAACGGCGAAAATTCTACTTAAAACTGTGACAGCAAATATTACATGCATTGGTTTTGTGAAAATTGGTTATTTGGAGTAAGTCACTTTTTCGAGATGTCTTATGCTAAAAGAATGGTCATTTCCTGCCGCACAGACACTTTGAGTTTAAGTATTATACAATGGGCCAGTTCTGAATTCCACTTCTGTCTTTTTTCCATGTTCGAAACAATAATAGACCATCGAATTTCAGAAAAAAACATGAAACATGCACTTTGCAGATCTCTCTCAGTTTCAAACGACCTGTTTTACACTTTTTGCTCCCAGTTATATCTAAGACCAAGCTTTTTACGTACCCAAGTAAAAATCTTTGTAAAATAAGAATTAAAAAAGTGGTAACTATAAAGTTGTAAAAAGCTGTTTTTGATTGTGATTGAACAAATTATCGCAATCAGTGTGTCTTTCACCATTTGTTCCTTAGGAGATCTGTACACACATTTAAAGAATGTATTCCATTAGTTAGTAATGTAGCAACGAGTAATGGTGCTTGCACTCGGAGAAGCATTGCCACCCAGCCGTGTCACGTAGGAAAGAAGCATTTATTGTAATTTCATTGAGTTATAGATAATGCCTGTGAGTATGGATTTTGAAAAGAGAGGAGTTAAATGTAAAACATTTACTTAGACTGCATAAAATATAATCATACACAATTTTTTGCTAATCATACATTAATTTAAATTAATAAGCACATTCTTAAAAATCTGCAGTTTTAGCTTTATAGAATATTATAGAAATATACACTCGCTATTATAGAAAACGGTTACTTGAATATATTATGGAATATTCTCATTATTTTTTATTATTCTCATTCTCATTTTACCTTAAAAGTAACCACCATGTCAAAAACCAAGGTTTTATACCAACTACACTATATGGCCGAAGGTGACTGGTCACTTGCAATTTTAGACATTTTGTTAAATACCTAGAAAAATACACGAGGAATTAATCTGAAACTGCAGGTGCGTAAAAAGTATAGTATAGGTCATATATTTCCGCGAAGATTTTTTTTTTCCCGAAACCCCATAGGAGACCGTCAACAAATTGAAAAAGAACGAAAATCTTTTGGATAAACCTGTAAAAACTAAAGTAGCAAAAACGTTCAAACTCGAGATTATTAATAAGTGACTTATTGTAATGTATTGTGTTCATTTTTATGAGTATAGCATGTATACTCGTTGAGAAATTAAGGTTTTTATAAAAAGTCCCAAATTTCGCCAAGTTTTTTGCTTATAATTCGCAGAGTTCTTGTTATAAAAAAAGTTCTTTTCAGAAAATATGACAAACAACATTGTACACAGTACCTTGCAATCAGAATTAAAAAAAAAATAAAAATTGAATGAAAAATGAGTGGGTTTACTAAAAAAATGTTTCACTGTGCATGTGCTAATGCAAACAAAATATAATCTGCATAATGTATTAGCTAATTATATAGAGCAAGTTTTGTGAAAGTCTCAAAATCATAGCTTGAAAATTCTGAAAATTATCGTCAATAGAATAAGCTCGAAATCCGTTGTTCCCAAAAGGAAGCAAAAAGATAATGGGTTGTATCCAAATATAGTAGTACGTGCAATATTGTGTACGCTATCTTGGCACTAATTAACAGATATTTGATACAACCCCTCATCTTTTTGCTTCTTTTTGGGAACAATGGATTTCGAGCTTATTCTATTGACGATAATTTTCAGAATTTTCATTCTATGACTTTGAGACTATCACAAAACTTGCTCTATATAATTAGCTAATACATTATGCACATTATATTTTGATTGCATTCGCGCAGGCGCAGTGAAATATTTTTTAATAAACCCACTCATTTTTCATCCAATATTTATTATTTTTCAATTCTGATTGCAGAGTATTATATACAATGTTGTTTGTCATATTTTCTGAAAAGAACTTTTTTTTTATATTAAGAACTCTGCAAATTATAAGCAAAAAACTTGGCGAAATATGGGACTGTTTTTATAAAAACCTTAATTTCTCTACGAGTATACATGCTATCCTCATAAAAAGGAACACAGTATATTACAATAAGCCATGTATCAATCTCGAGTTTGAAGGTGTTTGCTACATTAGTTTTTACAGGGTTATCCAAAAGATATTAGTTCCTTTTCAATTTGTTCACAGTCCCCTATGGGGTTTCGGGAAAAAAATCTTCGCGGAAATATATGACCTATACTATACTGTTTACACACATGCAGTTTCAGGTTAATTTCTCATGCATTTTTCTAGATATTTAACAAAACGTCTAAAATCGCAAGTGACCGGTCACCTTTGGCTATATAGTGTATATAGCACAAACCGCAGTTTTAGAACGTTTTTTGTGCTTGCATCCTTTTAATTTCGAATTTTTGGAAAACTGTTCTTGGTGATCATTTACATTTATAGAGTAACAGCCATGCCAAACTTAATGTATCTAGCTCTAACAATTCCTAATAAATCATAATTAAGACTGTACAATGCTGCTGGCATTGTGTAAGGATAACACATAAGTATAAAAGCGTGCAAAAAGACGTCCATCTGACATTTGCCTTAGATCGTTTTCAGACCATTTTCCGCTCATTTCATCCTTTTTAAATTGAATTTTTTTTTTAGGAAGCGTTCTTGAGCATTTATACATCCCAAAAGTTATCACCATGCCAGATTCTAACCTTCTATACAAAATGTATCACACAAATCGCAATATTAGAAAGTTTTTTTTTGCTCTTGCATCCTTTAAAATTTCGAATTTTTAAAAAACTGTTCAGGGCATGCATTTAAGTCTCTAAATTAACAACCCTGCCAAATTCCATGTTTCTAGCCGTTGTTTTACTGATGTAAAATATAGCCTATGTTGAAATGGAGACAGTCACCATCATTTTGCCATTATTATTAAGGTTCCACTCTACGCTTAAAAAGTAAAATTGGAATTATTATAAGATCATTCATGCGTCTTATTTTTCTGGCGGTCAGCGGGGGAGCTGAGGGCACTCGGTGTACCTAAGCGACGTAGAATCTTCCAAGGATTGTCGGTAATGATTTGTGTCTGTAATTTGCTGAGATATTAATTAAAAACCCATGTAGAAAACAACGGTATGGATCAAAACAGTGTTGCTACTTTGTGACCTCCTTTCGAAGCGTGCTTCACACAGTGCCAAGTTTAAACTTTGTATAAGATCTTTGTTTTAGGTAAGGTGAAACATAGTGATAAGCACTTTTTATTTCAACTGAATTCAATTTTTGAAGGCAAATATTAAAAAGACAATTCATATAATAATTCCAAGACATTAAAAGTCAGTAATTTTGAGACAAAAATTGCTTATAATTCAATAAATAATTCATTTATAAGGGAAAAAACTTTTCGATTAGAAATCATTTCAATAATTATGTCTGAATATGCTTTTATTTTTAAAAATGAATAGAAAAGTTTCACGTTATTAAGCGTACTTTTTTAATTCCTTTAAAATTGCCCACTATTACATGAAATATGATTTACAAGTGACTTTTCGTGAGAATCTCTGCGACCTCTTTCCGAAGCGTGGTTGGTTCTCTACCAAGTTCAAACTTTGTACAAAGTCTGTGTTTTAGACGGAGAAATATTCATCGGTTTTCATTCCAGTAGAATTAAATTATGGCATGTGGTATTGTTATATGTACGCAAGTAAATATTATCTTTGAACAGTTTTGGTATTTTGAATGGAACCCTTTGTATGTGAGTTAAGTTCGCACACGACCGATTACCTTTTTAAATCCATTCAGTAGTTCCAAAAGTAACCCCTACAAAAAAAAAGTTTACTTCTTTATAATATTAGTACAAGTACGACTTCAGTTTGAACCCGGATATTTTTAGAGAACTTTAACAATAATAAAGATGTTTTAACGAAATTTTCAACAGATTTACGTTACTTAATGGCAAATTCGATGTCATGTAAAGTACTGGAAGTGCACAGTAAAAAAAAAAAAAAAAAAAAAAAAAAAAAAAAAAACAATAAAATACCATGTTTAATATCAACTACATTCCAAAATATGGATTACCTAACTGAACCCTAATTGGACGTAAATGATGATCAATTCCACAAATTTTCGTGATGTTGTTACATTTGACAAAAGCACGGTAAGTATATTGAAAATTTTGTTAAAATAGCTTCATTATTATTAAAGTTAAAAACAAGAATTCGAGATTATCTTGGAATGAAATCCTGTGTATTTTTGGTTGAACTAGTGGATTGGAATTCTGTTATTTTCTATGCAAAAATTATTTAATGGACTGTACACTTACAACTCTTAAAGTTTGCCTCATCATCTTTAAACACTTTTTATAAATCTAACCTAGTTTGGGGTTATTTCATTGGTTCATTTTATGTTTTCTAACTTTAATACTGTAAACGCTGTTTAAATGAAACACAACCAATGTAACCGCGGGTAAAAAACATTATGATTTCATTCATTAAAAAGACAGATTATATTAAGCGGTGATTGAAATAACCGGCGAACACCTTTATAAAAAAAACTCAACCCCCCCCCCCCCTAGAACCGAATTCTGGCTGCACCACTGATCAGAGCGCCACTACCTTGTTATGACACAGACCACTGCGTGGCAGGTGTGTCCGCAAGGAACTTACCAATCATCTGATACCCTATTTTCATACAGGGATAACTTATTTTGTTTTGTTTTTTTAAAAAAAAACGTTTGTCCCTTTGTTTTCACCAGTGTATATTACTTACTATTCGATACGATTTCACTCAACTGAAAAATTTTATTTTTACTATTAATTGTAATGAAATAAATTCACAGGAAATTTTCAGAAAGGTTACAGCAGAGGCCCCCCCCCCTCGACACTAACTAATATGCATTTTTCTGCGACAATTTAACGAATTTCGCGATCTTTTGACGAAATTCACGGTTTTTCGTGACCTTTTGCAAAATCTGCGTTTTTTCGCGATCTTTTGACGAAATCTGCATTTTTTCCGTGATCTTTTCATAAAATTGCGTTTTATTGTAATCTTTTAACGAAATTTGTGAGGGTTTTTCGCCATTCATTGAAAATATTTGCATTTTTTTAAAGATTTTTTTGGCGCAACTTGCGTTTTTAGGCGATCTTTTGACGAAATTTGCGTTTTTTCCGCGATCTTTTGATGAAATTTGTGTTTTTTCGCAATCGTTTCGTGAAATTTGCGTTTTTTCACGATCTGTTGACGAAAGTTGCGTTTTTTTCGCTATCTTTTCACAAAATTTGCGTTTTTTTCACGATCTTTTCACGAAATTTACGTTTTTTCCGCGATCCTTTCACGAAATTTACGTTTTTTCCGCGATCTTTTCACGAAATTTGCGTTTTCCCGCGATCTTTTCACGAAATTTGCGGTTTTTTTTCGCGATCGTTTCACGAAATTTGCGTTTTTTTTTCACGATCTTTTCACAAAATTTGCGTTTTCTCCGCTATCTTTTCTCGAAATTTGCGTATTCCCCGATATCTTTTCTCGAAATTTGCGTTTTTTCCGTTATCCTTTCACGAAATTTGCGTTTTTCCGCGATACTTTGAAGAATTTTGTGATTTTTTTTTCGCGATTCTTTGTCGAAATTTGCGTTTTTTCCGCGATCTTTTCTCGAAATTTTTGTTTTTTCGCGATTTTGTCACGAAAGTTGCGTTTTCTCCGAGATCTTTCACGAATTTTGCGTTTTTCCCGCGATCTTTTCACGAATTTTGCGTTTTTCCGCGATTTTTTCACGAATTTTGCGTTTTTTCCGCGATCTTTTCACGAATTTTGCGTTTTATCCGCGATCTTTTCACGAAATGTGCATTTTCGGTGATCGTTTCACGAAATTTGCGTTTTTCCGCGATACTTTGAAGAATTTTGTGATTCTTTTTCGCAATTCTTTGTCGAAATTTGCGTTTTTTCCGCGATCTTTTCACGAAATTTGGGTTTTTTCTGCGATTTTTTGACGAAATTTGCGTTTTTCCACGATCTTGTCACGAAAGTTGCGTTTTCTACGCGATGTTTTACCGAAATTTGCGTTTATCCCGCGATGTTTTGACGTAATTCGCGTTTTTTACGTGGTCCTTGGGCGAAATTCACGTTTTTTCGCGATTCTTTGACGGAACTGGTGATTTTTTTCTACGAACGATTGACGAAATTGATTTTTTCGGCGACCATATCGAAATTAGCGATATTTTTATGTCCGAATTTTCGGACTGATGACCGTTTTTTTTTTCTCGGAACCGAATGCCTTAAATTTTCGAAAATTCGAGACAGAATCACCCCTGCTACTTTCTTTTCTTACGTTCGCAGGGTTCGCACAGACTCCTTAGACTCCTTGGAAACTCCTTAGAAATGAAAACATTCCCAAGTAGTACTTAGAACTACTTAGATAAGCATACCACTACTTAGAAACTCCTTATTTTCGGCTTCGGACGCAAGCGATATTGCTGCCGAGGAAAAAAAATCCTGATTGTAAAACGCGCCGTAAATCCTTTATGCACGTCATTCATCTGAAGCACAGCATTGATTGGGTAGGGTAATCTTAATAGCAGGGAAATCACTAGGTCCGTTTTTCAATTATTAGGTCCGTAAAGTCCGTTTTTCGACACTGTTAGCCGACTTTTATTTTAAATTTGACCGATGTTTGACATTTAGCCAAGAATCTCGGAAAAATCGCGTTTTCCGCAAATATGTTCCAAAAAATACCGTCAAATTTCGTCAATCGATCGTGGAAAAAATTAGTAAATTTTGTCAAATGATCGTGAAAAGACGCAAATTCTCAAAAGACAGCGAAAAAACGCAAATTTACTCAAAGGATCGCGAGGAAACGTGAATTTCGTTAAAGATCGAGAAAAAAAAGCAGATTTCCTCAAAAGATTGCATAAAACGCGAATTTCCTCAAAAGATCGCGAATTTACCCAGAAGATCGCGAAAAACACGCGAATTTCCTCAGAAGATCGCGAAAAACGTGCGAATTTCCTCCAAAGATCGCGAAAACACGAGAGTTTCCCCAGAAGATCGCTCAAAACACGCAAATCTCCTCAAAAGATCGCAAAACACGCGAATTTCCTCAAAAGATCGCGCAAACACGCGAGTTTCCCCAGAAGATTGCGAAAAACACGCGAATTTCCTCAAAAGATTGCGAAAAACACGCGAAGTTCCTCAAAAGATCGCGAAAAACTCGCAAATTTCGTTACAGGATCGCGAAAAACACGCAAATTTCACCATAAGACGCGAAAAAATGCGAATTCGTCAAAATTTCATCTTTGAAGGAAGCGATTACCGCTGTTCTAAAAGAATAAATTCAAAACTTGTTATATTTTTTCTCGTATGTGGCACTTAGCATTCTTTTTTTTTTTTTTTGGCCTTATAAAATTTTCTTTAAGATGTATCATATATGTGATATACATAAGTGTTTGGGGTTTGACTAATCTCTATTTATATATGGCCTAGGGGTGTTTCTAGTCCGAATTTTCCGAAAATGTAACGCATTCATTTCCGAAATTTTTAAAAAATCGGTCACCAATCCGAAAATTCGGATATTTGGTCGCCGAAAAAAATAAATGTTGTCAATCGTTTGCAGAAAAATCGCCAATTTCGTCAAAGGATCGCGGAGAAACGCAAATTTCGTTAAAGAATCGCGAAAAAACGCAAATTTCGTCAAAGAATCGCGAAAACACCTGCAAATTTCGTCAAAAGATCGAGGCAAATTTCATCAAAAGACCGCGAAAAAACGGCAAATTTCATCAAAAGATCGCGAAAAAACGGCAAATTTCGTCAAAAGATCGCGAAAAATCGACAAATTTCGTCAAAAGATCGCGAAAAACTCACAAATTTCGTCAAAAGAGCGCGTAAAAACCCACAAAAGTCCGAATTTTCCGAAAATGTAAGGCATTCATTTCCGAAAAAATTAAAAAATTCGTCACCAATCCGAAAATTCGAACATATGGTCGTCGAAAAAAATAAATGTTTTCAATCGTTTACGGAAAAATCGCCAATTTCATCAAAGGATCGCGTGAAAAACGCAAATTTCGTTAAAAGAATCGCGAAAAAACCCGCAAATTTCGTCAAAAGATAGCGAACAAACCCACAAAATTCGGCAAAAGATCGCGAAAAACTCCACAAATTTCGTCAAAATATCACGAAAAAACCCACAAATTTTGTCGAAAGATCGCGAAAACCCAAAAAGTTCGTCGAAAAATCGGTAAATTTCGTCAAAAGATTGCGAAAAATCGACAAATTTCGTCAAAAGATCACAAAAAACCCACAAATTTCGTCAAAAGATCACAAAAAACCCACAAATTTCGTCAAAAAAGCGCGTAAAAACCCACAAAGTTCGTCAAAAAATCGCGTAAAAACCCAAAATTTTCGTCAAAAACTCGCGAAAACCCCCACAAATTTCATCAAAAGATCACGAATTTCGTCAAAGAGCCATGGAGAAAACGCATAGCTAATGTCGGGAGTGGATTTCCCCCCCCCCCCTCTCTGGTGTAAATTTTTTAGAAGATTTGCTGTGAATTTCAGAATTTTTTTTTTTTTTTTTTACTCAGAATCACCCCTGTGACATGACCATTGGTCACTGCATAAAAAAGTAGATTGTCAATTTTGTATTTAATCTTACGAAATCACTAAGCAACATATTGTGAACACTGTGCAATTTCAGTACTAACAATTAGATTCTAATAGAGTAAAATTTGTTTTTGAAATGTTTTTCTCTCCAAATTGGGCATTAAAAATTGGAGTGTGCATACCACATAACGATGCAGCACATAAAAACAACAGCAACAAAAATGGCAAATCTTTAAAATGTTTTGGACTCCTTGGATTTTTTGGGTACTCCTTGGATTTTTTCTTCCCAACTCTGTATGAACCCTGGTTCGGGAGAATCGCCGATTTGGACGCCGTAAATTCCGAACGAATTTCTCCCCTTTCCTCCCTGGCATCGATCTTTCAACCATCGCGTTTGGCGAGTGGTGCCCATTGAGTTTGGCGAGTGAGGACAATAAAGTTAATCGCCACGTTTTAAGTGTTACTCGACGCCTGGCGAGTGCTAATTTTGTGCTATAGCAAAAGATCATATGATATTGCAATGTACTCGCTAAAAGATTACCAAGTGACCAAATTATCGAAAACTAATATGCAAAGGCTTCAAAACCAATTCAATCGTAGTCGGAGGCGATGCTCGAAAGATGATTTGCCTTGCGGACAAGAAGTCATATCTGCCGACCCCGGAAAATGAGATCGCCAGGACGAAATATAGTTGAGTTAGGACTTTCGGCATAAGTTCGCCCAAGGATTATTTGTTGTTTGGGTTATCCACCCATAGTGCATTCCCAAAAAATACTGATACTCTCTCATTTTTAAATGGTCCTTTCGTTTTTGCAAGTTAGATGCTTAAGCTATAGCTAAATCTATTTAATGGTATTTTCAATGGAGAGTTACTTCCTCTGAAGCATATTACATATAATTCACATGTTTGTTTTATGTTTAGTTGGTCAGACCTGCAAATTACTGTATCCCATATGTTGGTGATTGATATATTGATGAAATAATATGATCAATACTTGGATATATATATATATATATATATTTCAACTGTTTGTCTAACATATAATTCCAATTTCTTCTTTCTTCTATAACTGAAAATACGTTAATTCTTGTGACTAATCCCTTTTTTCTTTCTTTTCCTTGAATTCATTGCTTACTGCAATGGAAAGTATAAGAAATATTATTGTACCTTATTCATGGGTCTGTCCAGGATTTATGTGTTCTGTTTTTGTGAAATTTTAAACAGCTTGTTTATTGAAAAATCTAATCACAATCTTGTGAATTTGAATTTATCATTATATATATAGGTTCTTGTTTATGTTTTTAGCATGATCATTTATTTAAAAAAATGAAGGTATATGTAATAGGTACTTTGATGACTTCAGCTGTTTTGTGACAGGTTAGGTTATATTTTAAAATGATTAATTATTGAAAGTTTAAGTTTGGAGACAAAAGTTTAGGGAAAGGTCTATTTTTAAGACAAAGAACTTTGTGAATGGTCCTGTTTTAAGATTTAAAAATTGTGAAAGGTCCTTTAAAGGACCCGAATTTTTCCTAAATAGATCCCTGTTATTTCTAAACTAAGCAGCCATTCCTACTGTCAAGTAAGCATGATTGATTGCTGAAATTGTCATTGGCTGAGGGTTAGATAACACTGACAATTGATAGTTTTAGACTTTCAGTTTTGTGATTATCTTTCATCTGATAACTGTTTTGTGAATCATTAGATTAGTATATAGGGGAGAGTGGTATTGAATGGGCCAATTTTTAATTTTTAATTTTTGTATTTTTTTCTAATTTTTTTGCTTAGAATTGGCTCTTCAGTTACTTTACTTATTTGGTTATATAAAAAAGTCTTAAAAATTGGATTAGAAACTGTCTATAATGAATGATAATAGAAAATAAAAATATAGAAATTTGGCCCATTCATCCCCACCCATGGGGCTGAATGGGCCATTGAAGGTAATGAATAGGCCACTAAATGAATTCAATGAAAAGATGTGGAATTAATCTTATATTCACCAAATATAACAAAATGAATAGCACTTGACATGATATGATCGAAAGCATACTGAAATAGTATGTAATACACATTATGATTTAACGAAATTTATATTTTTCAAAATTAATATTAAACGACATGGTTGTAACAGGGTTGAACTGCCTATTAATTGACTATTTAGTGTAAATTTCTGGTATTATTTATTTTACCCATCAAATTCAGAATATAAATAATTATTGTAGTTTTATATCAAATGGGAAAATACTGGTAGGTGTGGTCAACAACTAGACAGTTCACCTTAATCACTTATATAATTTAACTTATGTTTCTAATTAATAACTAATACTTCTTAGGGTGAAAATGCACAAATTACTTTTTAGACATCACTATAAACTAACTAGACAGCAATTTAATCTAAATCCATGGCAGCCAGTTATGTTTCATATTAAAGACAAAATCAGAAAAAAAGGAAGAAAAATCATATTTTCATGATCAGGGCAAAGGTTGCTCATTCATGACCATGATATAGTGGCCTATTCAGCCTCACCTATACTTCTGGAATACATTCAGGTTTTTTTAGTACATTAAATTCAAATAACATTTAAATACATCCTAAAATTAGTTTACAGATATGAAAAGACTTAATACATATATCTGCAATGAAATAATAGATAATTTTCAGCTTATTTATTTTACTGAAAAGGGAAAATTTTTACTTTTCTATCAGATTCTTGATCATCCTACTCTAGTGGGAAAATGGCTCCTCCCAAACAATGGAAAATTTGATGAGTTTGGTAGAACAAATAACTTCATCTACTGATGGCATCTAAAATAATTTTATGCAAATATTTTTTCATATTTTGTTAATGGCCCGTTCATCCCCATGGCCCATTCATTACCACTCTCCCCTATAGGGCTTAATTTCTAAGAAAAAAAGTATCGGAGCCCTAATATTATGTGGTACTGGCACTACAAACGTACCGTTTCCCTTTAACACCCCTACCTGTCTAAATGTCTGAAAAACTATAATCTTTATCCCATAAATAAATTGCAACTATTAATTGCACAAGTATGATTGAAAATTATTATTTACATTCTGTTACAATCTTTCTTTTTTCTTTTCAACGTTACAAATAGTCTACTCGTAGTATATGTCTCACTACAAAATTAAGTTGAAATGTTACCATCATAAAAGTAAAAGATAGATCTGCTGTACATATTGTTCACAGTATTATATATTTCTTATGTTTTAATTCATTTCATAAGAAGTATTCATTTTATTTACAATGCAAGCAAAATTTAAAAAGTTAAATTGGATATAGGCTTAGATCTTAAAAATTTATAAAAATAAATTAAAATTTTACGAAAGAAAAATGATAATTTTCCTTATATTTATATTACATGAAAATAAAGTTATATAGCTGAAGCTTTTAAAATTTGATCTCGAAATAAATCAATAGGTATTATTTTCTCTTATTTTAAAAATACATTCTTAAATCTAAAAAAACTAAAATTTCAACTCAAAGCTTCTTCGTTTGTATTAATTGCAACAGATGGCACCAAAACAATATTTACAAACAAATGAACAGCGTAATCAATGAATGAAAATGAAAATAAAAGATGCCATTGCGATTCTTTGTCTGTCAGTCGATGGGTACTATTGCTGTCATGTCTAATTCCGAAATTTATTTGCTTTTAAAAAGAAAAATTCTGCTCGAGTTCACGGCAATTGTTCCCGAAATATTCGTTAGATGTAAGCTGATTTATAATTATCCTATTCTGTATTAAAACGTACGTAAGTGAAATGATAACTTTTTTCCCTTGCTACTTGGTAACTGATTTCCTTTGTATTTTATGATTTAGTCCTGTGTTTGGATAGGGAGTTGCATAGAAATGGGAATGCCTGGAAAAAGACTCAGTTTTTTTTGCAGGGTTTAGCCAGGGCCATCGCTAAGACTTTTTCTTCGGGTGGGAGAGGACCTTAAATTGCCAAGTCAAATTGCAGTATTTGCCAACTAGTTTTATAATTTTGCCAAGTTACCACAATTAAAAAATGTAATAAAGCTCTTATTTGTAAAAAGTTTAAAAATATTCCCAATTAGAATTGTAATTTTTGCCAAGTCTATCAGAAATAGAAAGTGTGTTATAGTTTTTATTAAAGATTTAAACAAATTTGCCAAGTGTAACAGCATTCGCAAACGTTTTGGGGGGGGGGGGGGAGGCTCCCCCCCATTAGCGAGGCCAATGGGTGGATTCCAATTAAATTTTGAATTTTTTTATTTAATTTTTATATTAGCTACACTCTGGTATTTTGCCTCGATATTTTCTTAATCTAGGGTGGATGTGCCAGTAATGGACACTCTTAAGACTTCGCTAAGACCTTTTCTTCGGGGGGGGGGGGGGAGGACCTTAAATTGCCAAGTCAAATTTCAGTATTTGCCAACTAGTTTTATAATTTTCCCAAGTTACCACAATTAAAAAAGGTAATAAAGCTCTTATTTGTAAAAAGTTAAATAATATTCCCAATTAGATTTGTAATTTTTGCCAAGTCTATCAGAAATTGATATGTATGTGTGTTATAGTTTTTATTAAAGATTTAAACAAATTTGCCAAGTGTAATAGCATTCGCAAACGTTTGGGGGGGGAGGCTCTCCCCCTCTTAGCGAGGCCAATGGGTGGATTCCAATTAAATTTTGAATTTTTTTATTTAATTTTTATATTAGCTACACTCTGGTATTTTGCTCGATATTTTCTTAATCTAGGGTGGATGTGCCAGTAATGGACACTCTTAAGAAATTTCTTTTAAAGTTATTTTTTCATTAATAGTTATACTTATTATATTCCAGTACTTTCAATATTATATTAATCTATCAGCAATATTTAACCATTCTTCTATTCTCATATTCCAATATGAATCAAAATTTAAGAAACAGAAATATATCAAAACACCCAAAAGTCCAGTAATAGATATACCGTAATTTCCGGCCTATAATCCGCAGCTGCAATTTTCAGCCCTTATAAAAAAATTTCAGCCGATAATCCGCATCGGTGTATAATCCGCGGATTATACGCCGGACTATACGAGAATTACTCATTGTTTTCAACATAAGTACTACTAATAAACTACCTCCCTATTTATTTAGTTGCTCTATTTAAATTATAATTGTAATAAAATAATTGAAAAAAAGAATAATAATAAAATAATTACAAGTTATAAAATACAAATAATTTTTTCATTGAATGTTATATCTAAAACTTTGAATGTCTGGTGAATACAGATAATTCTGTAATAATTGCTGTTTTTAAATCATCTTCCTCTTTTTAAATAACGTTCTGTTTAAATTCTGCAGTGTTAAATAACAGGTTTTCTCTTAGACATTATTATAACTTCCAACGTGATATACCATCAAATACGTTTTGTTTTTTAATATAAATTACAAGGACATATTTGTATTTTATTATCCTATCCATAGAAGGCAGCAGTGAAACCATGAAAATACGATACGATAATGATTCATTTGATTAATGTGTGACGGATTCCCATTGGTTGCATCGTAATCAGTAAAACTGCTGTAATTTTGGGAGGAGCTATTTCATAAATGATTCAGATTGCAATTTTTGAAAGGGATGAGATCAGAAATGCTTTGTTCTTCATAGAAACATGTTGCCAAAAGGCTAAAAAAAAAAAAAATCATAATCGGAAGCCACTCCTACTAGCACGTAAACGTCACATGTGAACCAATCACAAGCAACTCCACGAACGGTCGATAGCAGACAATCGTTTGATAACTTTTTACATTTTTATTTTATAATACTCTGTTCACACTAGAAACTTAAGATATCTTAGACCGCCAGTTTTGAAGTGGTACCCTCCCGGAATTGGATACCTGTTCACATTGAAAAACTTACCTAAGATATCTCAGTAGCCTCACTGTGTCTGTGATCTGAACAAAAGTAAAGTATGCACATGCACTTAAAATAAAAACGGCCGCAACAGCCAATCAGTAAAAGCGAAGCTTCATAGCCAACGAGAGTGAGTGGTCATTCCTGTATCTACCGGAAGTAAATCAAAGCTCACTGAGAGAGTTTGTGGAACTCTCTCAGCGAGTTCGGCGGCCTGAGATATCTTAAAGTATCCAGTTTGAACATAGTATGACTGCTGGTAGAAACTGGATGTCTGCCCTGAACTTTTGCTTAAAAAAAATTTCAGCAGATAATCTGCACTTAAAAATTTTGAGGTTTTTTAACAGATAATCCGCGGATTATAGGCCGGAAATTACGGTAATTGTTTTTATGACTGTATTTAGAATCAGAATTTAATGAAACAAAATAGTTATTTTCGAATAAATTTAACAATTAAGATACCAATAATTAATCAAATATTTGTGGGAATTGTTCACTGTTTAAATTAATTATTATGATAATCACAAGATCAATATTTTAAGATAGATATAATTTTAGATAGATGATTTAAAATACTAAATGTCAGGGAATTACAGCTATCAAACTGTTCAGACAGTGAAGGGTATAGAAAGGTAATAATAATTTTTTAAAAAATCTGAAAGTTAGTTTCGGAATATTTTCGTGCAAGTGCATAGATTCATATATTTCCCACGTATTTTGTATTTTTAACAATTAAATTCTCTGAAACTACTTGATACATTACTTGTAGTAATTAGTATTACAAATATGAAAGAAATGATACTGCGGGTTGAATGCTTAAAATTATTTCAAAATAAAACTGCAGGACTGACGTTTGAGGCCACTGATCTGCAGATTTACCAATATCATTACTACTATAAATTTAATTAATATCACAATACTTTTTTTTTTTTTTTTTTTTTTTGTGAGAGATGAATAAGAAAACATTTAAGATAGAAAATAATAGATTTTTAACAACTTCTCTAAATGTTTTTATTTAAATGGGGAGGATTGAGCCCTATGAGTCCTTCTTTTCCTTATGCTCTTAAACAATATTCTTTGCTTCCTGATTTGATAAATCGATTAATTAATAATAATATCATTTTAAACAAATTCGTTACCACTACATAAAGCATTATTGGCACATTAAACATAGTTTAGTAGGGTATAAAAAGTACGATAGCGCGATAAAATCAAAGCTAACTAGTGTCAATTAAAATCTTCTGTTTTTTTTTTTTTTTTTTTTTTTTTTTCCTGAGATAAATCTGGCAACCCTCCTTCCTTGTAAAAAAGACATGATTTCCCTCTAAGTGAAAGGTTGGATTGGATCTGCCTCTGTTCTTGCGCTATTAGAAAGAAAAAAGGTGTCAAACATATTGGTTGGGATATCTTAAAAATGAAAAAATTCTTGAATAATATTGAATTTATTTATTGGAAAATTTATTACAAATGTCTCGCATTTGTATTTGCCATGGAAATATTAATTTTCATTTCCATTTTCCCATCACATTTCTTTTTCCCATGTACGCATTTAAAATGGTGTTATTTTAATTCTTAAAATTTCCGTTAACTTATAAAAAGTATTTTCAGTTGTAATAAAATTACTTGGAAAATATTTTCAGTTGTAATAAAATTACTTGGAAAATATTTTCAGTTGTAATAAAATTACTTGGAAAATATTGCCAGGTTGTAATAAAATTACTTGGAAAATATTTTCAGATAGAATATAATTACTTATAAATTTTTCCATATTTTTGTTTTTTAAATAACGTTTGATGTGTAATATGAATACTTTTTAGCTCACAGGCTATCAAAGCCTGAGAGCTAATGTGCCTGCCCGTTCTGTATGTATGTATGTATGTATGTATGTATGTATGTATGTACGTATGTATGTACGTAACGCGATAACTCTTGATAGAAACATCCGATTTGCTTCAAAATTTTTTTCTAGGTTCATTGTGATAAGGCGCTTCCCTGATTAGTTTTGGGAGTTCATTGGTTAAGGATAAAGGGGGGAAAACGGGATTAGTTCACCCCCTTAATTCAGATAAATGGGTTTTTCATGCAGAATCATTCGATTTGCTCCGTATTTGGTATACCGGTTTATTATGTTAAGGAACTTCCCTGATTAGTTTTGAGGGTTCATTGGTTAAGGATAAAGGGGGAAAAAGGGGTTAGTCCACCCCTTTTAATTCAGATAAATGGGTTTTTCATGCAGAATGATTCGATTTGCTCCGAATTTGGTATACCGGTTTATTATGTTAAGGAACTTCCCTGATTAGTTTTGGGGGTTCATTGGTTAAGGATAAAAGGGGAAAAGGGAGGTTAGCCCGCCCCTCTTAAATTAGATAAATGGGTTTTTCATGCAGAATGATTCGATTTGCTCCGAAGTTTGTATACCGGTTTATTATGTTAAGGAACTTCCCTGATTAGTTTTGGGGGTTCATTGGTTAAGGATAAAGGGGGAAGGGGGGTTAGTCCACCCCCTTAATTTATATAAACGGGTTTTTCATGCAGAATTATTCGCTTTGCTCCAAATTTGGTATGCCAGTTTATTATGTTAAGGAGCTTCCCTGATTCGTTTTGGGGATTCATTGGTTAAGGATAAAGGGGGGGGGCTAGTCCACCCCCTTAATTTAGATAAATGGGTTTTTTTGCAGGATTATTCGATTTGCTCCAAATTTGGTATACCGGTTTATTATGATAAGAAGCTTCTCTGATTAGATTTGGAGGTTCACTGGTTAAGTATAAAGGGGGAAACGGGGGCTAATTCCCCTTCACTTATTTTTTTTTGAGGGGCATTATTCTTTAAAATAAGACTATGATATACAATTAGTGTGAATAGCCTGTGAGCTCAATGCCATCAGCTTAGCTGGGCACTTTGCTTTTTTATTTGAAGTCTTACAGAATTTTGACACTAAGTTATGTGTAAACAGTAGACTCCTCGAATCCACACAACTTGAAAGTACAGGTTGTGCGGATTTTGGAATTTTGCAGATTTCTGGCTACTGCTTTTACATTTTTAAACGGTAATTTAAATGATATAATGCAATCAAAATCAAGGGCGGGGTCAGGGGGGGGGGGCATCCCCCCCCCCCCAATGAAGACGACCAGCATCATCTTTTAAACTAGACAAAACTAAAATGAAGGAGACGCTTCACCATATTACAGCACGGACTGAACGTATATCTATCACGTTGAATGAAAGCATATATTTATATCATCCAACCACACAGGAAAAACAACTGCTACGCAGCCCGGAAGTTACATGCTCCGATCTCTGGAACGCCAATGGAAGAAAGGACGAAACGTCATGCAAAACGAACGACCGGATGACTAACGCCATCTCGTGTTCATTTGTAACAACTCCTCAGTTGGTTCAGAAGATTTTGGATGTATTGCGTCACGGACGAAAACATGTACTAACGCGCCTATTCCGATCAAACGCTTTTCTCCTGTAACTCCCCTTTCCTCGTGGATTTGCGAGGCGCGTCTAAAATCACGAAACAGATCAAACGTGCGGACGGTTTCACTCTCGCAGAGCAATCGCAAATGAGGTTGTCACCTGATAACTATTTGCGGGAGGTACAAAAGACTCGTAAGTTGTAAAAAAAGATGGCGGACTTTTGGTAGCATAGCGCAGGGTTGCCAGATTGGCCTTTTTTAGGCCAAATCTGAGAAATCTGGCCTTTTTCAAACTCGATTGGCCTCAAAAAAATCATTTGGCCTTTTGGCTTTTTTCTGGCCTTTTTAGTATTTTGAAGTTTTTTTACGTTATTCATTTTTAAGTAGCATCGAACTTGTTAGTTATGGTTGATAGCATTTAGTGATCGTTTGGAATCCTTCATAAAATTCCTTCACCATAGTAAACAGATAGGCTGGCATGGCATGGGATGAGAAAAGCGACGCAGATAAATAATAATGTGTAAGTTAGAGTGCCTCAATATGAGAGTGGCGACATACGGAATATAAAATGTGGCTGTTTTAGACATCTCCGGACAAAAGCGAATTGCCAAGCATCTTAGCATGAATAAATTAATGCTCAAAATATCTCAAATTTAACAGAAAAATTCTACTTTATGAACATTTTTGACATTCTAGCACATTCTGAAAAGCAATTTATGGGAGATATTAGAAGAAAAAGACTATTGTTTAAATACAGTTGAAAGAATTGCATATTCTTTGCCAAAAACTTTAGAGATAACTCGTAATTTTGTTGCTGTTGTTGTTGGAACAGTAAATAAAATTAGATTCATTAATGATATAATCAAAAATCTGAAAATTTCGTGCAAAAATAGTAAGTAATTTAAGAAATATTGTGCACTTAGTTAAAAAAGAAAAGTAACTTTAAAGTATTCTTTAATCATCTTTTATAATCATTGTTTAGAGTTGCCATCTAGTGCAATTATGATAATTTTTTATGTTTGGCCTTTTTCTGGCCTTTTTTCTTCCTCGATTTGGCCTCAACTGATGAATTTTATCTGGCAACCCTGGCATAGCGTGCAAAGAACCATGTGACGCTTGCAAAATGCTGTTATAGTAAATTTTGTGCTGCAAATAAATAACACAGATTTTAAAAATCCCTTGTTATAGATAGGAGCTAACATCAAAACAAAACATAAGGGGAATACTCATTTAAAATACAGGTATGTGAAATGTTTTTTTCAGTGTTACGGTACCTTTTGATATGTTGTATTATCGTGAAAGATAGCATTTTTTTTTTTTTTTTTTTTTTTTTTTTTTACTACTATAAAACCTTTACTTTTTTTCTTAGTTATTACCAAGATAAGTCATATATCATTAGAATCTTGGTATTGACAGTTTTGACTTTTATCTCGTGAAAGCGAAATACTATCGCATCCATTAAAAAAATATTTGTTTACTTTTTGTAAAATTATGATATTTATTTAATTTCTAATAATTTAGTAATGAAGTTTTTATATCTTTTTGTTACTAATCCCTAAGAATTAGATTTGATGATTTATAATAATAATAATAATAAAGCTGACACATGAACTGCTGTATTTAAACAATAAGTTTAATTCCTTATTTTTCTGCAATAAGCAACAGACAATTTCCATGACTTGTGGATAAGTTATTTTCGATAACTGTAACGTATTAATTTGTTCAGCATTTTATGTTAATTTGAAATAAATTTTAAATGCACACGTAAGAAATAAAATTGATAAAATATAAATTTGTAAAGATACTTTTATTAATTAAATACTGTTTATCATCGAGATTTTCATTTTTAAAGCTTATCTGTAATCGTGCAATGAAGAAGTAAAAATATATATGATTACATAGTATGAATTATTAAAAAATGATTAAATCATAATTCTTGAAACTATATTGTGACATTTATAAATATGTCTTATCTTGAAAATTGTTTTTACTCTTCAGTATAATACAACATGTTAATAATAATAAAACACTGAAAACATTTCACATTGTGACTGGTTGAGAGTATGTAAGATGTATGATTGAGTATTTATTATGTGAAAGTATTTAATTCACAGAGATCAAATATTATTACTTATTCAGTTTAAGGAGGGGGGGGGGGATAAACTACTCTATCTGCATTACATCTAAGACAAAATAATATTAATAGTAAAGATGATAATAAATACTAGTCAGTTTGCAGATAACAAATGTCTGTATTATTTTCAAACTGAAAAAATCTAATTAGCTGAAAGTTATAATTTAATGATGTTTATTAACAAATTTAAGTTTTTAAGTTAAATGACTTCAACATTTTGGATTAAGATTAACATCTTAATTGGTATTTATTTCTCTAGTACTTGTTGGCTTAAAAAAAAATAAAAGAAAATCCTGCTGTATAGTACATTTCTCAAATAGGGTAGATGTGCCAGTAATAGACACCCTTAAGAAATTTCTTTTAAAATTATTTTTTATTAATAATCATTATATTCCAGTTTTTTCAATATTATATTAATCTATCAACAATATTTAACCATTCTGATAGTTTCATTTCCGAATATGAATAAAAACTCAATTTTAAATAACAGAAATATATGAAAACACCCCAAAACTCCAGTAATGGATACTCTCTGTTTCAGTAATAGACATCCCACAAAAAGTAACAGATATAATTGTTTTTATGACTATTTAGAACCAGAATTTAATGAAAGCATACTAATGAAACAAAACACTGATTTTCAAATAAATTTAACAATTAGGATGCCAGTATTTAATAAAATATTTGTGATAATCATTCACTGTTTGCATCAATTATTGTAATTATCAGAAGAGAGATATTTTAATTATTTTAGATGGATAGTTTAAAATACTAAATATCAAGCAATTACAGCTGTCAGATTATTGGGACAGTGGGAGATTTAAAAGTTAATAATAATAATAATAAAAAAGAAATAGTTTTTGAGTATTAGTGTATAGCAATAGCTTTATCTCACTATTTTTAACAACTTCCAGAGACTACTTGATATATTACTTGTAATAATTAATATTACAAATATGAAAAAAATGATACTGTGAGTTGGATATTTTAAACACTAAATAAAATAATTCTCAAAATAAAGCTGTAGAATTGATGTTTGAGGCCACTGACCTGCAGATTTACTAGTTTCATGATTACTATAACTTTAATTAACATTACAGTAATATATATATATATTTTTCAGAGATAAATAAGGGAACATTTAAGACAGATTTTTAACAATTTCTGTAACTTAATTGTTTTTATTTAAATGGGGAGGGTTAAGCTCTATGAGCCCCTGTTTGACTATGCCCTTAAATTATATTTTTTGCTTCTTGACTGGTTTGATTGCCATATTATAAAAAGTGCAAGTCAGAGTTATTATATACATAAAAAAAAAAGAATAAATTATTGAAATTTTATTAACCATATAAAATAACTTAAAAGCAGCTATTTATAAAAATTTTGGTGTTATTACATTTTGGTAAGTGTAATTTAAAAATTAAATTTATTATTTAGGTTTTCAGTTAAGTCAATATTTTATGTAATATAAACATTACTGAAATTGCATTTTTAGCAATGTCTACACGGGGTGTCCATTACTGGAAAATGACTAATAATAATGCAAGATTATAAAATATGCAAGAGGAAGTTATGAAACAAATAATAAAAGCTAAATTTTTATTGGTTATTTTTTTTTTATAAACCAAAACATTGAAGGGTGTCTATTACTAGCACATCTACCCTATATTAATTTACACAATAAATTATCAACTTTTAATTTAGTATAAATTTCGTCAGTGCAAATGAAGTATTGATAGGTCTATAGCAAAAGCTTGCTATATTAAGTATGGGTATAATGCTTTTAAGAGTTTTCTAACTTTTTCACTCTAAACAGTGTCTAAACAGTTTGTTTAAAGCTCTGAGCTTTTCAAGATTTCTAAATATATTGGAAAAGACACTAATTAAGAGACATTGATAAACATGTTATCATGAAATTTGATGTTTAAAAACTCTACACGTAGCATAAACGTACATTCCCCCCCCCCCCCTTCGTTTGTATTTAATCATTATAAATAATATGAAATGAAACTGTGTAACATAAATAAAAATAACAATTTCAATAATATTTTGTATTTTAATTTTCAGTTATATAAAAATATATGTACAGTTAGCCCAAGTAATAAGTGATTTTTAAAAGTGACAAAAATGTTAAATTGATTTAAATTGGGGTGGGTGGGGGGGCTCTTGTGAAAGAATACAATTGCATAGAAGTAGATGTTGTTTCGGTTTGAGCCTATATACATTATTCTTGTTATACAATTCAATTTAAGAAGTATAAATTAATAATAATAATTAATTAGTATAAAAGAACTTTTGTGATACAGCTAATTGTAAAAATAGTCTAGTATAAATAAGCTGAATGAAAAGAACAAGCAACCAAAATAAATTTAACATTGAGCTGCTTCAAAACTTTGCAAAAGGCGCCCGCCCCTTCTATAGTGATAAAATTAAAATAAAAAAAGAGAGAAAACAGGAATAACAATAACACACTCTGCTACTATTATTTCCCATTTTCTGTATCATTCTTTTGGCACTAAAGAAGGAAGCTTTAAAATAAATGCAAGAAAAAATTTCTCGAAATATTTCAGCTTTTCTTTGCGTTGATTTTTAAATATCACGTATTTATCGTAACAAAAATAATTTCATATGTATGTCATCAGTTTTTAAGTGCTCTCTCTGGTTTTTAAACTCTTAATGCCCCCTTCCCCCCTCCATCAGTTAGCCAGTATACATATATATATATATATATATATATATACTTAAAATGAAATCAAATGTCTAAAAATCAAAGGGAAAAAATAATACAAAAGTTAATCATAGGAACTTGTAAATGCAAATATATATAAAACTGGCTATAATATAGTATATATATATATATATATATATATATATATATATATATATATATACACCAACATATACTTTAAAACTGCAGCTATTATGGCGCCTATATGTGGTACCTCGATTTTTAATTCGTATAATATTTTTTAAATATTTTATTTAGCAAAGTATATGCTTATCTAGCGTGAATGACATTCATGCATCCTGCATCCAGAACCAATTTAAGTCATTTTACAGCCCTGCTCCTGATTGCTTTTTTGGAAGTTCCAATCTATAAATCTATTCTTACTGTAATGTATCAATCTGTTCTTTATTTTTCTTAAATGTATTTAATTGTGAGAAAAAATACCATCATAGAAAAGCTGAGGCTTTAAAGCTAAAGTAAAAGGTTAACATAGTCCGTAATTTTAAATTAATAAATTTTAATTTGATAGGAAAATAGGTGATACATTCATGGGAATAAGCTAGAGCAATAAAAATATTAATACGTAATATGAGCTTGTTATTAAAATAATACTCGGATATTAAGTATTTTTAAATTTAACATTTAAAAGAAATATTCTTCAACTGGTCAGCTATTATTCAAAACATTATATTCTGTCCCTTTAAAAGTTGTTGATGCACTCTCATTGGTTAATACATGCTAATATTCGATTAAAAATCGATTCTCTTATTCTTAAATCGTACGTGACATCAGCAGTTGCGGAAGGTGAAAAATGTTTGTTTGGAATAGCGACTTTCAGTTCTTTTCCCCCTTCTCTCGTAAACCCTCCCTTTTGCGGAATAGCTTTCACAACTTTGCGGGCGTTTGATCGGAATAGGCGCGTAAAGGCCAGCTCTTACGATAGAGAAGTGAAACATAAACAAAGTATATAGAATAAAGAAAGAAACTTAAAGCCTGGAACTAAAGCTTGGAAATGACATTAGAATAAAAGTAAGTGAAACTGAATAAAGTGTATTTAAATAAAGATAATGAATTAATTATACTTGTAAATAAAAGAGGTACCGTAAAATCCCGTTAATCCGCCCTTCCTGATTAAGCGCCCCCCCCCCCCCCCTCCCACTTTGTAAGCAAATTGGAAAATTCAAGAAATCCCGAGAAAGCGCCCTCCCCGCAAAAAAATTTCGGTGCGCACGTCAAGATCAATACCAAAAATTTTATCTCGCGAGTGATTTTTTTTTCATATGGATTAGAAAGGCGTAATTCTTTAATATATTGCAAACATAAATAGTAACATACATACTTTCGGCGTTAGCCCTTAGCTTTTGTTTTCATATCATCGAAAACGCAGTTCAGTTATTCGTTTTACAATTCGATTAAGAATCGATTCACGTCATTGAACTTTTCACCACTGATTGGTACTTCCTTTCTGTACAGCTATGTAACTTCATATTTATACGAATAATTAATATTTTTCATAATACTATTAGCCTTGTATATTATTGTTACTAAATATATAAAATAATAGTTATAATAATTTACAGCCATTTTTTGGTAACTTTTGGAGTTAATTTTATATCGTGTTGGTTTTCTTTCTTCTAAGTTATGGTAGATGGCGCCAAAATAACGCGAAATCGGATTTATTGGTATTATTTATTTTATTATTAAGTATTGAATTGGTGATTTAATTTGATATTTGATGGTGATATACATAATATTTACTTTATATACCACTATTTAAAATGAGTTAATGTAGTGATAAAGTTATTTTTTTAAATTAATTCTATGTCAGTCTGACTTAAATTTCCCATTATAACACATTTCCTCTGTTAAAAAAAAAAAAAAAATAGTTTCATTTACTATATTTTTCATGTTATTATTGTTATTTTTGTGACTTGTATTATTTATTTAACCTTTACAGAAAAGAAATGATGATTTAAAAAAAAAATATGATTATTTAATCTCCCTAATTTACAACAGATGGCGACACCGCATAAAATGTTACTAGTTATAGAAAGAATTTTAGGACATTTTGAAACGCAATTTCTTAAGTGTTTCTTAATTATTTTAAATTATTAAGTTCCTTTTATTTTTCTGTTACCATATTAATGATAAATATTAGAGTTGTTATTTATCTTATGACAGATATTAGTGTTATTATTTATCTAAATGCATTCCAGTTTCAAAACTTTTGAAATCCAGAATTTTCTATAATTTGAAATCGCCGTTAATCGCAAATTTATACCGTTTTTTCTATTTTGTATATAATTGTTTTTTTTTTCAAAATGTTTTTCTTTCCTCACTTTATTAAAATAATGCATATTTTGCGATGATCGGCCATTACCATCTCCCACCCCACCACCCATAGATAACATTACTACAATTTTAATACCGTGTAAGCGCCCCCTCCGATTTTTTTACGATTTTTCGTCATGTTTGGGGCGGGGGGGGGGGGATTAACGGTAGTTTACGGTAAAAGTGAACTGTTATGATAGGGATATGTACAGGGATGAGATAGGGTCTGTTCACCTAACAAATATATTTCATTAAAACGTGAAAATTTGGGCTTTGATTTGCCCCCCCCCCCCCCTCACAAACACACACAAAAAAAAATGCAGAAAACAAGCAGCTACCTGAAACACTCACATCCTAAAGCAGCATGTTCGTCAAATTACATTGGTGTTATGGCAGCTGTGCTGCCTAGTACTTTTTCGTATTAGAAACGGAATTTATAATTCTTTATGTAAAAATAAGTAAAAATCTCGAACTTAAACCCAAAATTCCTAAAATTCTTCGGTCAAAAGACAGAAATTTCTTAAAATAAGAGAAAAATCTCTTCAAATCACTGGGATATTCCGGCATTCTCGGGCCTGGAAATTTCGGCCCAATTAGGCTTCTACTGGAGTTCTGGATTGGTTTGGGTTATTCGCTTTTATATGCAAGTGTCGGGTCAGCGATAAATTTTTTTTGCGGGTCGGGTTTGGCTCGGGATGACTTATACTTTTTCCCTGCAAGTCGGGTTGACTTTCTTTGTTTCGGGTTCGAGTTGGGTCTTAATTCGCGCGGGTCGGGTTCTGGTTGACCCGATAATTCAAAAGAATGTCCAAAATATTTTTCAGGTTAAAAATCTATATACAATAAGACCACCATAATTAACACTCCCGAAAAACGGACATTCTATTTAGTGAACACTTTTTCAATTCCTAACACTTAAATATTTGTACGCTTATACCTGTTTGAAAAGTGGTTACCTCCCAATCTACACGCATGTAACGTGTAGGTGTGCATAAACTATCACAAATACGATGCATGTGTTATTGTGTGTATAAAAAACTAATTTTGGCAATACTTTCCATATTTTGGAAGAAGAAAAAATTGTTCTTAACACCTTGAAGGACGGTGGGATATAATATATCCCACTTAAGTTTTGTTCCAAAATGCCACACTCAATTTCAAAATTTTGAGATAAAATTTTGCTTAACTAATGTACGTGAAAAAAAAAATGCTTTTACTTGTTTGCAAATAAATTTGTTTATAAATCCTGGTGCCAGTCAATCATTTCAACATTTTAGTAACATAAGTACATTGCCTCTGAATGAGTTAAATAAATGATAGTTTATTATCACACTTCTTAACATTTTATTTCTCATTCAGTTAATTGAATATATACTCATTCATATTAAAATACGTATTTATTTTCATCTGATACATACTTGTGATCAAACTTTTTGTGAAAATCCCAGCAAACCAAATTGCAAAAAACCTATGAACCATATAAATTATTGTGTGTTGACGGGATTAGATTTAGATAGGTATTAGATTTAGCAGAGCGAGTTGAAAATGCCCAATGGAAACTTAAGCTGATGACCCCAAACCTGTGTACATTAAATAGCTAAGGAAGAATAAAAGATATGGTGGCGAAATAACTACAAGATAAATGTATAAACAATCTAACGTTTATTGAGCAAAAGATAAAAACAATATATAAGTTAACTTTATATGCATTCAGTAATTCATAAATATATTTAACAGTAACAAGATTAAAAGTGATCTAACAAACCCCATGACATTAAAGAGATGAAGTACTACATCAGAGAGTGACTGCCAATACGTAAAGTCCCATATACTGCTTAAATCATGCTGAGTCCAATGCTTCCATAAATAAGATTAAATTGATGAGAAACTTCTTTATAACTGATGACACTTCCATGGAGAACGTAGCGATTAACATTGCACGAAACTCAAATGATTTAGCTTTGAACTTCCCGACAAACGTGACTCCAACAACGATGTTTATTTAGAAACACTTAACACTGAGTCCACACGCTAATCCAGAGCCGATGTCAAAACTATCAAACTCTCAAAAGGTAATACGAAGCGTCAGAATCAAAGTAAATCATTACAATGTCAGCTTATAAAGATAGGCAGAACTTTCAGTTTCAAGTCAAACGCCATTTTAACAATCCAAGGACAACCAGCTGTTAATGACTGAGAATTGGAGAAGAAGGGACGAGGTAAGTAAGCAAAGGAAACATTCATATTTATACAAATCGAGAGAATAAATAATAACTCATCATGCAATCCAACGGGCAGCTAACGATGAATCCAGAGTGACGACATCGTGATGAAGTGTCGTACATCCGATATGCCGTAGGCTCGAACGAGAGACGCCATCTAGTGGCGATCGTGAAACCATACATCAAATGAAACAGTTATGTGCCGTTGAATGCGTGGGAGAAACGGATGGAAAATGGAAAGTACGATAAATGTAAACAGAGTGGATAAATTAAAGGGATGACAACAGAAGTTAATTTAAGGTAAGTAGAATAACGTTTAAATTAATAAAGATATGAAATGTATTATTTAATAAAAGTGAATATAGAGGAGATAGATATATTGCTATGTAAAAGTATAATGTAGAGGGAAATTCCCGGACAGTGGCAAGACAGAAGAGGGTAATTTACATATATCAAGTGTTATCAAATGTTCCGATTTACGCAGAATGCCCCGATTTTCAGGGAACCCAGGACCCGTCTTAAAGAACCCCTATGCGGTATGCTAAATGTTTCACTTTTTCCCATACCCAAATTACCTCAAATTTTTACGAGTTTAAATTAAAATATTATTCCTTAGTCTAAGACAAGAGAATTCAACTACAACCAGATCAAGTAAGTCGTCATAACGGGCCGGATGTTACCGAATACCTTATATTTTGCCTAGAACTTGTGTGCACTTCTGTTCAATGTTTATTCCATTGACTGCAATCTTTAGACGCCCCATACGAAATAAGGTTCAAGGAAATATAAGATACATGTGAAAATCCATTTGCTCACTTCAACCTTTTTATTAAAGAGTGTTTGGCGAGTATTTTTATAAATGAATGGGTAAACAAAGTGTTTTTATACTACTGTTCAAATTAACATAGTACCAAGCTGAAAACTGTTGTTCGCCCTAGAGATCTATACGGATCAGTCTCTGGCCCGAAGTGCGCTTGGGCCTATTTTCATTCATGGCACTCAAGCCGGACCGGACCTGGTCTCCACTCTTTTAGGTACGGGCCATACTTTTTTCTGAAGGACTGGGCCGGGACTAACTTATTTTTTCGGCACCGAACCAGCTCTGGTTTCAATCTTTCTAGTCTTCAAAAGGGCTAAAATTTTCAGCCTCGGCTTTCACCCAGCCCATATGAATATGGAAATCATTGTCTTGGCGTGGCTGGTCCTTTCAAAAACCAGTAAAATTTAACCAAATTATTGGCCAATTTAATTGACCCAAAAAAATTTAACTTTTATACCGGGCCGGGTTGGGCCTATATTTTTTTTGTACAGGCCGGGCTGGCATCCGGCCAAACTTTTAATTTTTATACCGGGCCGAATTTTTTTTCTATGTCTGCCTGATATTGGAAATTTCGGCCCGTGCAGACCTCTAGTTTGCCTGGCGCTTTATAAAAGGTAGATAACCATGCATTTCCCGTTATAAACGCAAACATACCATGCCGGTCCGGTCCGTCTACTGTTTTCGCATTTTGGCCAATAATGCAACAGTAAGTTTATAAAATTTTCCATTTTTGAGATGTGCGTCTACTTATGATTTGAAGCAGATTTTGGTCAAATGCATAATAAATTTAAATATATACAGTAGAGTCTCAAAAAATCCGCACAGCTTGGGACCAGAGGCTGTGCAGATTTTATAATTTTGTGGATTTTAGAGTTTTGTAGATTCTGTATTAAAAGATTTATTTATTTCAACATACCTTTTTTATTTCCCAGAAGAGCATGTAACAATTCAATTTAAGCAAATCAAAACTTGAATCTCTTATTTACCTGTACATTATCATTTTAATATCCAAAATTATTTTTTGTTAAATTTTTTAAGCATTTTTTATATAGTCCTTTGATTGAGAACTTCCATTTCCTCCTGTTGAAGTTTCTTTTGAATTCTGAAAATAGCCATTATTTCCTGTTGGTCTGTACAACTCCGCTGCTCAAAGAACTTCAAAATCTTCACCTGAAACCAAACCTTCTTCAAAAATTAGCTTTTTGTATTTTCTTTTGGCTTTAGTTTGTGGTAAGGTTAGGTGAAAAATCTTCATCTTAATCCTCATTTCGGATAAATAAAAAGCCAGGCCCATATTTTACATCATGCATTAATTAAAGCCTTGCATGAAATATAAATTAATTCGCTATTATCTTTAGTGGCCGATAGATGGTGCCACTACTAAAACTTTTCTGCGCTTGTTTATATCTCTTGTCGATTTCTATTATTTTACATTTTCTTGTATATAAGTTTCTGTGAAATAAAAGTGCTTTATTTGTGTAATATCCTGTGTCATTTCTATTTTCCCATAAATTTACGTTAAAAATAATTTAATTTTCGTTCACTGTTATTTGGAATAAAGATTATAAAGAATATTTCTTAATTGCAAATTTCATTGTTTACATTTTGAAATGTATGCGAATTTTAGAAGTGCAAATTTTTGAGACTCTACTGTATTGTCGTTTATATGTGATATATCTTTACTTTTGAGTTTTTTTTCTTTTTTTGGCAGGGCAAGGAATCATGGTACTGGTTTAAAAAATGTCGTTAATTGTTACCATGGGGAAAATTATTGATCCTCGAAAATTACTCAGTTTTTTAGGAAGAGGTGGTGTGTGTGGGGGGGGGGGGATGAATCCTCTTTTACCTTCTCTTTCATTTCTTTTTGTTTTATAAACCGAATAGTGTTAAAAAAACTTCTGAATGAGAATTTCTATTTGTTTAAAAAAACATTTATAGTTCATTTTCGGAATTGCAATATAATTAATTGTTATAAATAATCATTTTGTAGTTTTCATGAGTTTTAAAGTCACATTTTAAATGCATTTTTAATTGTACAAGAATTTTTCTTTTATTTGATTATTTTAATTTTTTTTAACAGATATAGTGAATCTTCTGAAGTGTCCATGTGCAGAACTGACTTTTACTGAAATTGAATCGTAACTGCGTTTTATAACCTGATTACCTCTGTGAGAAGAAAGACATCTGTAAGACCTTTGTATATTTGTACAAATTCTTTCCTTTTTTAAATGAATCAAAATATCTGCAAATGAACGAGTTGTAAGATAGAAAGATATTATCTTAATTTGAAAATATACATGTATTAAGAATTTCAAAGCATGGATGTTCAATTTATTGACACAAATAGCAAATCTTTTATCTGTGAGATATGCAATAAAATTTTTTTGCATAAATCAGACTTTGATCGGCACTATGCCATTCATACTGGAGATAAACCTTTCATCTGTGAGATGTGCAATAAAGGATTTTCCCGAAAATTTTATTTAAATGTACATATTCGTACACATACAGGCGAGAAACCTTTCATTTGCGAAGAATGCAAAGTTGGATTTTCTCAGAAATCTAATTTATTACAACACACCCTTATCCATACTGGAGAGAAACCTTTCATTTGTGAAGTATGTAAAATTGGATTTTCTCAGAAATCTAATTTATTACAACACACCCTTATCCATACTGGAGAGAAACCTTTCATTTGTGAAGTATGTAAAATTGGATTTTCCCAAAAATCTCATTTAAAACGGCACACTCATATCCATACTAATAAAAAACCTTTAATTTGTGAGACATGCAGTAAAGAATTTTCTGATAGATCTAGTTTCAAATATCACCTCTATATTCACACTGGGAAGAAACCATTTACTTGTGAGACATGCAATAAAGCATTTTATCAAAAATCTAGTTTAACTAAACATTGTCGCTCTCATACTGGAGAGAAACCTTTCATTTGTGAAATATGCAATAAAGCATTTTCTGATAAATCTGCTTTTAATTGTCACCTTCGTATTCATACTGGTGAGAAACCATTCTCTTGTGAGGTATGCAATAAAAAATATAGAAAAAAATCCCATTTAGACGAGCATCATCGCTCTCATACTGGTGAGAAGTCTTTCATCTGCAAGGTATGCAATAAAGGATATGTACAAAAATCTTCTCTAAATAAACACCTCTTTTTTCATACTGAAGAGAAACCTTTCATTTGTGAAGTATGTAATAAAGGATTTTCTCAGAAATCACTTTTAAATGTGCACTTTCGTATTCATACTGGTGAGAAGCCTTATTTCTGTAATATATGCAGTAAAGGATTTTTTTATAAATCTAGTTTAAGACGACACCTTCATAACTGTGTTAAATAAGTTTTTTTACAGCAATAAACATGGTTTTTTTTCTCAGATTTATTTTTTCGTTTTGCCCTATTTAGTTGTTACTGGATAAACATATTTCTTTCAAATGTGCAGCATTGAAAAATAGATTTTGTATAAAATCTCATTTAATTCTGTCATTTTATCTAATCACCTTATTCATTTACTACAATTTCAGGTATAAGCAAATTCAAAGTAAAACAATTTCGGAGATTTACACTTATAGAGTGTTGCTGACTTTATATGACTTACTAGGGGGCTATAAAGGCAAGCTACGCTCGCCAACCCTCGTTCAGACACCACAGAATCTAAAATCACGCTGATTGGTTTTTAACCCCTTAACCTACGATTTACGTCTCAACAGCTCCACGGTTTGGCAAATCCATAGCTACCACTAAAATTTAATAGAGATTTTCGCCTTGTTTAATCATGGAATTTCGACGATTAAATTAAACTATATTTACTGTGACATTTTAGTGGTAAGAAGAATTTACGTTTGGCTCGATCATCGTACGCGGGCTATGCCCGTCATTCTAGGTTAAGAGGTTAAAAGATTAGAGAAGATTAAATTATAATGAAAAAACCTATAGTGATCTCCCTGTAAACAGGTTTCCATTCAGTTCCCTTTGATTGCGAAAATTTAAGGCCAAATCAGTCGCTGTTAAGACATCCAATGGTTGTTTTCGTGTTTGATTAAAGAAGATCAGTTAAACATTTGAAAAGAAGCTAAAACAAAATTAAGTAAGCAGAGTCTTTGCTGACCGGTACTAGTTAACAGCGTTATAAAACGATTGACATAATACAATTACTACAATTTACTGCTTTAACCCCTTCAAGGGCGGTGGTTCATTTTTGGACCACTTAATTTTAATTCTTAAATGCCACATTGGCACCAGAATATTGGAATGAAAATTTTCTTTTTATGACAAAAGTATCAGTGTAAAGGACAATATTCTTTATTTGGGATTTCTACTTGACAGCAATTTTCGCTGGATGGATCACCTAGATATGATTCGAACTAGGATTAACGATTTCACGTGTAAAATGCGCCAAACCAGAATCCGTGATAGAGGTCTTCCTTCTATTTATCTTAAAATATGGTAAATACCGTCTTGAAGAAACGTATTTCATATGGGCATGAGATCTGGATGCCTGACTTAAATCAACATGGAATAACAAGATTACTCTCATGTCAACGTCTATGTCTGCTATCTGTCTTAAAGGCATATCGTACGATTTCTAATGACGCATTGTGTGTTTTGGTGGGTGCTCCACCACTTGACATAGAACTGCATTTGTCTTCTAAGCGTTATAATATCATTTATGGAAATGGTACAGTCTTGATTGACAATATGTGTTTTAAAGGTGAAGATTTTATGAATAAACTGAGGACATATAATTATCCTTACTTTTTTGTAAACTTAAATATAAAATTTGTTAAGCCAGTGGTTGATACAGTACCAGTGGTGAATCATCCGATATTGTATACTGATGGTTCTCGAATGATGAACAGTGTAGGAGCTGCATTTACGGTTTGGTATAGGGATTCTTTTATGCTAGACATAAGATTAAAATTACATGACAATAACTCTGTTTTTCAAGCAGAATTGGCTGCGATAGACGAGGCTATCAGTTGGTGCATCGGCTCCCCGCATGATTCATTTCATCTTTATACTGACAGCTTGTCATCAATTTACGCTCTTCAGCGCTTATTTCCATCCAACGGTCAGCTTTTTAATATCTTCAACTCTTTGCGCCTGTTACACAATAAAGTTATATATATTGGCTGGATAAAATCGCATGTTGGAATATCAGGAAATAAAAGAGCGGACATGTTGGCAAAATCAGTTATTATAAATGATCTGTATGATAAAGTTCTACGCATTCCTGCACCAACTTCTATTTTAAAGCGTCATTTTAAAACACTTCTACATGATCAATGGCAGGTTTCTTGGGAAAATTCGGAGAAGGGAAGAGATACTTATGCGATATTAAACAAGGTTGGCGATTTATTTCTATGTGAATCCCAGGTGATAGGTTATTTTCTTTCTTCACATGGAGCATTTCCACAGTATCTGTTTAAAATAGGAAAACGCCCAAATAACAGGTGCAACTGTGGTGATGTAGGAAGTATACAACATTATTTGTTTGGACATTGTCCGTTAATGCCTTGTACATTTAAATTCAACAGGAATTGTACACTGAGATGGAACATTCGAAACGTTCTCATCACCCGTTCAAACTATAGAAAACTGTGTGCTATGTACATCGCACTTAACAGGGAATACTCATTTATTGGGTATAGATTTTGATAATTTTTACACTTGTAACTATTTACTTCTATCATACTGTTAATACTCATCAGTGGTTTGCTACGGACATTACGTGGTTTTGTGACACTACATCAAAGGCTCAACATTGTGCCTTTTATGGTAACTGTCCTTTGTCTGACACTTTTGTTTGCGGTGATTTTCTCTTGAGGTCTGAACATTATGGTGATCTTTCTTCAAGTTAGTTTTCCTTATATAAAACTATTATGAACATTTTTCTTTCGAACACTGAACTCATTTGAACATTAGTGAACAGTGAACTTTAATGAACATTTACACTTCGTAATCTTGAACAAGGACTTATAGTCTTAACTTTTGTTATACATTTAAGTCACTTCACTATTGTTTTTTATTTTTATTATTATGATGAAAGCAACATCAATTGTTTTGTAGATTTACGATTTACTATGTAAGTTCGTCAGAATATGTGCCTTTTTCCTTGTTATTTTGGGTGCTTTCCGATGTCCGGCATCGGTGATTGTTGTGGGGATTTTCCACCGGAGCGTTACATCCTATGCTATTCTTTGGCTGGTGCTCCGGTCGGGTGATCAAGTAAGTGAACAAAAGCATTTTCATATTTCGAAATTTGTTTGTAAATTCTGGTGCCATTCACTGATTTCAACTGTTTACGAATAGAAAAACCTTGCCCCTGAAAGGGTTAAACGCATATTAATGTATTTATTATTTTAAAGTTTCCTTTCTCTTTTAATATTCATGTGTAAATACAATTTTCAATATTTTCCTCCTTTTAACATGTACTCATGTAATAGTAATTTAAAAGTTTTTTTCTGTTTTTAATAGCCATGCGTAAATAAATTTGTAATCATTAGGAAGTATTATTCTTTGCGCTGTTTTTAGAATTGAAAACAATCTCTATAATAATAGCCTAAGTCATGTGACTATCATCAACAGTTCCTTCGCTTTTCATAAGAAAGGTTTCCATTTTGATTAAAGAATCAAAGTTATTTTTTCGAATAAAACTACATAAAAGTTGCCATGATCGCAAAGAATTCTTGGTACTTTTATGTTAGCCGGGCTCAAATCTCGCCAATAGCTTTTTTTGGTACTTTTCCGTTATACGGACACCATGCAAAAATGTATGCTAATGTGCCAATTATTTCAATTGTGTTTAAGTGTTAAAATTAATCTAGTGTATTTCAAATCTGTTCGCGAAAAGTTTTTTCTTTTGTAAACCATGCGAAATATTGTGATTTGCTATTATTTGCTATACTTTATTGTATAACAGTTATTTGTTCACTTATTTTAAGTATATATTTGTGATTTAGTAAAATAGTTCGTAAAAGTCTGTAGTTTCCAAATGTTATATTTTTAAAAGGCTTACTTTACTATCGACAGTGTTTTTTCTTTTATTTTTCAAATGTTTCAATTCACGTGATTTTCATTTTGCGCTAACTATTACGTTTGGCGACAATGGTGTCCGTATAATGGAAAAGTACCCTTCTTTTTAACTCGTAAGTTAGCATTTTTTTTATTTTTCGAGTGGTAAATTAAAACGGTACTACTTGGTTATCCCATTGACCAGAAATCTATCGCCAGACTATAACATTAACTGCCAATAATGATTGATCGTAAATGTCACATTCACTTGACTGTAAGGAAGTTACACGTGTATACACCATCAAGTTATTTTTATTTCGACGCTTTATTTATATTTGTATTTTTATACTAATTTATTTGTTCTTTCGTTATTTAAAATAAAAATTACATCAACTTGTATAATTTGGCGATATTGGTCATTTGCTTTGAATTTGAAATTAAATGTCATGATGTGTTGCATTACTTAATATTTAACACAGATGTCATATAAACACCGGGTTTGGCGGGATTTTTTTTTACGACAATTTGGCGAAAACCTCGTTTTTGAAAATCAGTTACATATGTATTTTTTAATTATTTTTCTATTATTTTTAAAATGAAATAACAATAAATAAAAAGAAAATTAATCAATAACTATAGAATAAAGCAATTTATAACATTTTTTTTAATAAAAATAAAATAATTGTAAATAAACATTTATTAATAAATAAGTAACAATAGCCGGGTTACCATGTCAAGCAAAATAACACCATTGTTGCGCCAATTAGGTACCCCAGTGCGTATATGACATCTCAGCCTAACATTTTTCTTTTCGTTTCATTTAAAAAAAAAAGAAAAAAATGAAAGCCATTAATTTTAAATGAAAGTTTTGTATTAAATAAAATGGTAATGAAATATTAAAAAAAAAAAAGCATTGTTCGTAGCATAGATTTAAGGGAGGCCAAACTGGTCGCCAAATTAGTTTAAAATTATAACCTTTTCTGAAATATGAAAAAAAAAATGTCTGCTGTGATTGAAATTTGAGTTGCCATCATTAGAAAAAAGTATTTAAAATTAGAAAAAAATTAATATTTCGAAAACTAATTCGAATTTAAAAATTCTAATAGCAGTTTTGAGATCTGCGGATCAATATGGATTTTTTGTGTTAATTTCATCGCAAAGTATTCCATATTTTAAGAGAAATTGCCGTGAAACATAATCAGTTGTTTAATCAGTCGTTTCATAGAATAGTTACATAAATTCATTTCAATTCAGTCGTTTCATAGAATCGTTACATAAATTCATTTCAGTTCAGTCGTTTCATAAATTTGTTTCATTAAAATTTTATATATATAGGGTAGATATATAGAATTTAAACCTTTGATGGCATACTTACAAAATTTAAAAGAAATATTACATTTGGAATGGTCATAAGAATTTTAAATGAGAAAAATTGACAGAAGTTTGATCATGGATTAGGAAGCCTGAAATTAATTTAACTATTATTTTTGCATTTTTTGTGTATGTTAAAAAAATACTAAAAAAAAAAAAACAGAATTTTCCATATTTTAAAATAAAATTAATCTTGCAATACTGGTTTTGACACGATTTTGAAGTCCAGGTTCCATATTTTTTATTCTCTACTTCTTCTTTATAAGACATATTATGTTGTTTATTATACCTAAATAAAAAATAAAACTTCAAAATCCATAAAAATTTATCGTAATTTTTGTTATAATTTTTAAAAAATTATCTGAATTTCAAATATAGTTTGTAAAGAACTTAATTTACTTTTTTATGTCAATTTGGTAATTTGTTAGAAAGTTATTATGATAAAACTGCCAAAAAACGGTGCTTTAAAATAATTATGTTTTGTATTTCAAGATTTCTCTTCTCAGAAATACTGATATAAGCAGCTCAACATTTACGGTTTGTACGACCGCAATTTAGAGACAAATAAATAACTGGATCAATTGTATGAAATTCTTAAAGGCGAAAACATAATAAAAGTGAGAACAGTATTAAATATATTTTTTGTGATTTTAAACTTTAATGGCCCCCTTTATCAGAAATACTGTGGAGGGTTTAAGATAAAAATCATCATATTCACATTGAACATAAAACTTTTATTCGCAAGTATTTTGTTCAATTCAAATCTTAAATGTACATATCTATTTATATCAATACAATTAATCTGGAGAGAATCTTTTAAGTTTCGAACAGATTACTTTTTTGCTCAGCAGTACCTTTCATATGGTCAGTGTTCATGCACTCTCTTTTATGTGGTCAGTCGCCAGAAGCTTGTCTAAAAGTCTGAGATGAAGAAGCTTGACATGACTGTTAAACACTGCCTCTTTCTTTTGTTGATGACCACAGAATCCTTGGAAAAGAAAAGCCAATGGAATGATTTATGAATTTTTGTTGGGGATTGCTGAAATCCAATATAAACGCAGCATTATTACATGTGAATCAAGAACTCAATAGAAAGAATATTGAATAATAAAATGGATAGCAAAACTTCAAAAAGTTTAATAAATAAGTGACTGTGTTTACAGGAAAAACCTTTCTTTATATAGAAGTATGTTTGCTTCAGAAAGTCCAAGTTACATTCCTATTTGAAGAAAAGTTCATCGTAATTAAATGACTTCTTATTTGAATTACAGTAAAAAAAAAAAAAATTATGTGTAACATGCGAATCTGATGGTCAGCATTTGTGATGTATAACATATCAAAAAGTTTTAATTCTGATACATATGCATAAATGTTTAATGGCATTAAGTTATGAATCATATTAGTCCAGTAACTTTAATCGAAATAGTTTTTTTTTTTTTTTCATAATAATTTTAATCTATGGTTTTTCTTAACAGACAGCTTTTTTATGTTTATTTAAATGATACTCCAAAAGTCTCTGATATTTTACTGCATGCTTAGTTTTTTTTTTACAGGGGGAAAGGAGCTTGAAATTGTAATTTAGCTAAATAGGCAAGTAGTGCGTAATTTTCTATGTATTTTTTTGCTCTGAACCGAATAAAACCAGATTCAAGTTGAAGCAGTCAATAATTTCTTTGTTAACTTTTTATGTACTGAATTATGAATTCATAAAAATTTTATCTTCTAAAGCATTTTTCGTGAATTGTTTAAACTACATTAGAAGATTTACATAATCATTTAATAAATTTTAGAATGATAAATTATTAATTTGAATTTATAGGGATTGTGTGCACTATTTATAACCCCACTCAAATCTTTTATTTTAAATATTTTTCTTAGTATTTTGTAGAGTTAGGAAATGTACAAATATAATGTTCTTACTATAGAAATATTTCCGAATTGCAAAATCCCCCCCCCCCCTTAACGCCAAGAAAGCTGAAAAGATGTAAAGGTAAAAGAAATCATCCTTTTAAAAATACTATTTTTGTGTCGTGTAATCAATAATGCTTTTGGAATAAGATAAAGTAATGTATCTATAACTCATTCTAAACTGCATTACAACTAATTGATGTATTGCATGAATTTTATAACAAGTTATTTTAATTGTAGTACTTATAAGTACTGTCAGTAGATGAAGGGTTTAATGTAAAAAAAAAGTCATGTATTATTTCTTGTTAAATATGTCATAATTTCATTGTAGGTTCCACAATTGTTTATCTTCCAACATGTTCACAAAATAGAAGATTCATTTATTTATTTATTAGACTGGCCCTGTTAATTAGTGTCTAAAATACACAAAATTCATGAAATTAACTGACAAGTGCATCGATTTTCCTTATACCTCGAAATTTAATTATTTGCTACTCTGTATGCATTAGAGGTCATTCGTCCAGGTATATACTGTGTGAAGTGGATACTTATCCTCCTAGTATTGAATTGCTCTCTGATTTCAAGGCCATTGTGCCCAAGTTATTGCTCTTTCCGATGAAAAAAAATCAGCTCTAAAAATAGAAAGGGAGTTGAGGAGCCTTAAAAAACATACAATAGGCCAGGGACGGCGAACCTTTTCTCATACACGTGCCAAATTTTTTCAAAAATTATTTTATATAATCATAACGTGCCAAGAAATCTCCCGCTCCGTTCTCAAAAAATATACAATAGACAGTAATGAGTCAAAGTTACTTAGAATTTTGTTATTAAGATTAAAAATATAGAAGTTATATTTTAAAAAGTTTTTAAAAATGCAATTTCTATAATTTAAAATAATTATTTAATATCAGGTTCATTCTTTAGTTCCTTTTAACAGAATGCAACTTGGAGTGGAATCAATTGTCAAACGATTTCTACCTGAGTATTAATAATTTATTTTTTTAATAACGATCCTCAGGCATAGGTGGAAGAAAAAAAAATGTCAAAATGGCTAACATCAGTATCTTTAAAAATCCATACATGTCTAGAATTAAATTCTGAGTTAGCTTAGTTTTATCATCATCATTTTTGTTTATGATGCCTTATAATCTTTCTTTTTTCGATAGTTTTCAAATTTTCGTTTGAATTAATAAATATTTCATCCCATATTGAACTAGATTGGAATTACATATGCTGCATTTCAATTTCTCCAATTTCTAGTCAAAAGATTCGACAATGCTCAGCAATTATAAATTCGTACATTTTGTCTAATTTGACTGTTTTATGATTTAGAACATCAATCAATACGTGCCGAAAATATTATGTTGCGTGCCACTCTTGGCACGCGTGCCATGGGTTCGCCAACCCTGCAATAGGCAATAGGGGTCAATCTATGGATTTTTTTTTTCTTGGGGCCCATTTTGTGAAAAGTAAAGTTTATTTTTGTCCAAATTATTATATTTTTCTGAAAAATAACATTTTATAAAGAAAGATGATATTCTGTTGTTCGAATTCAACTGGTGAACTTGTTTTGTTTGTAAATTACATATTTTAAAACTTAACAAAATAAAAATAACGAACAGTATGTTTTTATGGAATAGAAATTTGTGAAAAGGCCTGTTTTATGGAAAATAATTTTGTGAAAGGTACCTGTTTTATGAAAAGGACTTTTGTGAAGGGGTTTGTTTTATTAAATGGATGTTTCCAAAGGGGCCCTAAATAGACCCCAAATTTTCCTTGGATCGGCCCCTGTACTAACACACCTATAGTTCAACCCGGCCATTCACATCGCCTATACTATTTGGCGTATCTGTTCTTCTGTTTAACGCATCTAATTAATATTTGATACAGTTTAATATTTTGTACTTTTAAGAAAGAAGCATTTCTACATAAATTCTCCAATGCATTGCATTAATATCCGCGTATCTGTTCTTTTGCTTCTTAACATCTAATTAATACTTGATAAAGTTTTATATTTTGTACTTTTTAGAAAGAAGCATTTTTACATAAATTCTGCAGTGCATTGCATTAATATCCATCACAGGGTGACTACAGAAATTGTGAAAAAAAGTTCCCTGATTTCCCTGACTATCTTTATGATACTGAATGTTTATTTTTGTATTTACAATAAATGCATTTTATTCTTTAGCTTTTGTCGTGTTTTTTCTGAGATAATTAAGTCACTTTTAACCAGGATTCGTTTATATATATATATATATATATCTTGATATATAGGGGAGGGTAGTACACAGTGAGACGAAAATTATTATTACTTAACAAATGGCGACGATTTTTATTCTTTTGAAAAGTTTTTTGCTACATCTTTAAGCTACATAAATGCGCTACACATGTATAAATGGTTTTAAAAAAGTTATTTATAAAAGCACAGAAGCAGCATAACGGAGTATCAAAAATTGTCTCGCTGTGTACGACAAGTAGTACACAGTGAGACAATGTACATATTTTCATAAATCATACATTTTTACACTCAATATTTTTCTGCAGTTTATGATTTCTAATTAATATTTCTATATTTTCAAAATATTAAAAATATGAGTCTCGGGTGGACAATGGCAGACCTTGGGCTACCTTCATGCAAATTTTCAGCCTCTTACGTTTAGTAAATTTCCCTAACCATCGCACGCACACACACAGAGAGAGAACCTTTCTTTTATTAATAAATAACTTTTTTAACATCAGAACCACATAGTAGGTACACAATAAGACACGTCTCACTGTGTACCACAACTGTGTGTTTCACTGTGTACTTTCGTTACGTTGTAAAAAAATGGATGCCACATCTATTACATCAATTTCATCGGTTTAAAAAGTTTATGTCGTTTTGCCGAAATCGTCTATTATTAGATATAGCTAGGTTTGGTTAAGTAAATATATGTCATACTGAAGGAAATAAACTCTAAAATAGACGTTTATGTAACTTTAACCACTATAAAAAAAAAAGGAATTGTTTCCTATTTTGTCGGACGAGTAACTGAAGTGCCGAAACTACATCCACGTGTTGCATAAGATGAGGTCGTTATGTGTGTGTGTGCCGATCTTGAAGAAAAAGTTACAACTATATGTCAAAGTGGCTGCTGTCTCACTGTGTACTCCCCTACCCTATGTGATATTTATTTTCAAAATATCACGGTTCTTGATATTTTCATGTATCTGATGTTTATTTTCAAAATATTTTCAGTCAAAAGAAGTGTAAATGAACTCTGCAACTGCTATTGAAAATTAGCTCATCTGTAAATTAATAACTAAAAAGAAGTGTGCTTTTGAACAACACCTCCCAACCCTGTCTCAATTCAATTTTTAGACTGCACCTGTTAGAATGGGATAAAGGGGTTAATTGGTGATTAGACTTTAGAAAAAAAATCTTAATTTTATAAGCTTTATGTTTGAAACTTAAACTAATTTTAATTTAAATGTTGAATTAATAATATTAAATTAGAACAGCCCAAGAAAGAAAATCTAACTTAGCAGTTGTTTACAGCTTCTCCTTCAACAGCTACATTAGAAACAATCTTTCTAGTTTTGGTTTAGTTCAGTCTAAAATTTGCAATAGGTTAGAGAATGAAAAAGCAGACAAACTTACATTCATGTTCAAATTCTTTAATAGGAAAAGTAAAAAATAATTCTTTTTAGTGTTCCGTACTTAAAAAGTAAAAACGGAACCATTATAAGATCACTTCTGTGTCTTATCTGCCACAGCCATTTTACTCGTAAAACTATGGAACGTGAAAAGTTCAAATTGGGGGAAGTAATAAAGACTATTGACCCACATATTTTCAGATTATTAAACATTCATAAATATAGTATTTAGTAAAAATGTAGAGGGGCTAATTAAACTACTTGAAAAAAACCTCTTTTCTTTGTATATCGGATAAGGTATCGTGTTAACCCTTTCCGGCACAGTGTGCCCGGGTCGGGATACCTAAATTTAATTACAAACTTACGAACGGCACCAAGAATATTTTAGTAAAATTTTGCTTTTACAATGAATAGCTAAAATAACATCTTTTTAATTTCTAAAAAAGTCGTTTTAAAATTCCGGTGTCAGTCAATCATTTCATCATTTTACAACAAAAATTGCGCGTGCCGGAAAGGGTTAAAGCTTTCGTAACGCTGAACTCAAAAATACATTCCTTTTCATTTTAGGTATTATACTTTAAGAGATATCGTCGAAAATGTAGCGCAAAAATATGTTCCCGCCCTTCTAATTCCAAATCTACTGAAACTAAAATTATGAAAAAAAATAGAGGTAGTAGACGTTAATTTAAACCTTGAAGGAACATTATAGCGATTACCCTAGGTCACATAGGTTTTGAGAAAATCGCATTTTTCCGTTACACACAAATTTCGATTTACGATATTCAGCAAAAGTATAGAGCAGCGCCGGAGGTACCTACCGTAGCAGAAGTATAAAAGCATTGTTGATAATGATTTTCGAAAAAAATCGTCAGTAATTAGCCGAGATATGTCCGTCTGCATACGGCCGGACAGGGCTGGACTCGCTAACGAGCCCCAACGTGTCGGGGAACATACCGGGAGAGACGTTAAGCTCTAAAGGGCAAGCCTAGCCGGTCCTGAGCAGTCTCTTAGGCTGCCTAACCCTTAAATATACAGACGGTTTGGACATACATAATGACAGGGGCGGCGTACTCTATGTACCATCAGCTTTTAAAGCCTATAGTTAACAACCTTTAATGATATACAGGGTGTCTCAAAAGGTTGTTTACAAACTTAACACGCCGGTCTGTCATATCATGATAAACAACATTTACATAGGAACTTGTGTTCGAAAATGCAAACTGCGACCGCTGCAGGGGGCGATGAGCGCAGGCTTACGGGAGATTAAAAAACGTAATCATTTCAGGCGAGGACGTTGCAGGAGAAGGATGAATCGGTTTATGTAACGCAGAATTGGCCGATATGCAGTACATATATGGCGCCGCGGATGAAAATGCACCAGCCGCGGTACATATGTACCTTGAGCACTTCCCAAACAGACGTCAGCCAAATCGTGCTTTTTTTGGACATCTGCGTGATGAAGGAGTTTTCCAAGTAAGTAGCCACACCGGACGAGAGCGCACTACACGCACACCTGTCGCAGAGGAAGCTGTGCTACGGGAATTTGAGAGGAACCCACAAAGAAGTCTCCGAGAAAGGTAACGCATCCTGGATGTACATATTTCCAGTATCATACGCATATTGCAGGAGGACGGGCTACACCACTAGCACGTCCAAAGAGTACAGGCATTGTGCGATGCCGATTTTCCTTATCGCGTCGTATTCGCACGCTGGTATTTGCAAAAACTGATCGTGGAAGCGGCGGCACGCGTCCGTGACATACCTGCCCATTTTGAACGGGTCCGTGAATCCATGCGTCGACGTTGTGAAGCATGCATTGCGGCGAATGGAAGGAATTTTGAACACCTTCTGTAAATTAAACCATGTTCTTTAATAAAAGTCATATTAATACCTCTTTCGATATCTTTTCTTTCTTCCCCTCCTCACCTGCGCTCATCGTCCTCTAGCGGTCGCAGTTTGCATTTTCGAACACAATTTCCTATGTAAATCTTGTTCCTCGTCTTGTTCCTCATGATATGACAGACCAGCATGTTAAGTTTGTAAACGACCTTTTGAGACACCCTGTATATGTGTAATGCAATGTCCAGTAGCAGTAGAAAATCAATGAACATCAAATTGTTAAAAACGGCCTAATTTAAGGGGTCTCGGGACACTTAAAATTGGAAAAAATGAAAAAAAAAAGACCATTTTCAACATTTAATGTCTTAAAATGTATATGATTTTAAAGCACGATTTTTATTGGGATGAAAGATATAAGTATGTTCTTTCATTTCATGTATTTAAAAATTCAAGATGCAGAATTAGTATTTAAAGGTGGCTCGAAACTGTCAGACATTCGTCGAGCAGAAAATTGGTATAACAGCTTACGCGCAGGATTACAAAATAGATATTGCTACTAGAATGAAAATTTTGGTGCCTACTTCTACTTCAGATTTTAATAATTACCCTGAACCTAAATAAATTTGTATTTAAAGCATTTTTATATTTTTAATGCAAAGTTGTTTTTAGCTAATACAAAATTTTGAAAATTTCAACAGCATAATCAACCTAAAAATAATATATATATTTTTTTAACAATAAAGAGGAAATTTTAGGTTCAGTTTATACAGAATAGCATGAAATATATGGTCAGAAAATTTCATGAAAAAATATTCAGACATTTTCTAGGTATCCTGCGCGTTAAGCCCAAAAACGTCATTTGGAGAAAAATTACTTCAAAATTCCGGAAACGTCGCACTGTGGGGTATTTGAAGAATCTGGCCGGCCAAAAGTCGATTTCATAAAGTACAACGCAGGATCGAATGGATGGATATAAGTTAAAACTGAATCATTGGGGAATCACGTGATGCAATTTTTATCTCCTTTAAGTGAACGATGACCTCCGGCTATCAGTTGAAACTGGAGTGTTGCGTTAAGTGCATGAGTGTCAAATTGTTCTTCATCGTGATTTTCTATTTTTGAATGGGAATAACTTTAGTTTTGGAAATATTTAAAATTTAATCGTTGTGGATAGTGAAGAGGCAGGTATGTATCATTATTTTTTTAAACTTTGAATTGAGAAAGAAATAGTTTTAGTATTTACAAAATTAATTTAAAATAATGCATATTTTTCTATTATTTTTTCCTTTGTTTTCCAATTCACGAAGGGTTAAGTTATATTTCCAAACATTTCCAAGCAAAGTTACTTGTTGTACCAATAAATATACACTCTTCTATTTGTGTTTTCGTTTAAAGTAGTTTCACCTTCGTCCCCTTTTTAAAATGAAGGCGATATAAATATGCGCTTCCAAAATTCTGAGTAAGCATACAAAATTACTATATATTGATTTTTAACTGATATTTATCATATAAATTTTAATAGGAAAAAAATTGTGATTGATTAGAAAGTGATCACATTTGTTTATTTTTCAGTCATTTTGATTGAAATTAAATTTATATAATTTAAAAAAAAATTGCTTTAAAGTAATGTATTCATTCCCTTTTATCATTGTTAAGCACTTTTCATAAAATTGAAATAATTTATTGCTCGCTATTAACATTTGTTTATCTAAAAAATAAGTCGAGGTAATTTTCCATATGTTTTTGTTAAAAGTTAGCGAAAGATTGTGAGATTTTTTTTTTAAATAAGGGATAAAATGATGTTATCTATCTAAATTGCATATAATTATTATGCATTCTTTTTTTTCATATTTTGTATTTATTTTTATTTAGGGCCTTTGAATGTCGGACTAATGACTCCAAAAGAATTTTTAAATATTATGCAACAGCAGAATTTGCCAAACATTAATCATAGATTAAATTATTTTGAAACTTACCTTCTTATTAGCGATAATTTTGATGATGATGAAATTTAAAACCTGAAGCACAATTTCTCCCAATTTTAATCTCAGTTCAAGAGCAAATGGATCGAAGCCCATTATATGTTAGGTAAATTTGAGAAAAATAATAAGGAATGGCTTGAAGGTACAGTAGAAATTTCAAGAAAAATAAATTGACCAGGAAGGCCAGCAAAAGCTTTCACTGAATTAAGTGACAGGTCAAAGTGGAGAAAGTCTGAAAGTTTGAGGAGCTCGACTGATGTGGAAGTACTTACACATGCCGCTCAGATAAAGTTAGAAACCTCAGGGAAGAGGGATGCTGCCTATGTTCTGAAGGCATTAACATGTTCACCAATGCGAGCAACAAAATAAAAAAAGCATATTTGAGAACTCAGCAGACGGAAAAGAAAACACAAATATCACCTTTACAAGTGTTATCATTATTTGTCGAAGCTAACCTTTCGAGGAATCAATACGAAATTATAAGACGATATCAAAAATATGCATACCCTTGTTATAGTCTTCTACAATGGTCTAAAATTGATTGCTATCCAGACAAAGAGTCTTTTAAAATTGCTGAAACTTGCGCTGAAATTAATATTCAAGATTTACTTAATTTAACAGTGACACGATTATTCATTTATTTGAAAGAAGTTTTGGAAAGTTTAAAAGAAGATGAAAGAAGTGCATTAATTCTTATATATAAATGGGGCATTGATGAAAATTTAATATATCGATTTAAAGTTATTCTTGAAATCATATCCAGTGGCCACAAAATTCACCTTGATAAATTTAAGGAATATACAGAAAAAACAGTAGAGCTCTACGTCCAATTATATAAATGGTATCCAATGTCACCCACAATGCATTACGATTACAGACGAAACAGATTACGATTCTGAATTATCATCTGATTAAAAGATCCCACCTTGGTGATTTACAAACTAATTGTTCTTATCATTAATAATCTGTTTTTATAATTTATTCAATTATTCAATATATTATTCCATTTTTTATCAAAATTATCATTTATTTTATAATACTATTTATCATGATTATCATTTATTTTATAATATTTTTATCATAATTATCATTTATTTTATAATGCTATTTATCATAATTATCATTTATTTTATAATACTGTTTATCATAAATATCATTTATTTTATAAACTAATTTTGATCAATAAAAATCAGTACGAAGTTGCAAAACATCCATGATTTTTAAGTTATTAAACAATATTTATTTCAAAAAGTGCATTTATTTACTGTTTTAAACGTTTAAATTAATTTAAAAGAAAAAATAATTTTGGCCGCCCAGATTTGTGAAATACCCCACTGTGCGTCGCTTCAGCTATTTTGCGGGTATAATTCTAAAAGCCATAACTTCTGTTCTAATGGGAATTTCAAAGAAACAATTATATCAAAATGTTCTGAAAAGATAGGAGTTTAACATCTAAAAAAATTAAAATTTCTAAAATTTTGAAGCTTTAAGAGTCCTGAGACTCCTTAATTAGAATGAATCACATAAATACTATAGTATTAGCGACTAATTAGTATTGAGTGGAGCTCTCAGTCAATACGCCTCGAGTGACTTTGAAAGTTAATTAAAAACCTATCTGGAAAAATGCGGCACGGACCAGGGGCGGACTGGCCCACCCCGCTACCCCGCGATCGCGGGGTGGGCCAAACGGGTGTAGTGGGCCAAAAAAATACTTTTTTTTCTTTCTTTTCAATGAAACTAAAAAAAAAATAATTATGAAACTCAATTTTTCTTGATAGCAGAGTGGGCCAAACGAGTGTAGTGGGCCAAAAAAAAAACATTTTTGTAGTTTTTTTTTTCTTTTTAATAAAACAAACAAAAAAAAACCTATGAAACTCAATTTTTCTTTTCCTTTTTTTTCCGTGAAGCATTTTTTTCTTTTTTTTTTGATCGGGTAAGTCTTAATTTCTACCTTCCCTCTCCCATCAGCAGTTGTTGTCAGATTTATGCACATTACTCATTTTGTATAGAAGCCGGGAGATAGGGGATAAAGTAAAAAGCACATATGGTCAGTGAAGGGTGGGAAGTTGTTTGGTGGGATGGGTCTACCTGCGGACACTTGCGTAGTAACAAAAGATAGCCAAGGATTAGCTTACATATCTAGGAATAATCTTCAGATCAAGTATACCGGGAGGCATGGATTAGCTTATAGAGAAAAACGGGAGGAGGCAGCGGCAGACTTGAATAATAGAGACGTTAAACAATAAACACGGCAATTTTTTAGAATTGGTAATGCTGTTATGTAAATATAATAAAAGTTTGCACGGTTATGTAGTACAGGCTATAGGGGGAAGTCAAGAAAAAGGATCTTCAGAAAGTATGATGAAGGCTAGAATAGAGCAGAAAGAAGAACAAAATGAAAATCCTAAACGGCATGGAAGAGGTCCGTTGATTACATTCCTGTCAAAGTAATTTATAAATCAGTTAATTGCTTATCTCTCCATTCAGAACCAAATAAACATTGCCGATGATGCAAAACAGTCAGGTCCATTCAGCATTGAAGTAAATTTCACAAAAGATATATAGGTAATGGAGAAGTTGGCACTTTGTGTTCGTTATGTGCAGTGTGGTAATGTGAAGGTTAGTTTTTAAAATTGGTTGATGCCCCCAAAACAACAGGGAAAGCCTTCTATCTCCAAGTAAAAGAGGAACTTAAAGTTTAAACTCCGTTCTTCACAAATAGTTGGCACATCTTTTGATGGTGCAGCAAATATGAGTTGGAGATATAAAAGCCTGAAAAGGACAATACAAATACTACATGTTCATTGATATGCACATGTGCTTAATTTGTTCCTGGCAGATGCAACAGAATGTTCTAAATTGACAACGAACTTCATAGTCTTAATGTAAGCTGCAACCGTGTTTAGCTCATAGTGATATGAGCTAATGAAAGCATGGACTTCAGTGAATAAAGAGTCTGTAGGTGGAAATAAACTTCTTCACCGATTACAAAAAGTAAGCGCTACTAAGTGGTGGATTAAGGATCCAGCACTTAATAGAATATTTGGTGAGTCTTCCATATCTTTTAAAGACCAATATAAGTTTTTAACATTGCTTAAGTGCCTACAAGATATCACCGAAATGGACGATTTCCCGTCACATGTATCTTTTTCAGCAAGATCACCGATTTATAGTTGGTGCAAGTTTCAGCCTTGAAATTGAGAGTTTCCTACCAGAAAAGAGAATATATATCAAAACATAGATGTGGTGAATATTCTCACGATGAGGCAAGAAGTATTATCGGATCACCATCTGACTTATATAAGGTAAACGTGTATAATGTCATTTTATACACAGCTATTCAGCAGTTGAATACACAATTTACTGGAAATGACTTGCCCATGAAAGACATTGCGTGGTTCGATCCTCGCCGCTTCAGTGAGGTTAAATTTTTAAATGAACATGCTGAAGAAGCTCTTAGTACTCTGTCTGGCTTGGCGAAAGTCATGAAAGACTATACCAGAAAATAGTTGCTGCAATTTTCCCGTCAATATACTCATTATAATCCGTCGCTATTGCAGCAAAATATCTCGACATTGGGAGCTCTACGCTGCTTACAGCAAATAAATAAATAAATAAATAAAACAAAAAACGGGCGATTCAGAAGAACTCATTTAAGATGATGAGGATTGCTGTAAAGTTAATAAGAAATGTAAAAAATGCCTGTCTTGTGCATTAGAATTATTGTGCGAGTTGAATGCCTATGGTCGTATTTATCCAAAACAAAGATGCGACTATTTAGTGTCGAACACGTAAGCGTACATGTGTGTATGGGCGGGGTGAGTAGAAGAACAGGCTTTATAAGTGAGAGTAGCAATTTTCACGTTTTGTTCGCTCGCAGACCTCGCCGAATATCTTAGTGTTTTTTTGCTACATACGGTGAAATTCAAAAGCAGACAGCAAAAATGAGTAACCACCAACGTTTGAATGCTGGAATGAGGTCGCAAATAGCGGAGAGACAAGGCAGTCTGAAGTTCAGATACCTGGAGACTTCAATGTAATGCCCAACGTCGTATCGACATTATGGAAACAGTTTAAGGATACTAGATCCATAGAGAGAAAGCCTGGACAAGGTCATTCAAGAGCCACGACGGCCAATAAAGATTGCTATTTATCTATTACAGCGAGAGGGGTAACAGGAATGCAGCATCTTCCCAGGCCTCTCGTGACTTTATGCGGCTACAGGAAGCCGAGTTTCAAGGATTACTGTTTGCAGAAGACTACATGACAGAGGGCTGTTTGCAAGAAGACCTGCTGCTTGCGTAAGCTCATTTCTGCGCACGGAAAAACCCGTTTATCATGGTGCTGAAATAATCGACTTTGGACCAGGGATCATTAGGGGACTATTCTATTCACTGATGAATCTCGGTTCAGCATTAACACTAATTCTCGACGTACTTTCATCTGGAGAAAATCAGGGATCCAATATCTGCCTCCCAACGTCCGAGAAAGAGACCACTATGACAGCGTATGTTTGATGGTCTGGGCAGGCATCATGTCGGATGTGAGCACACCCCTTCTTGTGTTTGGCAAAGACTCTGTGACTGATCTGAGGTATAATGATGACATCCTTGTACTCTATGTTCGCCTTTTCAGGGATGCAATTGACCCTGATTTCATTTTAATGGACTACAGCATGCACCTATATAGAGCTCATCTGGCCGAAGAATTTCGGTAAAGTGAGGATATTCACCTGAAGGATTGGTCCACCAGATCTCCAGACCTAAACCCTATAGAACATTAGATTAATTTTAACACAATTATTCTAATTGGTAAATAAATCCTATTAGATTTAAATTTTCAACTGGGCAAAAAATGTCCGGACCAGGTCCTGGTCAATCCTGGTCCAGACATTTTTCGCCCAGTTGGAAATTTAAATCTAATAGGATTTATTTACCAATTAGAATAATTGTGTTAAAATTAATCTAGTGTAATTTCGTATCCAGCGATTTCTGGAGTTCCATTACCTGAGATTTATTCTGTTGAGCTGAACCAGGTTTCAGACCAGATGCTATAATCATTAAAGTTAGCTGGGTGAAAAAGTTCCACCAGATTCGTCCGGAATAGCTCAGCTGGCAGAGCACTGGTGGCTTCAGCCAGGAGATCCCTGGTTCGAATCCTGGTCCGGACATTTTTCGCCCAGTTGGAAATTTACATCTAATATGACCTATAGAGCATGTCTAGGACGCTCTGGGTAGGGCAACTGGAACTCGCTTTCCACCTTCCAGAACCACCGAGTGCCTGAAAACAGCGTTGCTGGAGGAGTGAGTCTAACTGCCACAGGGACTCATAAACTGCCTGATTTCCAATATGAATTCACGTTGTGGGAGTTGTATAACTGTAAGAGGGGGACATACCCCTATTAACCCATTTTTTGGTTCAATGTTGTAAGCTCTGTTTTATACCTTCTGACGCTGATGAGTCTTACGCGAGAACTGTTGAATGGTTATTTTTTTGCATTTTATCAACCTACGTACATACCAGTGTTGCCAGATTGGGGGTTTTTTCGTCCCCAGATTGTTGATTGTCACCGCTTTTTTAAAATAGAAATATTCGGCTATTAAAAAAATAGATTAAAAATTCTGAAAAATAAGGCGAATTATACTACTTTAAAAAAAGTGGTGACAGTCAAATAATCTGAATTAAAAAAGTCTCCAATCTGGCAACAATGATACATACCTAATTTCATTAAAATCTACCCAATAGTTCTGGAGATAATCAACCAAATTACGATTATGATAAAATAATAGATGGAGTTGCCTCAAGTTCAAAAGAATTGTTTATATATCAGACATTCTAATTAGTTAGTAGTGAGAGTATGAAGAATAATTTTCATATATTCCACGAAATTTCACGTTGTCACGATTCAAGATATTTTTATTGGGAGAGCATAGTTGTAGAATTTACGATTCGTTTTAAATCATATTTGGGAAAGCTAAGTTCAAGAATTCACGATCTGTTCTTAAATAATATTAATGTAAACAAACATATTTCACAACTGAAAATGGCGCTGGTGTTGTTCAGTATAAGTCCAAGTCAAGCACAGGATAATTAAAAACTTTGTATATTTACACTTTTAATTCTATATTTACACTTTTAATATGTACAATATTTACAACGAAAACATTTGAATAATATTTGTTAAAGGCATTATTCCTCACTGGGAATCAAAGATTTATTTTATATATTCAAGAATATTCATTTCTCCCTTTGCGGAAGATCAAGAATTGTACAGCCAGAATGTTGCGTTCGAGATTCACATTAAAACTGAACTAAAAACAAGAGAAATGCTTTTAAAACAATTAATACTTCAGCAACTATTTCTTCTAATAAGAAGCCAAGCATGATTTCATATTCGGAAATAAATTTCCCCTTTTTTTAAATTAAACATCATTTCTTCTAATAGAAGACCACGATAAAAAGCCTATACGCAGCTTATTACCTGCTACGTTCAAGATTTACATTCACAAAAACCAACTAAACTAAAAAAGGAACAAGAAAGAAAAAAATGTTTTTAATATCAATTCTCTAGTCAGACCACGTGACCTGGGATCACTGGCGCCTAATCAGTCTGGCTGAGAAAAGAAGGGGTTTGCGAAATTTCCCAGAGTATAAAACAATTATTCAATTTTCAGGTACTATATTGATATTATAAACAAACATTAATCAATGTACAAAGAGTAGTCAGTATTCAAACATTTTAACAACGGGGTTGTCGATTGGTGGGCCAACGCATAAGTCTAGCGGAGTGGGCCAAACTATGCCAGTCCGCCCCTGGCACGGACCAAGGCGGCTTTGCAACTTTGCGGCATTCTTTCGAAGCACGCTTAGCACAATGTCAAATTAAAACTTTGAACAAAGATTTTGTTTTAGCTACACTGTAGAAATAAATGTTATTACAACGCTGAATTTAATTTTATGAAATGCCAAATAAAGTTTAAATATGCACTGCTTTTATTGTCAGAACCGAATTAATTTCATCATAAACAGATTAGGATAATATTTAAAAAATGAGTTATACAGAATAGCTATATTTGATATTATTTAGGCTCCATATCTCTTTGAACTTTCATGGTATATCCATTTGCACTTTTCTTGTAGTTATACCCAACCTTACGTTGTGTAGTTTTTTCAAAATCTTAGTATTCTTTTAGCAACGGTTTATTTTAATAATACAATTACAAATTCGTAGCTTTATCGTACTGAACCCTCTGTACACGAGTAATACTCGCACTTGACCGTTTATTTTAGTTTCAAAATGTGTTGTTTAATTTTTTATGGTTTCATACTTAAAAAGTAAAAACGGAACCATTATAAGGTCACTCCTGTGTCTGTCTGTCACAACCCTTTTACTCGTAAACTATGCAACGTGGAAAGTTCAAATTGGGGGAAGTAATAAAGACTATTGACCCACATATTTTCAGATTGTTAAACATTCATAAATATATTTAGGAAAAATGTAGAGGGGCAAATTAAGTTACTTGAAAAAAAAAAATCTTTTCTTTGTATATCGTGTGAAAGCTCTCGTAACGCTGAAATCAAAAATATATTTCATTTAATTTTAGGTATTATATTTTCAAAGTTATGGTGTAAATGCAGTGCAAAAATAGCCCCCCCCCCCCCCAATCTAATTCCGAATCTATTGAAACTAAAATTCTGAAAAAATTAGAGGTAGTAGACATTAATTTAAACCTTGCAGGAAAATTATAGCGATTCACATAGTTTTTGAGAAAATCGCATTTTTCCGTTACAATCAAATTTCGATTTACGGGCTACAGCAAAAGTGTTATGCAGAGCTGGAGGTACCTATCGTATCAGAAGTATAAAAGCATTGTTGATCATAAATTTCGGAAGAAATCGTCGGTAATTAGCCGATATATTAACCCTTAAAGACACGAACGGTTTGGACATACATAATTACAGGCACGGCGTATTCTATGCTCCATTGACTTTTAAAGCCTAGGTAACAAATTTTAATTATATATTTATGTAATGCCATGCCCAGTAGCAGTATAAAAGCAATAAACGTCAAATTGTTAAGAACAGACTAATTTAATGAGAATTAATCACATAAATACTACGGGATTCGCGACTAGTTTCCATTGAGTGGCTCTCTCAATACACCTACTATGTCTTTAAAGGTTAACTAAAAACCTATATGGAATTAAAAATATACAGAATAGCTATATTTGCTATTATTTAGGTTCCATATACCTTTGAACTTTCATGGTATATCCATTTATACTTTTCTAGTATACAGAGTGAAAAGGATAAAGTCCCTTTAACCTGAAAATACTTGTGAACAGAGAGAGCTACAGCTATGCAAGTGAGGTAACGGTATAGTAAGGTGACTACGCCCGATTTAATGAAAACGACAGCAGCGCCCCCTAGTGGCGAAGTTTGGAACATAGCCACTGTAAATTGAAAAGCGATAGAGCAAAATTTCCAGTTAGAAAGTTTTAGAGCATCAATTAATTAGTAGAATACGACATTTGGTTTACATGGATAAGATAAATCTTCCCCTGTTTACCCAAAAATGTCCGAAATCGATGCACTCCCTTTTGTGTAATCGTTTGAATGGAATAGTCAGAAGAAATACGCCAATTTATGCAATAAATACGTACGTATCTCAATACATTTTGATAACATCGCACAAAAAAGACAAACTGTCTCACAGTGATAAAAAGTTAATATTCAGTAGGTTCGAAAAGTTCGCCATTGCTCACGATACACGTTTGTATTCGTGAGAGTAATTCTGCATGCACATTTCTCAGCATGGAACGTATATTGCAAGCCTCTTCAATACGACGACATAGATTTAATCTTTTCAAGGGCGGTGGCTAGACGGTCTAGCCACATAATTTTAATTCCAAAACTGACAAATGGCAGCAAGAATATTTTAATAAAATTTTGCTTTTGTAATGAAAGTGCAAATTAGCGGGTTTTTGTTTTCTGAGAAATTCGTTTGAATATTCTGGTGTTAGTCAATTATTTCATCAATTTACGAATAGAATTCTTCTGGCCCTGAAAGGACTATTCTAAAATTTTAAATGTATTGGAAATTAAATATTTACAGACATTAGAACACAGTACAACGTCACAATTTGCAATTGTGCACTGCTACATTTCCGGAATGTGACTATGCAAAGTAGAATCGTCGCTCATCGATTTCGGACATTTTTGTGTATGCAGGCGACAATTTTGCTTATCCGTGTGAACTAAATGTCGTTTCGTACTAATTAATTGATGCTCTAAAACTTTCTAACGCAAAACCGTACAATCGTACTGTTCATCAGTACAACCGTACACTTAGAACAAAATCCGTACATTGTACGGCCAATCCGTACAAGTTGGCAACTATGGATATCGTAAGGGGGGAAGGGAATCCAAAATTACCAAAAAAATTGATAACGTTATATATGTACTACAGTCCCTTGTTTCAAAATGTCATCTTACTAAAATTTCAAGCCTATATACTCTTCCATTTTTTAAGATAGTGGCCAAAATAAAAACGATTTAGAACTCTTGTATTGAAGCTGAACATTTAATAGAAAAAAAATTTAGTATTTCTACTTTTTTTGTGAAATTTATTTGAATTTGAAACCTTTAAATGACGGCCATTTTTTAAACAAGATGGCATATGAAACTGACCAACAAACTTAGTCGAAACCTTAGTAAGTCCGACATACATGCTTAGTCACATCTAAATCGGATCATAACTATGTGGGCAAATGCATAACAACAGAATGGGGTATATATATATTAGGGATGCACTGAATATTTGGTTTGGTCGAATATTAAACAATTCGGTATGCCGAATATCAAACTATTCAGTCTACCGAATATCAAACTATTCGGTCTGACGAATATTCAGTTTGGCTGAATATCAAAATATTCGGCTGAACTGAATACTTAAATAATCTTTTAAAACCTTACACTAGTTCTACTTTTAACTGTCAACTTATAAAGATATTCAGAATAATTAGAAACAGAATCATATCTAAATAAAAGAGAATGTTTTAACATTATTTGCTGTTTATTAAGTATCACTTAAGAAAATTAACCATTAATGAGGATTTTCATAGGAATTAATGATGTACAAATGCAAGTTCCTGAACATTGTCCAGTAATCTATTTCTTGCTTTTTACCAAAAAAGGGTGTTTCTAAACAAAATAGAAAATCGTTCAGGGTTGAAAATAGACATCAAGACGTGCAATTTTTGTCGTGGAAAACATAATTGCAATCCACTTACTCAGTCATAAATACAGTGTATCTCATCTCACTTGAGGTCAAACTTGAATTTTTGTTTGTTACTTTAACAATATTGAAGATATCATAACTATATTTTCAACAGACTTGCTTTGATTCTTGTGAAATATGATATGATGAGAAGTGCTCGAAATTGCGACCATTCATATCTAAACAACTATGAGCTAGACATTCCTTTATTAAGAATGCTGTTGACTGTATTTATACGGTGTCACTGGCCAAAAATCTGTCATTTTCAATGATACCATTACATTTAATACAAACAAAATTAATATGAAACAAATCTCAGTAAAATATCTTCATTATTGATAAAGTTGTAATGAAAATTAATTTTCGGCTTGTAGTTATACAACCAGTGTTTTTGATTGAACACATTGTAATTTTGATGGAATAAACGGACTAAGATTGTTGTTTCTCGTTCAAAAAATGTTTGTCTTGACCATATTATCCTTGTCGAAAATTTGTTGTAAGATTTAAAAAACCTTTATGTTTACAATCTCTGAAAATGATCACCCACTTCAGATGCAGATCTAGAATGCATTTAAAAACTTCCTTGCTAAATCAAAAGAATAGAAAAGTTATTCTTTCTGAATTTTATAACTATATTCTTAAATAACTCAAAGCAGATTTTTTTTCAGCATAAAGTTTACTTGTAGAAAGCTCCTATTTATCAAACTGTAAGTTCTTGTATTAAATGTTATGTAAAATTGTTTTAAAATTTAACATTTTAATGCCTTTAAACTTTGAAATATAAAAGTATTCGGTCAGCTGAATATTCGGTATTCGGCCTAACAGTTACTAATCGGTGCATCCCTAATATATATACCAACAATTGGACGGAGGGTGGTTTTGGAATCAGGATGTCATGATCAGTGAAAATATACCAAAAGTTTTCTAGAATTGACACAATAGATAGCTTCTTACATTTTGCAATGCAAGTTATCTAAAAGACTAGTTCTTTTTTCAAAAAGGCCGGCTTTTTTACAGCCAGGGGCAGCGCCAGAACTTGCCCGACAAGGGGCCAAATTTATAATATATACAGAAGAGTGCCGATTATCCGGACGCTGATTAACCGGATTGTCATATAAAGCGGATTGGTCAAGGGTCATACGTTTTCACCAACCTTTTCCAAAATGTTTTAAGTGAAACTTCTTTAGGGGAGGCATTGTGAATTTGGCTGGATGTCACGAAAGCTAACCGTTAAATAACAATTTCCTAATCAGGAAATAATAAAATCGCCAACAAATGTAAAGACAGCAATGCATAAAATCAGCTGTTTCTAGAACCTAAGAAGTTTCACTTCTAATGCACGAGAGTCCCACGCAGAAAAAAGAAAATGCCCTCCAGGAAGCAGAAGTCTATCAAGAATTTCTTTTTCCTATCACAATGAATTTTTTTTTTTTAATGTACGTACTGTAAAGTGTGTGTATATATACATGTAATAATTTCTATGCATACGTCTAAGTTTGGACCAATTTTGTATAAAATAAAATGTTAAAAAAGTAAAAACAAAAAAAAACCTTCCAAATACGCTTTAATACACTAAAATGTGCACTACCACAATTGCCACTCCAAAGCCTGGAAAAAGTGTGAAGGGAAGTGACCTAAAAAACATTGCATTGGGTGTTTTTAAAAGTTGTCCAATTATCCGGATTTTTCATTAACCGGATCGGCCTCGGTCCCGACCGGTCTGGATAATCGGCGCTCTACTGTGTAAGAGATCTCCACGAGCCCGGGCTTGTCTCGAAGCCCGAGCTCGGTAAAAGTTTCTTTCATTAAACTCGGCCGGGCTTAAATTTTATCTGAAAACCTAGTACAGGCTCGAGCTAAATTTTAGCTTTAAAAAAGTTGGTTCGGGCTCGAACTTCATTCTTCTCGGGGCACATCTGGGTCTTATATTTTTTTCTGTTGATTCGGGCCGGACCGGGACTGTATTAGTTTTTTTTCCCATGTCGTGATAACTTTTCTCCTTTATTAGCGGTTTAAATGAACAATAGAACATTTCTTTGTTTCTTTTTTTTTTCATTTTTTAAATAATAGGTGGAATATGTTTCGCGTCCGGATTTGGCATATCCCGAAACGCGCAGGCCTCTAACACACACTGCTATTAAAATTAGAGATGAATTGCACAGGCCCAAAACATTTTTATTTCGAAACTTGTCAAAGAATATAGTAGATAAATAAAGTGAAAATAGCTTTTAAGGTTATTTTGAAAACACCCTACTAGTTACCTAATCTTCATAGGTGGCAAGGCTCAATTTCTAACAAAACAAAAAAAAAAAGTTCCGGATCCCCAATATTCTGCAGTACTAACAACCGTAGCGTGCCCCCCCCCCCCCCCCCAACCTGTCACTCCAATCTTCCATATTTATATTCCATACACTATTTGCAAAACTTAAAGCATTTTTTTTTTTCTTTAGAGAAATAAAAATTTTAAATATATCTATCAGCATATACTTAGATGTAAACTATTCCACTTTTTAGTGATCACTCCTTTCGAATAGAAATCTTTGCATAATTTTAATGTTAATTGCAGAATTCTGGTATTAAATATGGTAAGAATCATGATTCGGAAATAGTGGCAACACAAAAAAGGAACAGTTCGCCAGCTATGCATTTTTTATGAAAATAGAATGAAATTTACAGAAATTAATATTTATATGCTAAAGAATAGAACAACGTTTTTCAATTTCCTATAAAACGTGCATATCTTAAACTATAATCGATTCCTTCCACATTATAATCTTTCGTGGTGAGTCTCTGAAAATCAGATTAAATAAAAAAATTGACAGATTAAATTAAAAAGATTTGATGCTTTTATAGAAAAAGAGGAAACACTTCTTAGTTGCTTTCGATCAGAATAACAAAACATGGCAATTAAATCTACTTACCAATGAAAATGACTTCGTAAATGTGCCTTAAAATGGGCAACGTTCATGATACAAAAAATAAATAAATGGGCTATTGTACCGGGCTCCGGAGCTCTGTATTTATGAGCTCCGGTGAATTCCGACCAATACTTAAACATTTACTAAAAACAGAGAGGTACCGGAGCTAAGCTCTGGTGGGCTCTGACACAAATTAAGCCCTGGAGATGGACGAATCTACAAAAGAAAAAGTTTCCACACTTTTGAGCATTATAAGAAAGGAAAAACTCTGTTTCGTACTCTTTTTCCACCCAGTAATCTCCCAATAAGAGGTTATTCAATATTACAGATTTTATGTGCACATGTATAGCCCAAACACAGCAGTGTGTGAGCGACAACGTATGGAACAGTTCTCCAGTTATGAGGCGTTCCACCCCGCCCCTTAAGAAAATGCAAAGGCAGGGATGAGATTGACCAAAAAGCAAAAAAGCTGAAAACTGCGCGAACAACGTTTGAACAATAACAGTTATGAATTTCAAGCGCAACAAATATAATTCCTATAAATATATAATTTACATACAATTTAACTTTGCGTAAATTAAAAATAAATTATGAACACGAATTAGGCAGAAATAATTAACTTACTGTAATAAAAAGTTTATTTTACCAAGATACAGAACATTAATGTGAAATTTGCGTTTTTTGCGCGATCTTTAGACGAAATTTGCCATTTTTTAGAGATCTTTTGATGAAATTTACTCTTTTTTAGAGATCTTTTGACGAAAATGCCGTTTTCCCGCGATCTTTTGACGGAAATTGCCGTTTTTTCGCGATTTTTTGACGCAAATTGCAGTTTTTTTCGCGATCTTTTGACGGAAATTGTCGTTTTTCCGCGATCTTTTGACGGAAATTGCCGTTTTTTAGCGATCTTTTGACGAAATTTGTCGTTTTATCGCGATCTTTTGACGGAAATTGTGTTTTCATTATCGTTTGACGGAAAATGTTTTCCACTATCTTTTGACAAAATTTGCCGTTTTTTCGCGATTTTTTCACGGAAACTGGCTTTTTTCGTGATCTTTTGACGAATATTGCATTTTTTTGCTATATTTTGACAGAAATTGCCGTTTTTTCGCGATCCTTTGACGGAAATTGTCGTTTATTCGCGATCCTTCGACGGAAATTGCCGTTTTTTCGCGATCGTTTGACAAAATTGTCGTGTTTTAGCGATCTTTTAACAAAAATTTCCGCTTTTCGCGGTCTTTTGACGAAAATTGCCGTTTTTTTCGCGATCCTTTGACGAAATTGGCGATTTTTCTTTGAACGATTGACGTAATTGATTTTTTTTGGTGACCATTTGTCTAAATTCGCTATATATTCTATGTCCGAATTTTCAGATTTATGATCTATTTTTTTTTTAATTTTCGGAAATGACTGCCGTAATTCTTGGACTTTTCGGAACAGAATCATCGATCGCGATGAAATAGGATAACCACCGCACACGCGATAAAAGACTTCTCGTAGTTGAAGTGTTGAAATATAAGCATATTTTGATGCGGATTAAAATGAATTCATGATTCTTTTTTTATTTAAACGAATAAAAAACAGATGTCTGCACGAAATTAATTCTTGAAAAATGATAAATTAAAAATAAAAAAAATGGCAAAAAAGCGAAAATTTGAAAAAAATCGAAAAAAACGGGAATTTAAAAATGACAAAAAAGCTGAAAACCGCAGATCCGCGGAAAAATCTCATGCCTGTAAAGGTCTAGAAACAAGAGTCCCACATCAGGTAAGGTGGGTAACCAATTTTTTTCGAAACGCGGTTCGTGTTCAGAGCGGGTTGACCATGTATTTTAATGTCGGAGGTAACTGAAAAAAATCAGTTGACAAATCCCTATCGAAAACGCATGCAGTGACCAAAAATTATTTTAATTTGCTAGTGAAAGTGTCATCGTGAAAACTAGCAGTTAAACGTTACACCTAATTAGGGTCCTGCTAAGGTAATAAATAAAATTTGCCGCCCTGCAAATTTGATTTAAAATCAAGCTTCAACCCGAACCGAACCCAACCAAAAATATTCCGTCTACCTGTAACCCGATCGAACCTGAAATACTTAATTCCAATCCCAACCTGAAACCCGGAATCGGAGAAAATTGATCCAAAATACATATAATGTAATTTTAGAAAAATAGTCTGTAATCATATCTCTAATATTAATGTTATCTTTTAGGTAGAAAAATAAACATGTAAGGGGGCATTAATATTCAAATACGTAGTTTTTATCGGAAATAGATACCTGCGTTTGTTGGGTTATACTCGACCCAAACATTCAACTTAAAGTCAATCCAAAACCTACCAAAAAATGTCTGTTGACCCAAAAGGCGACAACAATTTTCCCCGCAGTTTACAATGAAGTTATGTATGTATATAATTATTTTCTCATTTATAACTTCCATTTCTCTTCTATATATTAAATAGAGATTAATATCTATATTATTATAAAATTAGACTCTACTCTATATTAAAATTAATGAACAAAGAAGAAATTTTTAGTTTGATACTAAATTAGCTTGAATAATTATACAAAACTATCTTTTTATTTACTCATTCATTTATAAAAAAAAAAAAAATACTTAACCTACGCTTTTTAACAAGTTGATCGGAATCAGTAGATGAATTTCCACGCCCTGTCTCTTCTTGAAATCGTATTTCTTATAGGCGCCTAAGTTTACGGTCAATCGAAAAAACATTGGAGAGGACTGAACATGAGTTCTAGACAATATGTATAAGGCTTTCGGTAACATCCGGTCGTTGTAACGACAGACTGTAACTGACATGTGATTAAATTCTTAAATTTTCTCGTCGCAGACTAAGGAATAAAATTTTATTTTAGATTAAACCCATAAAAATTTGACGTAATTTGAGTATGGTGAAAAATTTCACGGACGTTCCACGTAAATCGGGACACTTCTCTTAAGCAGGGGTGCCATTTGAGGGGGGCTCAGGGCCCAAGGAATTACATTTTTGAGAAAATTTATCAACCATCAATTGTCAAACTCAAGCAAAAATTTCTCAAACGCTAACATAATTTATCAGATATGATTACAATAGAAACATATGCATTGAATAAATGCTTTATGCATAGAAATTAATAATTATCAAAAACATTTCCTATTCAAACTCTCTGAAGGTGAGACATATATCATACTTTGGCTAATTTTAAAAATGCATGAGAGACTTTTTCTTTTATCAATTATGCTTCTCAGCTGTGTACAATTTGATCATAGGAATAGTCTCCTCATGGCTAGAAATTCAGGGATAGAGTTTCTTCAGATAGTTTTTGTTTGGGGGGGGGGGGGGTGTTGAAGGGGTGAATATAATTCAAGTTCTTAACTATCCGACTTTACTTTTTCGGATTATTAGTGTCACATTATATTTACTGCAATCATCGCAATGTTCCCAAATTATTTAATTATTTGCTATATTAAATCATATTATATATGGTGCACTCTCAAAATTGTTCGACGCCTAGGGATGGAGCCTGCGCGCACCCAACAAAACAATTTATTCAACCCAAAAACCAGACAGGCTTCCACCAAATCCCAAAGTAAAAGAAAATTACTCCATATTTTAACACATTTATAATAAAGTAGTTTATAATTTTATCCCTTATGTACAGAAATGAACACTTCTGTTATTACTATGGGCCACCATTAGTAGTCAAATCTATAGTTTTTCATTTGAAAAATATTCAGGACTTCCTTATTAAAAACCAAGTCATCCCGATTCCGACCGAAAGAGATAAAACACAATCCAAAAAACTTAAAGTGTAACCTCACTCACAGTGAAGAAAATATGTCAACCTTGTTCAGAATTACAAAGGTAATTCAATCTTAAAATGGTATAGCAGAGTTAGCATACGCTAATGGAGCGTTATGGCTGAAAATAGTCCGACCCGGTTTAGTAAGTGAAAGGTTAACTTAAATAAAATGTCAATAATAGATCTGTGTCTGTAAAACGAACTACAACAGAAGCAAAAACCAACAAAGTTTATTAACAGAAATAAAAATAGAAATAATATATAAAAAGTAAAGCATTCCATTTAAAGAATCTATTATGTGACAAACGCTAATTATAGCCAAACACTACTCTCAGTTTTCTGAGGTCTCAAGTGTTTAATAAAAAGAGCTAACATAAATCTTATCTTAAAAATATCAACATACAGACCATTTAGCTTTGGAGCATCAAAAGGAGTTTAAAAATGAAAATGAATAATAAAGCTCAATTTATATCTTAAATCAAAAATGAATTTCATATTGAATAAATTACCTTTTAACTTTAAATTAGATTAAACTTTCATATTGTATTTAGATTCTATTACTTAAATTCAATTTAGAAACCATAATATAAAAATGAAACCATTACTATTAAAATACTTAAATAGATATATAACAAACTGTAGTGAAAGTGAAAGATCCTGTATACCTCTACTTAAAAGCGCATCTATCATTCCATAAATTATACCTCAGCCTCTCCCCCACAATATATAACATGCTCAGTAATAGTTGCCGGCACTTTCCGTAGCAAACCTGAAAACTACACAGTACACAGCAACCACCAGAACATACATATCACTCCAGGGTTCCAACAGCAGACATGAGCTAATTGGCCCAATGATACGGATATATGGAATAACTTAAAACATCCATAATCCTTTATAAAAAATGGAGGATTGGCCGAGATATCCAACTTCAGATGACACAGCAGAAAGGAGGAAAAATCTAATCACTAACACATTATATTAACCAGAATTAAACTTTAAGTATTAAAAGGAAAAACATATTTTAATGAAAATTTGAACGTGTCGAAATATAGCTGCACTCAAAGACCTTCATATTTAAACGGAGCACTTCGTTAATGTAGATTCGATTTTTACCAGCAATTCAGAAGCCAAATGATCTTCCGATGGCAACATCACTAAAACACTTTCCATATCGGAGTTGGTGATTCAAATCCACTTTACATTACACAGTAATGCCCTGTTCACACTGCGTTATCGGAACTCTCTTAAACCTCCGAACTCTCTGAGGGAGTTCCACAAACTCTCTGACGCTCGTATTCACGAATAACTTCGACCTGGAGTTATGCAGAAAACCCGGGTTGAAAACTCAAATGGCATTCACCGTCAACCCCACTGAACCGGTTCGAGGTTAAAATCTAACGCCGGGTTCAGTAACCCAACCTTGGTCTACAGGTGGTTCAACCCAGGATTTTTCAACCGAGCATGCGTATTTAACGAAAAACAAGCAGTGAGATTGAGGAAGGAGAGAAATAGGACCGCCATTTTAGAATGGCTTATAGAATGTGCTGTGTAAAATATAGAAGTTCTACTATTAAATAAAACGGAATAACATTATGCAAAGGTATGTAATCTCATATATACGTAATTATCTTCAATATTTTTATCTGATTTGTTTATATTTATGTATATAGCCTCTTATATATTGAATACATGTTGAATTGTTTGTTTACATAAATACGCGTGGTCGCGAAAAATTTATTTGCCTTAAAAATAACCAATATTACTTAAACAGCCGAATAATTGCTTCTAAAGTAACAACTGTTGCGTTTAAGGTCATTTATTTTTTGCAATTTTGATGTTAAAAAATTCACAAATGTATTTTAACAGGACCGAAATAAACGCCATTCTTGCATAAGTTCTAATTAAAATGTGAGACTCAGGCTAATTTGCATTTTTGTTTAAGTAAAGAAATACACAGATTATCTTAGAATATCCATAGATTTTCTGTAGATTTTTGATCAGTACTTATAGAATGTTTTTAAATTAAATTTTGGGTCTATTGTGTAAAAGATATATTATTGTTTATGTACAAACTGAGATAAATATAAATCAGATCTATAAATTAGATATTTTAACTTAAAATTTAAACAATTTGAGTTTTATTTCTTTATTGATTTTTTTTTTTACGATTGTTTGTAAGCTTCTACGTATGTTTCTCAATTTTTGTGGAATTTGACATATTTATTTTTATTGCATTTATTTTTCAACTGTATTTTAATTTCAAAATTATACATAATATAAAATATTGCATTAGTACTATTTTATACGAAAATAATAATAGTAATATTAAATCCTAAAATGAATAACTTTTCAATGTTACCTCCTGAAATTGTGACTTTTTTTAGAGATCACTTATAATTTTTGCTTCTTAATTAACAGCTAAATTAAAATAAATTACTAAAGGGTTGAAATACGCTAATAAAAAAAAAAAAAAAAAAAAAAAAAAAAAACTTTCCTTTTTTTTTTTTTAATAACCCCACACCAAAAATATTTTTATCAGCCCTTGCATTATGCTTATTATGATGACTATTTTTAAGGTAAATAAATTCTTCGTGATCATGAGTATTTATGAAAGCAAACAATTCAAGATGTAATGAAGGAGATATAATGTAAAAATATAAACAAACCAGTCAAAAAATGTATAGATAATATATATGTATGTGTATGTATGAGATTACATATATTCTTCTATTTTTGGTAATATGTACTTTAAACTTTCTTTTTATTTCTAAATCTTACACAGCATCTTCAGAAATGTTTAATTTACTTAAATTAAAGAATGACACCAAAAAAGAGAAAAATATACAGGGAATGGGTAGGGTGGTACAAATGGGAACTTGTTTTTCTCCACTGGTTCACAAACAACAGACAGCTATTTTATTTATTAGATAATGTAAAATTATATGAAATTATTAATAATTAATTTGAGTTGTTTTGTTAGATTACAAACTATCATTACTCTGCCTATTTAGTCTAGAAATCTATCATTAATCAGTCATCATTAAAAAAAAAAAAAAACTCACTTTTAATTTCTATTCTAAATGAGATTCTTATTACATCTAATGCCCGGTAGCAGAAAGTTCGAGACGCGCGACGTGCGTCGCAGATTTATTTTGGACCTTGCAGATAAATTTGCCAACTTGAAAAAAAAAAAGTATTTCCTTAAAAAAAAAAAAATAAATAAAAAGTACGCAAATTCTGTCAAAAAATATCGCGAATTCGACAAAAGGTCGGCAAAAAATATCAATTTCGGCAATCGTTCGCATAAAAAATCGGTAATTTATAGCCAAAGGGTCGCTATAAAAACGCGAATTTCGTCAAAAGAGATCGGAAAAAAAACATGAATCTCGTCCCAGGGTTGTAGAAAAAATGCAAATTTCTGTCACAGGATCGCGGAAAAAACACGAATTTCGTCAAAGAATCGCGGAAAGAATGCGAATTTGGTAAAAGGATCACGGAAAGAACGCGAATTTAGACAAACGATTGTGGGGAAAACGCAAATTTAGTCAAACGATCGTGAAAAAAACACAAATTTATGTCAAAGGATCGTGAGCAAACGCAAATTTATGTCAAAGGATTGCAGAAAGAAGGAGGAATTTCGTCAAAAGATCTCGAAAAGCGTAAATTTCTGCCGAAAGATCGCTGTACAAACTTGAATTTTATCCAAAAATCCCGAAAAAACGTGGATGTCGTTCCAGGGGCGCAACAAAAACGCAAATTTCTGTCACAAAATTGCAGAAGAAGCTTGAATTTCATCAAAGGATCGAGGAAAAAACATGAATTTAGTCAGACAATCGCGGAAAAAATGCAAATTTCTGTAAAACGATCACGAAAAAACGCAAATTTTTGTAAAACGATCGCGAAAAAAACGCAAATTTTTGTAAAACGATCGCGAAAAAAACGCAAATTTTTGTAAAACATCCGTGAAAAAACTCAAATTTTTGTAAAACGATTGCGAAAAAACGCAAATTTCTGTAAAACGATCGCGAAAAAACGCAAATTTCTGTCAAAGGATCATGAAAAACGCAGATTACTGTCAAAGGATCATGAAAAACGCAGATTACTGTCAAAGGATCGCGAAAACAGGAAAATTTATGTCAAAAGATCGGAATTAAATTTGCGGAATTTCGTCAAAAAATCGCAAAAAGTGCAAATTTCTGACAAAGGATCACTGTGAAAACGCGAATTTCGTCAAAAGATCCCGAGAAAAACGTGAATTTCGTCCCAGAGGTGCCGAAAAAACTCAAATTTCTATCGCAGAAAAAACACGAAGTTCGTCAAAGTATCTAGAAAAAAACACGAAGTTCGTAAAGGATCGCGAAAAAAAGCTCAACTTTGTCAAAGGATCGCGAAAAAATGGCAAATTTCATCAAAAGTTCGCAAAAAAAAATCGAGGAATTTCCTCATAAGATCACAAAAAACAGCAGATTTCGTCAAAAGATCGAGATAAACGGCATATTTCGTCAAAAGATCGCGAAAAAACACAAATTTCATCAAAAGTGCACAAGAAAAACACATAATTAGTGCCAGTAGTGGATTTTCGCTCCCTGCCCTCGCCACCCCCCTCTGTTGTAACCTTTCGGAAATTTTGCTGTGAATTTCAGATTTTTTTTTTTTTTTTTTTTTTTTACCCAGAATTACCCCTGGTATTAATCAGTAAGAACTCTGTTTATTTTAACACTCATAATGTTTGTACATAAAAAAATATAACACACTACTCCCGCAGACAATTTTCATCCCACTAAATTGCTGTCGCAGACACAACCATAACTTTCTGCTACTGGGATCTAATGGAGTGATATCTAAATGAGTTAAAAATATGAAATTAAGAAGCTGGGAAAAATATAGAAAATAAAATAACATTTTCTAAATAAATACATTTTTTCAAATGCAACACTGCAACCAAAAACAAGTGTCTTCGTGCATGTAATAATATATCGTAATTATTAGGCTAATTTATCAAAAAATAGTCAAAGATAATCAAGTGAATAGCTTTGATCTTGTAAATGTGATAATAGAAATATTCTCATACAAATGGCTGGAGGGGAAGAGGTCCTAAAAGCTGGTCGATAAAAATTCAACTTTCTGTAATATTTCACACTTATTTGTCCAGATAGTATTCAGAATACATTTATCATGATTTAGGAAAGGCCTTATTCTATTATATGTGTTGAATGGAAATTCATACACTATACACTAGTAGTCTTAAAAAGTTTAAAATATTTGTATTCCTTAAAATAATATCTTATAAAATATCGGCACTGCACACAGTTTAAACTTAATGGAAGTATAGAGTTTTATTTAGCGACTAGTTAAATGAAAAATGTTTATCAATCGCTCGGAAGTGATAACTATATGCGCCTCTGCGGCTTGGTACCTGGTGCCAGGGCACCGCTAGGATCACCTGTTCCACTTTTTTCTGCAGTTCTGTTAATATTATTTCACTACTTTTTCCTGTCAACCTGGAATATTAATTACTATCTAATTTAATTAGAATTAAACATTTTAATTAGCTCGCTGAAAATCCAAACAATAAAATTAATACATCTGGGATACCATCTATACTAAAAAAAGAAATAGTATATATAAAGTACAACAGACTACTTTCTTAATTTTTTTTCCCTTTTTCTCCATTTTAATATTTTCATTATCAGAAATTGTTTAATTGCTAACTAGAGCTATTAATAATAGAAATCATCATAATTGCTGTTGAAATAAAATTTTAGTTTTTATTCAAATCAAGTTTCATTAGTTTTGGCCCAAATCAAGTTCCATTTTTTAGCAACTATGCGAAAATTTATTTTGAAAAAGAACCTTTTAACATTTATTTTAGCAGTTGACACGTTTCATATCATTAACCTAACTCATTAATAAATTTTTAAAAAAATAATTGTTTAAAAAATATTAAAACTTTCAAGAAATTAAATTAAGTTGATCCATATTTAGTAATTACAGGTTTTTATTTTGTCCATACATTTTGCGGGGATAAAAAAAAAAAAAAAAACTACATTGAATCGTCCATTTCTTTCTTTTTAATCGGCGTTTTTCTTTCAAAACATAAACAAACGAAGTCTCGACGCGAAACCGAACAAGGCATGTGATTTTTTTAACCAATAAACACATTTCGTTCAACCTAGGTCGAGAAACCCCGAGTTGGGTAACTTTTCATCCGAAGTAAACGGTGAATACGAGTTTTCAACTCCCGGTTGAAAATACCAACCTGGGGTTACTGAACCCGCGGTTTAACCCTCGGTCGAAGTTATTCATGAATACGAGCGTGACGCTCGTATTCACGAATAACTTCGACCTGGAGTTATGCAGAAAACCCGGGTTGAAAACTCAAATGGCATTCACCGTCAACCCCACTGAACCGGTTCGAGGTTAAAATCTAACGCCGGGTTCAGTAACCCAACCTTGGTCTACAGGTGGTTCAACCCAGGATTTTTCAACCGAGCATGCGTATTTAACGAAAAACAAGCAGTGAGATTGAGGAAGGAGAGAAATAGGACCGCCATTTTAGAATGGCTTATAGAATGTGCTGTGTAAAATATAGAAGTTCTACTATTAAATAAAACGGAATAACATTATGCAAAGGTATGTAATCTCATATATACGTAATTATCTTCAATATTTTTATCTGATTTGTTTATATTTATGTATATAGCCTCTTATATATTGAATACATGTTGAATTGTTTGTTTACATAAATACGCGTGGTCGCGAAAAATTTATTTGCCTTAAAAATAACCAATATTACTTAAACAGCCGAATAATTGCTTCTAAAGTAACAACTGTTGCGTTTAAGGTCATTTATTTTTTGCAATTTTGATGTTAAAAAATTCACAAATGTATTTTAACAGGACCGAAATAAACGCCATTCTTGCATAAGTTCTAATTAAAATGTGAGACTCAGGCTAATTTGCATTTTTGTTTAAGTAAAGAAATACACAGATTATCTTAGAATATCCATAGATTTTCTGTAGATTTTTGATCAGTACTTATAGAATGTTTTTAAATTAAATTTTGGGTCTATTGTGTAAAAGATATATTATTGTTTATGTACAAACTGAGATAAATATAAATCAGATCTATAAATTAGATATTTTAACTTAAAATTTAAACAATTTGAGTTTTATTTCTTTATTGATTTTTTTTTTTACGATTGTTTGTAAGCTTCTACGTATGTTTCTCAATTTTTGTGGAATTTGACATATTTATTTTTATTGCATTTATTTTTCAACTGTATTTTAATTTCAAAATTATACATAATATAAAATATTGCATTAGTACTATTTTATACGAAAATAATAATAGTAATATTAAATCCTAAAATGAATAACTTTTCAATGTTACCTCCTGAAATTGTGACTTTTTTTAGAGATCACTTATAATTTTTGCTTCTTAATTAACAGCTAAATTAAAATAAATTACTAAAGGGTTGAAATACGCTAATAAAAAAAAAAAAAAAAAAAAAAAAAAAACTTTCCTTTTTTTTTTTTTAATAACCCCACACCAAAAATATTTTTATCAGCCCTTGCATTATGCTTATTATGATGACTATTTTTAAGGTAAATAAATTCTTCGTGATCATGAGTATTTATGAAAGCAAACAATTCAAGATGTAATGAAGGAGATATAATGTAAAAATATAAACAAACCAGTCAAAAAATGTATAGATAATATATATGTATGTGTATGTATGAGATTACATATATTCTTCTATTTTTGGTAATATGTACTTTAAACTTTCTTTTTATTTCTAAATCTTACACAGCATCTTCAGAAATGTTTAATTTACTTAAATTAAAGAATGACACCAAAAAAGAGAAAAATATACAGGGAATGGGTAGGGTGGTACAAATGGGAACTTGTTTTTCTCCACTGGTTCACAAACAACAGACAGCTATTTTATTTATTAGATAATGTAAAATTATATGAAATTATTAATAATTAATTTGAGTTGTTTTGTTAGATTACAAACTATCATTACTCTGCCTATTTAGTCTAGAAATCTATCATTAATCAGTCATCATTAAAAAAAAAAAAAAACTCACTTTTAATTTCTATTCTAAATGAGATTCTTATTACATCTAATGCCCGGTAGCAGAAAGTTCGAGACGCGCGACGTGCGTCGCAGATTTATTTTGGACCTTGCAGATAAATTTGCCAACTTGAAAAAAAAAAAGTATTTCCTTAAAAAAAAAAAAAATAAATAAAAAGTACGCAAATTCTGTCAAAAAATATCGCGAATTCGACAAAAGGTCGGCAAAAAATATCAATTTCGGCAATCGTTCGCATAAAAAATCGGTAATTTATAGCCAAAGGGTCGCTATAAAAACGCGAATTTCGTCAAAAGAGATCGGAAAAAAAACATGAATCTCGTCCCAGGGTTGTAGAAAAAATGCAAATTTCTGTCACAGGATCGCGGAAAAAACACGAATTTCGTCAAAGAATCGCGGAAAGAATGCGAATTTGGTAAAAGGATCACGGAAAGAACGCGAATTTAGACAAACGATTGTGGGGAAAACGCAAATTTAGTCAAACGATCGTGAAAAAAACACAAATTTATGTCAAAGGATCGTGAGCAAACGCAAATTTATGTCAAAGGATTGCAGAAAGAAGGAGGAATTTCGTCAAAAGATCTCGAAAAGCGTAAATTTCTGCCGAAAGATCGCTGTACAAACTTGAATTTTATCCAAAAATCCCGAAAAAACGTGGATGTCGTTCCAGGGGCGCAACAAAAACGCAAATTTCTGTCACAAAATTGCAGAAGAAGCTTGAATTTCATCAAAGGATCGAGGAAAAAACATGAATTTAGTCAGACAATCGCGGAAAAAATGCAAATTTCTGTAAAACGATCACGAAAAAACGCAAATTTTTGTAAAACGATCGCGAAAAAAACGCAAATTTTTGTAAAACGATCGCGAAAAAAACGCAAATTTTTGTAAAACATCCGTGAAAAAACTCAAATTTTTGTAAAACGATTGCGAAAAAACGCAAATTTCTGTAAAACGATCGCGAAAAAACGCAAATTTCTGTCAAAGGATCATGAAAAACGCAGATTACTGTCAAAGGATCATGAAAAACGCAGATTACTGTCAAAGGATCGCGAAAACAGGAAAATTTATGTCAAAAGATCGGAATTAAATTTGCGGAATTTCGTCAAAAAATCGCAAAAAGTGCAAATTTCTGACAAAGGATCACTGTGAAAACGCGAATTTCGTCAAAAGATCCCGAGAAAAACGTGAATTTCGTCCCAGAGGTGCCGAAAAAACTCAAATTTCTATCGCAGAAAAAACACGAAGTTCGTCAAAGTATCTAGAAAAAAACACGAAGTTCGTAAAGGATCGCGAAAAAAAGCTCAACTTTGTCAAAGGATCGCGAAAAAATGGCAAATTTCATCAAAAGTTCGCAAAAAAAAATCGAGGAATTTCCTCATAAGATCACAAAAAACAGCAGATTTCGTCAAAAGATCGAGATAAACGGCATATTTCGTCAAAAGATCGCGAAAAAACACAAATTTCATCAAAAGTGCACAAGAAAAACACATAATTAGTGCCAGTAGTGGATTTTCGCTCCCTGCCCTCGCCACCCCCCTCTGTTGTAACCTTTCGGAAATTTTGCTGTGAATTTCAGATTTTTTTTTTTTTTTTTTTTTTTTACCCAGAATTACCCCTGGTATTAATCAGTAAGAACTCTGTTTATTTTAACACTCATAATGTTTGTACATAAAAAAATATAACACACTACTCCCGCAGACAATTTTCATCCCACTAAATTGCTGTCGCAGACACAACCATAACTTTCTGCTACTGGGATCTAATGGAGTGATATCTAAATGAGTTAAAAATATGAAATTAAGAAGCTGGGAAAAATATAGAAAATAAAATAACATTTTCTAAATAAATACATTTTTTCAAATGCAACACTGCAACCAAAAACAAGTGTCTTCGTGCATGTAATAATATATCGTAATTATTAGGCTAATTTATCAAAAAATAGTCAAAGATAATCAAGTGAATAGCTTTGATCTTGTAAATGTGATAATAGAAATATTCTCATACAAATGGCTGGAGGGGAAGAGGTCCTAAAAGCTGGTCGATAAAAATTCAACTTTCTGTAATATTTCACACTTATTTGTCCAGATAGTATTCAGAATACATTTATCATGATTTAGGAAAGGCCTTATTCTATTATATGTGTTGAATGGAAATTCATACACTATACACTAGTAGTCTTAAAAAGTTTAAAATATTTGTATTCCTTAAAATAATATCTTATAAAATATCGGCACTGCACACAGTTTAAACTTAATGGAAGTATAGAGTTTTATTTAGCGACTAGTTAAATGAAAAATGTTTATCAATCGCTCGGAAGTGATAACTATATGCGCCTCTGCGGCTTGGTACCTGGTGCCAGGGCACCGCTAGGATCACCTGTTCCACTTTTTTCTGCAGTTCTGTTAATATTATTTCACTACTTTTTCCTGTCAACCTGGAATATTAATTACTATCTAATTTAATTAGAATTAAACATTTTAATTAGCTCGCTGAAAATCCAAACAATAAAATTAATACATCTGGGATACCATCTATACTAAAAAAAGAAATAGTATATATAAAGTACAACAGACTACTTTCTTAATTTTTTTTCCCTTTTTCTCCATTTTAATATTTTCATTATCAGAAATTGTTTAATTGCTAACTAGAGCTATTAATAATAGAAATCATCATAATTGCTGTTGAAATAAAATTTTAGTTTTTATTCAAATCAAGTTTCATTAGTTTTGGCCCAAATCAAGTTCCATTTTTTAGCAACTATGCGAAAATTTATTTTGAAAAAGAACCTTTTAACATTTATTTTAGCAGTTGACACGTTTCATATCATTAACCTAACTCATTAATAAATTTTTAAAAAAATAATTGTTTAAAAAATATTAAAACTTTCAAGAAATTAAATTAAGTTGATCCATATTTAGTAATTACAGGTTTTTATTTTGTCCATACATTTTGCGGGGATAAAAAAAAAAAAAAAAACTACATTGAATCGTCCATTTCTTTCTTTTTAATCGGCGTTTTTCTTTCAAAACATAAACAAACGAAGTCTCGACGCGAAACCGAACAAGGCATGTGATTTTTTTAACCAATAAACACATTTCGTTCAACCTAGGTCGAGAAACCCCGAGTTGGGTAACTTTTCATCCGAAGTAAACGGTGAATACGAGTTTTCAACTCCCGGTTGAAAATACCAACCTGGGGTTACTGAACCCGCGGTTTAACCCTCGGTCGAAGTTATTCATGAATACGAGCGTGACGCTCGTATTCACGAATAACTTCGACCTGGAGTTATGCAGAAAACCCGGGTTGAAAACTCAAATGGCATTCACCGTCAACCCCACTGAACCGGTTCGAGGTTAAAATCTAACGCCGGGTTCAGTAACCCAACCTTGGTCTACAGGTGGTTCAACCCAGGATTTTTCAACCGAGCATGCGTATTTAACGAAAAACAAGCAGTGAGATTGAGGAAGGAGAGAAATAGGACCGCCATTTTAGAATGGCTTATAGAATGTGCTGTGTAAAATATAGAAGTTCTACTATTAAATAAAACGGAATAACATTATGCAAAGGTATGTAATCTCATATATACGTAATTATCTTCAATATTTTTATCTGATTTGTTTATATTTATGTATATAGCCTCTTATATATTGAATACATGTTGAATTGTTTGTTTACATAAATACGCGTGGTCGCGAAAAATTTATTTGCCTTAAAAATAACCAATATTACTTAAACAGCCGAATAATTGCTTCTAAAGTAACAACTGTTGCGTTTAAGGTCATTTATTTTTTGCAATTTTGATGTTAAAAAATTCACAAATGTATTTTAACAGGACCGAAATAAACGCCATTCTTGCATAAGTTCTAATTAAAATGTGAGACTCAGGCTAATTTGCATTTTTGTTTAAGTAAAGAAATACACAGATTATCTTAGAATATCCATAGATTTTCTGTAGATTTTTGATCAGTACTTATAGAATGTTTTTAAATTAAATTTTGGGTCTATTGTGTAAAAGATATATTATTGTTTATGTACAAACTGAGATAAATATAAATCAGATCTATAAATTAGATATTTTAACTTAAAATTTAAACAATTTGAGTTTTATTTCTTTATTGATTTTTTTTTTTACGATTGTTTGTAAGCTTCTACGTATGTTTCTCAATTTTTGTGGAATTTGACATATTTATTTTTATTGCATTTATTTTTCAACTGTATTTTAATTTCAAAATTATACATAATATAAAATATTGCATTAGTACTATTTTATACGAAAATAATAATAGTAATATTAAATCCTAAAATGAATAACTTTTCAATGTTACCTCCTGAAATTGTGACTTTTTTTAGAGATCACTTATAATTTTTGCTTCTTAATTAACAGCTAAATTAAAATAAATTACTAAAGGGTTGAAATACGCTAATAAAAAAAAAAAAAAAAAAAAAAAAAAACTTTCCTTTTTTTTTTTTTAATAACCCCACACCAAAAATATTTTTATCAGCCCTTGCATTATGCTTATTATGATGACTATTTTTAAGGTAAATAAATTCTTCGTGATCATGAGTATTTATGAAAGCAAACAATTCAAGATGTAATGAAGGAGATATAATGTAAAAATATAAACAAACCAGTCAAAAAATGTATAGATAATATATATGTATGTGTATGTATGAGATTACATATATTCTTCTATTTTTGGTAATATGTACTTTAAACTTTCTTTTTATTTCTAAATCTTACACAGCATCTTCAGAAATGTTTAATTTACTTAAATTAAAGAATGACACCAAAAAAGAGAAAAATATACAGGGAATGGGTAGGGTGGTACAAATGGGAACTTGTTTTTCTCCACTGGTTCACAAACAACAGACAGCTATTTTATTTATTAGATAATGTAAAATTATATGAAATTATTAATAATTAATTTGAGTTGTTTTGTTAGATTACAAACTATCATTACTCTGCCTATTTAGTCTAGAAATCTATCATTAATCAGTCATCATTAAAAAAAAAAAAAAACTCACTTTTAATTTCTATTCTAAATGAGATTCTTATTACATCTAATGCCCGGTAGCAGAAAGTTCGAGACGCGCGACGTGCGTCGCAGATTTATTTTGGACCTTGCAGATAAATTTGCCAACTTGAAAAAAAAAAAGTATTTCCTTAAAAAAAAAAAAAATAAATAAAAAGTACGCAAATTCTGTCAAAAAATATCGCGAATTCGACAAAAGGTCGGCAAAAAATATCAATTTCGGCAATCGTTCGCATAAAAAATCGGTAATTTATAGCCAAAGGGTCGCTATAAAAACGCGAATTTCGTCAAAAGAGATCGGAAAAAAAACATGAATCTCGTCCCAGGGTTGTAGAAAAAATGCAAATTTCTGTCACAGGATCGCGGAAAAAACACGAATTTCGTCAAAGAATCGCGGAAAGAATGCGAATTTGGTAAAAGGATCACGGAAAGAACGCGAATTTAGACAAACGATTGTGGGGAAAACGCAAATTTAGTCAAACGATCGTGAAAAAAACACAAATTTATGTCAAAGGATCGTGAGCAAACGCAAATTTATGTCAAAGGATTGCAGAAAGAAGGAGGAATTTCGTCAAAAGATCTCGAAAAGCGTAAATTTCTGCCGAAAGATCGCTGTACAAACTTGAATTTTATCCAAAAATCCCGAAAAAACGTGGATGTCGTTCCAGGGGCGCAACAAAAACGCAAATTTCTGTCACAAAATTGCAGAAGAAGCTTGAATTTCATCAAAGGATCGAGGAAAAAACATGAATTTAGTCAGACAATCGCGGAAAAAATGCAAATTTCTGTAAAACGATCACGAAAAAACGCAAATTTTTGTAAAACGATCGCGAAAAAAACGCAAATTTTTGTAAAACGATCGCGAAAAAAACGCAAATTTTTGTAAAACATCCGTGAAAAAACTCAAATTTTTGTAAAACGATTGCGAAAAAACGCAAATTTCTGTAAAACGATCGCGAAAAAACGCAAATTTCTGTCAAAGGATCATGAAAAACGCAGATTACTGTCAAAGGATCATGAAAAACGCAGATTACTGTCAAAGGATCGCGAAAACAGGAAAATTTATGTCAAAAGATCGGAATTAAATTTGCGGAATTTCGTCAAAAAATCGCAAAAAGTGCAAATTTCTGACAAAGGATCACTGTGAAAACGCGAATTTCGTCAAAAGATCCCGAGAAAAACGTGAATTTCGTCCCAGAGGTGCCGAAAAAACTCAAATTTCTATCGCAGAAAAAACACGAAGTTCGTCAAAGTATCTAGAAAAAAACACGAAGTTCGTAAAGGATCGCGAAAAAAAGCTCAACTTTGTCAAAGGATCGCGAAAAAATGGCAAATTTCATCAAAAGTTCGCAAAAAAAAATCGAGGAATTTCCTCATAAGATCACAAAAAACAGCAGATTTCGTCAAAAGATCGAGATAAACGGCATATTTCGTCAAAAGATCGCGAAAAAACACAAATTTCATCAAAAGTGCACAAGAAAAACACATAATTAGTGCCAGTAGTGGATTTTCGCTCCCTGCCCTCGCCACCCCCCTCTGTTGTAACCTTTCGGAAATTTTGCTGTGAATTTCAGATTTTTTTTTTTTTTTTTTTTTTTTTTACCCAGAATTACCCCTGGTATTAATCAGTAAGAACTCTGTTTATTTTAACACTCATAATGTTTGTACATAAAAAAATATAACACACTACTCCCGCAGACAATTTTCATCCCACTAAATTGCTGTCGCAGACACAACCATAACTTTCTGCTACTGGGATCTAATGGAGTGATATCTAAATGAGTTAAAAATATGAAATTAAGAAGCTGGGAAAAATATAGAAAATAAAATAACATTTTCTAAATAAATACATTTTTTCAAATGCAACACTGCAACCAAAAACAAGTGTCTTCGTGCATGTAATAATATATCGTAATTATTAGGCTAATTTATCAAAAAATAGTCAAAGATAATCAAGTGAATAGCTTTGATCTTGTAAATGTGATAATAGAAATATTCTCATACAAATGGCTGGAGGGGAAGAGGTCCTAAAAGCTGGTCGATAAAAATTCAACTTTCTGTAATATTTCACACTTATTTGTCCAGATAGTATTCAGAATACATTTATCATGATTTAGGAAAGGCCTTATTCTATTATATGTGTTGAATGGAAATTCATACACTATACACTAGTAGTCTTAAAAAGTTTAAAATATTTGTATTCCTTAAAATAATATCTTATAAAATATCGGCACTGCACACAGTTTAAACTTAATGGAAGTATAGAGTTTTATTTAGCGACTAGTTAAATGAAAAATGTTTATCAATCGCTCGGAAGTGATAACTATATGCGCCTCTGCGGCTTGGTACCTGGTGCCAGGGCACCGCTAGGATCACCTGTTCCACTTTTTTCTGCAGTTCTGTTAATATTATTTCACTACTTTTTCCTGTCAACCTGGAATATTAATTACTATCTAATTTAATTAGAATTAAACATTTTAATTAGCTCGCTGAAAATCCAAACAATAAAATTAATACATCTGGGATACCATCTATACTAAAAAAAGAAATAGTATATATAAAGTACAACAGACTACTTTCTTAATTTTTTTTCCCTTTTTCTCCATTTTAATATTTTCATTATCAGAAATTGTTTAATTGCTAACTAGAGCTATTAATAATAGAAATCATCATAATTGCTGTTGAAATAAAATTTTAGTTTTTATTCAAATCAAGTTTCATTAGTTTTGGCCCAAATCAAGTTCCATTTTTTAGCAACTATGCGAAAATTTATTTTGAAAAAGAACCTTTTAACATTTATTTTAGCAGTTGACACGTTTCATATCATTAACCTAACTCATTAATAAATTTTTAAAAAAATAATTGTTTAAAAAATATTAAAACTTTCAAGAAATTAAATTAAGTTGATCCATATTTAGTAATTACAGGTTTTTATTTTGTCCATACATTTTGCGGGGATAAAAAAAAAAAAAAAAACTACATTGAATCGTCCATTTCTTTCTTTTTAATCGGCGTTTTTCTTTCAAAACATAAACAAACGAAGTCTCGACGCGAAACCGAACAAGGCATGTGATTTTTTTAACCAATAAACACATTTCGTTCAACCTAGGTCGAGAAACCCCGAGTTGGGTAACTTTTCATCCGAAGTAAACGGTGAATACGAGTTTTCAACTCCCGGTTGAAAATACCAACCTGGGGTTACTGAACCCGCGGTTTAACCCTCGGTCGAAGTTATTCATGAATACGAGCGTGAGAGAGTTTCAACTTTCTTCGGGCTAGAGACAGTCACGACCATTCACTCTCGCTGGCTGTAAAGTTTCGCATTAACTGATTGGGTGTTGCGGGCGGTTTTATCTTAAGCGCATGCGCAAACAACACAGTGACGTTCACTGAGTTATCTTAAGTGAGTTTTCCCATGTGAACAGGCTTCCAATTCCGGGAGGGTACCACCTCAAAATTAAGAGAGTTCGGCGGCCTAAGATATCTTAAGTATTCGTAGTGTGAACATAGTATCAAACAACTTGAAAAATAAACAGCTTCTTTCTATCACACTGCAGACTCTTAAAGCTTTATAAAAACCACGCACAATTAAAAGAAAATAAAGCGAACGAAATTCTAATGATAAAATCCACGAAGCTACTAAACAGCTGTTAGGCTCGACTATAAATAGTACTCCAAGGGAAACTCCCCCTCTTACGTAACTCCTTCATCCCGCACTGAATGAACGTCACTGCACATTACCATAATAGGATCTGAGGGTGTGGCCTAGGCAGACCCTCCTACGCAGACGACAATGGACAGCTTACGCCACCTGTCGTTGGTTGCCGAAACTCCTCAGATGAAAAACGCGATTCCAGCCTTGCCGTGCGTGCATGAGGATCGTCGAGAGTATAAACATAGATAATCTGCATGTAACGTCACGAAGACATAAAAAAGTACAACTCAACTTACGGTTGGCAAAACATTTGCGTGCTTCAGTATTGTTTTCTATGTATTTTGCATCTGTTTATTATTATTTTTCGGCTTTATTATTGATATAATTATTTTTTTGGCTTATCCTACTATTTTACAAAATGATGATGAGTTGTAGTACATATGGTTGCACTTATAGACATGAAATAGGAGCTAATAAAGAGTTTAAATTGCTTCGAAATCATGAACTGCGTGAAAGTGGTGTATAAGCTTTTAAACGAAAAGACTTGATATCAATTCATGCCTCAAGAATTTATAATAAATGTTTTCAAACTGGTAAGAATTCTTCATTTTCCTGTAATATAACAGATCGTATATATATATATTCCCGTTAGGATATTAAATGCTTTTCTCCTTGCGAGATTTTTATTTTAAACATGACATCTACAAATATTTTATTTAAACTGGATCGTCTTGTTTCTACGCACATTATTAGAATATTAAAAGAATTTAAAATACTCAAGGAGTGTTTATTTAGTTTTAAAGTAATTTAAGCCATCAATTCAGAATTCTGGAAAACACAAGCTACATTTTCACAAATTTTCTTGTCATGCAACATGTTAGACTGTGTATATAAATTTTTAATCGTTTTTATGTTAAACCCTTAATCTCTACTCTAGAATTGGGCAATTCATTATTTTACTCGCCTCTAGAGAATATTTTTTCTGACGGGGCAAGTTGAATTTTTAGACAATCTAAAAAACTATAGAAGATATTCAGAAACTTTATTATTATTTTTTTTTCCCAGTTTGCTATTTTTGCAACTTTCCAAATTATTGAAATGTAAACATGGTACTACTAAGTTCTATCCTATAACCAAATTTTCCTCTTTTGTATATATACTATATTCTTAATTTTAAAGAAAAAAATAAGAATATGCATTTCAGACATAATAATTAACTATTTTTCCAATTGCATGTTTTTTTGTGACAATTTTCAACTGTATGTTGCATTTTGCAGATTTTATTTAAAAAAAAAAAAAATCAGGCTAGTACGATTTTCTTGAAAATCTCCAATCAAACTCCTGCCTCTCATATTGTAAAGAAGTAATGAACAATATGAAATCTAATGAATACATTACATATGTAACCATAATGAATTATATAGGGTGGTAATCTGGCATAGATGTCCTATACTCACCAGGGTACTTAAATCTCGTCATAATTGCCTGATATGGTAACCCGGCTATTGTTGTTTAGGTACTTGGTATCCTGTGGACCAATTTCGCCAAATTATATAAATTGCCAAACCACTCACCAAATTATACCCATTGACATAATTTTTATTTTAAATAATGAAAGAACAAATAAATTAGTAAAACATTAATAAAAATACAAATAAAACGTCGAATTAATGGTTTTATTGGCATTTAATCTTACAGTTTGACGACAGTAATTTGGTCGATGGGATAACTAAGAAGTACTGTTGTTTATTTACTTTTATTTTAATTATATAAATTGTTTTGTTCTATAGTTATTAAATAAACTTTTTATTTATTGTTATTTCCTTTTTAAAAGAATTAAAAAATATATATGTAACTGGTATTTGGAAATGAAGTTTTTGCCAGATGGGCATCAGAAAAAATTCGTAATTTGAAACGAACCGATGTATATATGTAATCTGTACTGGTAATCATTGGGACTATAAAGAATAGAATGGTTGCAAAATGCCTGTGGACATCTCTGCTCCAAATTAGTAATGGAGACATCCAATGACCTTGGAAATACCAAACTAACTAGAGTAAATTTGATGAAGAAGAATGATGAATATCTTTCAATTATGCTTTGTCAAAAAAAAAAAAAAAAAAAGTTCAATGAGAGGCCAAGAATCAGAGTTATTAAAAAATATTTGAAGAGATCATCAAACCCTAAGGCAGGTGAAAGAAAAATACTGTGGCAATTTAGCAGACAAAGCAATTTTCGGTATTGCCACTGAACAAAAATGAAAGACAGAAAACAATTAAAGTTTTAAATTCAAAGATGTCTTTTAATATTAAAACCAAGTTTTGGTGTTGTTGTGTAAACTTTTTTTTTTCTTTTTCAAGGTTCCAGAAATTCATTTATTTTTTCTTTTGTGGAATATGGCTACTGGCGATACCACGTAAAAAAAAACGCACCTGTGTGCTCTACCTCAAACATTCAAGACCAAGCTTTAATAACCATCATTGAACAGTTTTCTGGTCTTAATGTAAGGTGGTGTGGAAAAGGGCACGTAGAAGATTTTCTTTACTCATTTTAGTAGGCATATTATTTCTTGTTTTGATTTTGTTCTATAAATTTACACATAGCTTTTGTTTTGTTTTTTCTTTTGTGGATTATGGCTGCTGGCGATACCACGTAAAAAAAAAAACGCACCTGTGTGCTCTTAGAATGGTCATGGTCGTATCTATACCAGATAATTGGTTGAGCAATAAACAATATCCATATGATCAGATTTGTAGAAAGTATGTGCTAGTGTGGCATTGTTTCCAATTTAAGGTGAGCATATTGTATGCAAGTATATTTTGCCATAGGCTTATATGTGTAGCAGATGTGTTTTCATATTTGCTGTTTTAACTTGATTTATGTGATATAATAAATTAAGCTATTTAACATAATAAAACTATTAGTCATCGACTGAAAATTCATTTTAGTTTTTGGCCCAAAATCTGAGTTTTGGCAAAAATGCTGCTGAAAATTCGGCTGGACTGTAACTGATTGTATTACAAAAATATTTCTTCCTTCAGAAATTTTCAATATTACTCATCGATTTGAGCTGTATCAGCTCAAATGAGACTATTTGTTGCTATGAACTTCATTGTTTATAATTTATCAGTTATGACTGACTCAAGAGTGAGTGTTATTAAGCAAATTATAAAGCAAGCAATGCATATATGATTAAAGTTTTTCACGTACTCATTAAAAGTTGCAGATTTGAGATTGTAAATTTATCCTTTTTTAAGAGTCTGCGAGATCTGATATAGCATCAAAATTGTAAAATGTTCACTCTTTAAGATCATAATTATCAAATTAAAAAATATATAATCCATAAACTGCCCTTACCCCCCCCCCCCCTCCCAATCACACATATGCAAATTCATGGTACCAAAAAGCACCTTCAAATAGCCACATTTTGGCTTTTGTTTTTGCTAATTGGAAAGTTGTAAATTATCAAGCTCATGAAACCCGAAATTTATGTCAAAAATAGAAAAATTCATTTTTTCCCTTTTCATTTCTTGTTCTTCCTTAAACTATGGAACCAGAAGTAACACAAAATGGTAAATTTTCTTTAATTTGTTTACTATGTTTGCACAAGTATCCATTTTTTGTATCTTAAAAATTTTATCCTTTCGTTATCAAAACAGGTGGAAAAATTATGCAAGATGCTTGGAGCAATTCCATTTTGTCGACTTGGATTCTTCATGAAGTTATACCGAGCTTGCAAATCCTGCATATAATTTTGATGCATTAAAGATTCTAATTTGATGAGTAATATGACTATGTTTAAATCAAAGGGCAGACAGTGTTCAGTAACCTCATAAAACTGTCTGGGTAAAACTTTGTATGCAAAATGTGATTATGTTATTAAATATTAGTCTTATATATTTTTAATATATATAATTTGTATTTTCAATAAATGGAGCGGCAAACCGCAAATCAACTGAATTGTGTTGCTTTCTTATTGTGTATGTGACCATTTTTATTTCAGCTAATACTGGGCTGCCGTTGACAGCTTTTTTTTTCCTTCTACGACTATTTAAAAATAATTGTATAATATTATTGTTTAGAAATAATAACTAAAAGAACCTAAGCAAAATTTAGAAAAAAATAGTTGACTATGTCAGCCCTGTTATTTTTAAATAAGCCTAATAGAGTAAGTATTTTAATTTATTGAATATTTATCATCTTTAAAAATTTGATTATTTACAAATAATCTACTCTATATATATAAAATCCTAATGAACTGAATTTATGAAACTGGTATTAAGAAACGACTGAATTGAAACGACTGATTAAACAACCGATTATGTTTCACGGCGATCTCTCCTAAAATATGGAATACTTTACGATGAAATTAACACCAAAAATCCATATTGATCTGCAGATTTCAAAACTGGTATTAGAATTTTTAAATTCGACTTAGTTTTCGCGATATTAATTTTTTTTCTAATTTTAAATACTTTTCTCTAATGATGGCAACTCAAATTTTAATCATAAGATATTTTTTTCATACTTTAGAAAAGGTTATAATTTTAAACCAATTTGGCGACCAGTTTGGCCTCACTTAAATGCAGGGTTGGGTTTTTGACGTCAAAAACTGGTTTTTGACATGACAAGCGTCAAAAACTGGTTTAAACTGTCATAAACTGGTTTAAACCGTCAAAAACTGCCAAATACATGTAACACACTAAAACATTTTAACAATAGGTAAACATTAAATAAATCAATGATTTATGTGATCTTTTATTGAAATTTAATAATTTAAAAAATATATATTATTTGAAATAAAATATTTTATTTTGGATTTTTCAAACAGAAGAAAATAATTTTGTACAATTAAATAATCCGGATCAAATTTACCCAGCAGCATGCTGCAGCACACCGCGTGTTTAGCACATTTATTTACACCCAAAAGATTTTTGAGTTTAGAGTGTATGAAGTGTTAAAAAATAGTTTCTCTTAATTGATGCTGAGCTAGTAGGACTTGATAGCAAAAGCATTGCTAAATGAGCAAGTTTTGAAGCACACTCAAAAAGCTGTTGCATTTAATGATACCTTTCCACCAGGGTTGGGTTTTTGACGTCAAAAACTGGTTTTTGACATGACAAGCATCAAAAACTGTCATAAACTGGTTTAAACCGTCGAAAACTGCCAAATACATGTAACACGCTAAAACATTTTAACAATAGATAAACATTAAATAAGTCAATGATTTATGTGATCTTTTATTGAAATTTAATAATTTAAAAAATATATTATTTGCAATAAAATATTTTTTTTGGGATTTTTCAACCAGAAGAAAATTTTGTACAATTAAATAATCCGGATCAATTTTATCCCACAGCATACTGCAGCACACCACTTGTTTAGCACATTTATTTACACCCAAAAGATTTTTGAGTTTAGAGTGTATGAAGCGTTAGAAAATAGTCTGTCTCTTAATTGATGCTGAGCTAGTAGGACTTGATAGCAAAAGCATTGCTAGATGAGCAAGTTTTGAAGCAGGCTCAAAAAGCTGTTGCATTTAGTGATACCTTTCCACCAAACAATGGAGTCCTCGTCCTCCCTATAGCACTGAAATAAGAAGAGTGGAAAGGGGATTCTTTAGCTTCATACACAATCAGCATGGATAAGCATCCATAAACTCTCCGTAGCTCAAGCGCGAGCTGAATCAACTGATACAGCAGTCAACCCTTGCCCCTGATGGTTGGGATGCAAAGTATAAGCCAAACAATGGTATGGTTTCATGATTTGATCCCTTCTATTATGCACTTTTTCAATATGGGCTTACAGGAATTTTCTTTTAGATGACCGAGCCAATTTTGTTCAGTTTTAAAATCGAAAACATTTTTATATATTGAAAGGAAGCATGTTTTAAAAAGATTTTGACTTTAAGCTTTTTTTTTTTTTAATTACTTCCCTTATTTTGTAAATGTTTAAAATTAATAATCCAATTTCAATTTTGAATGGAATGGTTATTGCCTAGACTAGAATAACATTGATGCACATTATCTTGTTATATATGCAAAAAAATCTACACTTTTCTAAGTTTTTTTTCCCCATAAAAAAAGCTAGCTAATGCTTTAAGCTCTCAAAAGTAAGCGAAATTAAAACGATTTTAAGTAAGAGAAAAAATGTACAGCTCAGGTGAGCTTAATGTCTGCTTTTTAGAAAAACACAATTTTACAAAAGGAAAAAAAAAAAACTAAATAAAATTTTACCCTGTTAAAAAGTTGTACTTAACAATAATACTTTACTATGTACTAATCACTGATATACAGTAAGAGTGAATTTAAAATATTACATGTAATGTTGTCATGTGTGACATTTAATTTGAATTTTTACAGATCTAGTATTTGAGGTTTCTGACATGACGGTTTAAACCCGACATAAACTGACACATGTCAAAAACCTGCCAACCCTGTAATTATTACTAATACTATATACTAATTATACAATTACAGTAATAGTGAATTTTAAATATTACATCTAATGTGTGACATTTAATAGGAAATTTTACAGATTACTGTAAGTATTTGAGGTTTTTGACGAGGTTTTTGACAAGGGGTTTTTGACATGACGTTAACCGCAGTTTAAACTGTCAAAAACTGACATGTGTCAAAAACCTGCCAACCCTGCTTAAATGTGTGCTAAGAAATGTATCGTGTTACTTTTATTGATAATTCAATTTACTTGAGCAATCTTTGACCAAATCGAATCATTCTGATAGAGAAATCAAGAACTCTGTATTTTTATGTTAGCGGGACGCAGGTGATAAATTGCTAAACATTTTTCCCGTCGCATTTTTTTGTATTTCATTAATTTCATTTAAAATATAATCCTTTCATTCATTTTAGTTAAAATACAAAACATTCATTTAAAATTGATGGCTTTCACTTCTTTCTTTTTTAAAGAAAACGAAAAGAAAAATATTAGGCACAGATTTCATATTCGCACCGGAGTATCTAATTAGCGCCAAAATGGCATTATTTTGATTCACATGGTAACCCGACTATTGTTGTTTATTTAATAATAAATGTTTATTTACTTTTATTTTCTTTTTAAAATTATATAAATTGTTTTGTTCTATAGTTAATTAGATACTTTTCCGTTATACGGACACCATGTCAAAATGTATGTAAATAAATATATTTGGTACTACTTAGTTATCCCGTCGACCAATTTCGATAAATTATACAAATTGACATAATTTTTATTTTAAATAACGAAAGAACAAATAAAGGCACAGATGTCACATGCGCCCCATATTGGCAAGATACTGGAATATAAACAAGATATAAAGCAAAATAACAACTCTTTGGCACCAGTTAAGTACCCGTTGCGTATATGACGTTAGCATCAGAAAAAAATCACGCCACTATGACATCTGTGCCAAATATAGTTACATTGTCGCTTGGTGACAATGTTGTCCGTATAGCGGGAAAGTACTGTTAATTATATTTTTGGTTATTTTCTTTTTAAAATAATTTAAAAATATGGTACTACTTGGTTATTCTGTCAACCAATTTCTCCAAATTATACAAATTGACATAATTTTTATTTTAAATAACGAAAGAACAAATAAAATAGTATAACATTAATAAATATACAAATAAAACGTCAAAATAAAAATCACTTGATGATGTAAACACGTGTAACTTGCTTGAAGTCAAGTGAATGTGATATTTACGATCAACCATTATTGGCATTTAATCTTATAGTTTGGTGATAGATTTTTGGTCGACGGCATAACTAAGTAGTACCAAAAATGCATATGTAACTGATATTCGAAAACGAGGTTTTCGCCAAATTTTCGTAAAAAAGGGAATCACACCAAACCCGGTGTGTATATGATATTTGGCCAAATATTAAATAATTCAACAAACCATGACATTTAATTTCAACTTCAAAGCAATGTTTTAATTTACCACACGAAAAATTCAAAAAATGCTAACTGGCGAGTTGAAAGAAAGCTATTCGTGAGATTTGCACCCGGCTAGCATAACAGTACCAAGAATTCTTTGCGACCATGGCAACTTTTATGTAGTTTTACTCGAAAAAAAATTTGATTTTTAATAAAAAAAATTTTCAGCACAGATATCATATACGGGCCCATATTGGCGCAATTTTTTTCTGACGCCAATGTCATATACGCAATGGGTACTTAACTGGCGTCAAAGTATCATTATTTTGCTTGATATGGTAAGACGGATGTTGTTGTTTATGCTGTTGATGTTTTCACCAAATTGATGTCAGAAAAAAATCACGCCAATATGGGGCCGTATATGATACCTGGGCCAAATTTTCATATGAAAAGCGAAGGGATCAGACCATATTTATTTCTGGCAATTACATAACTTGGACTATTATAATATAGATGAAATGATGACGATAGAACAATATTTGGTGACTTAACACCTGTACCTGGCTAACATTAAAGTACCAAAATGGCACCTGGAATATAAAAAGCGAAGTGGTCCGCCCGGAACTGTTGATGATAGTCACAAGACTTAGGCTATTGTTATAGAAATTGTTTTAAAATACCGGGAGACAAAGACTCTGTACATTTAATTAATTTTATTTTATCTTCTTTTCAAATGTTTAACTGATCCTCTTTAATCAAACACGAAAACAGCCATTGGATGTCTTAACAGAAACTGATTCGACCTTAAATTTTTGCAATAAAAGAGAACTGAATGGAAACCCGTTTACAGGGAGATCTGCACAGCTTTTATCAGTATAATTCGTCCTTCTCTAATATTTTTAAAACCGTTCAGATTAGCGTGCTTTTAGATTCTGCGGTGTCTGTACGGGGGGGGGGGCGAGCATAGCTTGCAGGGAGCAGAGCCCCCTAGTTACTTATAAAAGTTTTATTTTTTTATTAAAATATGTCAAAGGTATCATTATTTTTACTGTGACTGATGCGATTAAAAATTACATCCTTATTAAACAAATTGGATGAAACCTGCTGCCAAAGATGTGTATTTATAAAGTGTTTAGCATGTAAAAAATAACTCATTAAATATAGAGATATCAAGCAATTACTAGCCATAAAATAAACATATTGGGTTTAATAATTTGTAAAAAATTGTTTAAAACATCAGTAGTTTGTGCTTCAGAATTACTTGTAAAAGTTTAATTCACAAATTTAAGATTTTTTAGATGTAATATACAAAATCTTGATAACTGAAATTTTCTTTTATTAGTATAGAAAAGTCCAAATGAGTTAATCTAGCTGCATATTATGGAGATTGATTTTTAAAAGAATTGTGCTTTAAAAATATTTGAAAAATCAGTAAATTGAAATACAATTTTCAAATAACTTATTGCATTTTTTTACCTTATCTGATGGTGTGAAAATGAAAATATGTCATGGTTATTTTAGTACTTTTCGGTTAGCCGGGCACCAGTATTATATATACATATGTTGTATATTTACACACATATATGTGTATATACATAAGTATGTATATACAGTAGAAGATCTTTATATCGCAAACCTAAAAACGCAAGGTTGTGCGTTATATGGGTCACATCATTAAATTCACCTTGTAAACATGGTCAAATATGTCTGAAACACATCAAAACACATTAGAATATCTTTATACTGCATTCCTTGTTACCAAGAGTTATCCAAATTATAAATTTTTGCATAATATAGGTCAGACATTGTTAAATTTACTTTATAAACATGATCCAAATATAGCTGACACAACCATCCCTTATATGCAGGGGCGAAGCTACTGGGGGGGCGTAGGGGGGCGTCTCGCCCCCCCCAATGTCGGCAACTTGAATCACAGTCGGCAAATTCTAGGTAGTCAATATCGATCGATACAACCCTAAAACAATCGATTTTTTTTCCCAATTTTCTACGTTTTTTCTTAAAACATACACTAAAAAACACCAGTCCTTACTATTTGTCTTAAATTCTTTCAAAAATCCGAAGTTTGCCTCTCCTTTCTTCGACTTCGCGTGACTGATGAAAATAAACTGAGAGAGAGCCAGGATAGACTAGTTTCCCAATATTTAAAGGAGAATTTCTGAGAGTCCACAGCGGATTAGTAGTGTTCCGAACATCTAGATGATGACTAGCACTGAAGATGATGGCGACTTTTGTGAAGGCATTCATATTATTCGTGGTGTACTGAAATGTGCTCGGCAATTGAATCATTTAGTTGATTGTTTAAATGATTGTAAGCCGATTATTGAAAAATTAGCCCCATCCGATGAATTAAGTGTTTTCTTGTTACTTAACCCTTTGCGGCGCAGAGCCTTTCCATTGCATAAGTGCTGAAATTAATGACTGACACCGGAATTTGAAAACGAACTTTTTTGTAAGTACCAAAAAGCTACATTTCACGCAACTAAGAAACCGAATTTTTTTTTACCAAAATTCTGGTGCCAGTATGGGTTTTGGGAATTAAAATTAAGTGGTTTCATAGATATACCACCGCGCCGCAAGGGGTTAAGGAAACCATAGGTATTGACAGGGAAAATTAAAATTGTTCGTCTGTGTAAAATATTTTTAATAAGATCGTGAAAGAAATCGAGAAAAACCGTCGAGAGGTTAGCATTACGGAAAGTGGGAACGATTCCATCATTGAACATGACCCAGGAAAAAGGTCTAAAATGAAATCAGACAATAAAAGACATATTTAATCAGTTTAGGTCCATATGAGCCAAAACGCAGCGTATATCCGATAAATGGTTCCATCCCGCAAGATAGACTACGACATTTCAACGGCGCTTGGTACATAAGAGCATCCGTTTTTGGAATATAGCACAGAACTTAATGCTAATTCTTTTGCGTGTTTCATGAAGGACCTGGGAGAGAAAAAATACAAAATTCTTCAGTTGAAAGTGGTGTAAACAAAGGACACAAAATGAAGAGCTTAAGGAAAAGAAAAGAACAGAAAGTCCGCACATTTCTCTTTCAACTTCCACAAAATTTTCTGTTTCCTGTTTTGCCAGTTCACGATGACACATAATCACACTTACTCGACGAGAGCAAGCGCAAACAGATTATTCTGGAAGAGCGACAGCAACATCTTGCATTCAACAAAGAAATTGTAGCAATCTTAATGAACATTACTCGAATTCTGAGTAGACAAGGTCTGGTCTGTAGAAGTGACAAAGACGAAAATGGAAACTTTTGAAAAATTGTGAAATTAATTTCCAGACATAACCCACAACTGAGGACATGTTTAAGGACACACGTTTCAGCCCATACCATATAACTTACCTTTCCGCTTCATCCCAAAACGAGATGATTGAATTTTTTGCTACAGCAGTGCGTAAAACGATAGTCAGGGATATTCAAGAAGCATAATTTTATGGAGTTATGGCAGATACGACACCAAAAGCTTCGCACCATGATCGATCAGCTGTTGGGCTGAAATATGTCTACAAAGATGGAAAACCGCCGATCGGCTTTTGGAAGTTTTAAAAGAAGTCGTCAAAACCAACATCGACCTTGCATGCTAGATATCGCACATCCTTACAAAGAATGAGCTCGAAATAGAACAGGTCATACGATTCATTTCAGGTCATATGATTTTACGAGCAGTATGTCTGGAGAATTCAGCCGCACTTAGGAGAGGTTTTCAGAAATCGTGGGTTGAATTGTACCCTATATTCCTTGTCAATGTCACGGACTCAACATCCCTTTCGTTTCGCATATCTGCAATGCGAGCAATGCTATAGGCGATGTGTTCTTCGAGCTGGAAGATGTTTGTGTTTTTCACAGCAAGTACTAAACGAAAGAAGCTATTAGTAGACAAGCTCGAAGAAATAGAAAATGCTCTTCTGCTGCGGAATCTTTCTAATGCGAGATGGACTGCTCGAACGGAATCATTGAAAGCTGTTTGGATCTCATATGAATGTATCCTACAAATTTTGAAAAAGTTGATTTTTCTACTTCTGTTAGCAAAACAATGTTCAAGCCACGACGTTTAAGAAAGAAAATGTTATCTATCGACTTCATTGCTTCACTATGATGTTTCTCAAGAACGTTTAGTACAAGTGCAAGTTGGTTACTGAAAAAATAAAGTCGAATACTTTTAAAATAGATCCTACGAAAATACTGAAGACTTGTATCAAATCATTGGAAACAATCAACAATGACAATGAAAATGTGAATAGGGAAATATAGAGTACAGTTCTCTTTTAAATCAAGTAAGTTAAATGAATTTGCTATGCAGTATCGAAGAAGATTGGCACCAAAGAAGTTAAACGGTAATTGAAACAATTTGTTTGCTCCCGAACATCTAATGTTCTCGCATGGAGTTTCAGAAGGTACTGGATACTCTTACAATGGTGATAGCTGAAAGTCTTAATTCTTACATCAGACCACTGGATAAAATAATGTATCCTCCCATTACAAGTGAGAAATAAACACTAAATCTGGTTAAGAAAGTGGTACCGAAATGTTTCACGAAAGCTATCTTTCGTGAAATATTGGCAATTCCTGATATGAAAGCATTAGACACACATTGAAAGTTTTGTCAGACTTCTGCGCAGAGGTTGAAAGAATGGACGATATTTACATGAAAACAGAACCGTTGAGATACATTCTGCCACTTGCGAACCATCTCAGTCGTTTGGCTCTAACTTCTCCAATCACAGTTGTCTCGAATGCAAGAACATTGTAAATTAAAAATTGTGAAAAAGTATCTTAAAGTACTATTACACGAGAGGTAAAAATCACTTCAAATTCCAAGCGTCTCCATGTTATCTTATGGCCCCAGGGGAGTCGCTTCGAAGGCAAGCAACTTTCTTCTGTCGACGCGTCTTTGATGGCTGAAACGAAGCGAGTCGCCAGTAACAGGCAATCAAATGCTTGAAAATCTGACGATGGAAAAGCCTTTTCTCGAACAGCCAGTGAAATGTTTTAAAAACGAAAAAAATTGGCTTTCAAAAGCGGGAAATAGGATGAGTGCCAGGCGATTTTTGTCGCTTGGAATTTTTACGCGTAATAACACTATAAAAACAACAATGAACTATCCACGTTTGAATACACTCATGATGCTTACATTTGAGAAGAATATTTTGAAATACCTAGATTTGGGCGCCGTCGTGAACAGATGGGTTCGTCAAAAAAATGGTGGGTTAAAATGCATGTTATGCAAAGAATGAACAAAGATGTAATTAAAATAGGTCTTGGTTTAATCCTTTTTAATGTAAATATAAATAAGCTGATTCTGTATAAGTTCCAAGTAGCATCTTACCAAAAACTTCAACTAGTTTAATTAATCCGAATTGCAGATTTCCATCTGCACATTCAGCAAAAATATCAAAATACTTTAATGGAACATTTACAACGACGTAACGTAAGTGAAGGTGTGGTGTATTCAGGGTTCTCGCTGCCGCTCGCCATTGCGCCAAATCGCGACAAAATGCTTCATTTGGCGAGTAAGCGAACAATCAGACTCGCCAAATTGCGAGTGCTCAGTTTATGCTCTTTTTTTGTGTGTGTGTGCGTTTTCCAATACCGTCGAGATTCTTATCCACGTTGCTGAACGATTCTTGTCGCTTTAAATGTTCAATCATACTGTGCCATTTACGTCGCTCTATTTATAGAGATGCTGACTCAGCGCCAACTCAATTTAGCAACAGCCAAAGACACAGAAAAGAATATACAATAGGTATTTCTCTGTTCTCAGTTAATCGCTATCTATATGCCTTCGTCGCATAAAAACATAATTACTCGCATCAAAGGTCAAGTAAAGAAAAGTTTTGCTGGAATGCAGTGTTGAAATTAGTCATTTACCATTATATTTGTTAGTTGCATGTTGTATTCAAAGTATCATTTGCCGGTCATTTTTTTCTATCGGATAGAGTCGAAATATCATAGCAATTTTAAATGCATATTTTAACAGTGATAAATCAAAGATAGCTGTTTTGAATTTTTATTTAGACTGCTAAAAGAATCTCTCAAATATTTACACATTTAGAAAACATTTAGAATACACTTATAGGTTCTGCAGTAAATAGTTGAATATCTATTTTATAAGCACTTACAAAAATATAGGTTATTGTAGAACATATTGAAAAAAAGGGGATTCAATAAGGGATTAAAGATATATTTTTCAGTATTTCACGCCAAATCTATTTTGCTAACATTTTTTTTTCATTTGGCTACTGTTTTTTATTTCTTATACCGGGTGTCCTAAAATGAATTAACTGATTTTAAAATTCAATAACTTGCAAATGGTGGCAACTATTTAAAAAAACTCTTGCAGGAGGGTTATATAAGACGTCAGGAGTTTTTTTTTTTTACAGCTATTCTCGATTTTAGTTTAAAATAGCAGCGATACACTGCTAGTGCTAAATTGGGGCCTGATTTTTTGTTTCTCTTCTCTATCAGTATTGATGTGAAAGAAGGAGATTAAATATATGGAATGGTTCTCAGTCGCCAATACAGTTTTGTTCTTAGGGGCCCACAGCATATATTTAATCTTCTTCTTTCGCATCAATATTGAGAAAAGAGAGAAGCCGAAAATCGGACCACGATTTAGCGCCTATTGCATGCAGCGCCATATACCACCAATACTTTAAACTAAAATCGAGAATCACAGTAAAAAAAAAATCCTGATATCTTACATAACACTCCTGCAAGAATTTAATTTTATAACAGTCACCATTTGCAAGTTATTGAATTTTAAAATTAGTCAGTCTATTTTGGACTCCGGGTATGCATATACACAGACAAAGAAATGCACTTTTAATGACATATATATATTTTTTTAAGTTAGTCGGCAAAATCGTCATATACGCCCCCCTAATGAGTTCTGCTTAAATACGCCCCTGCTTATATGAGACATTTTCAAAAATGTTTATTGTAATAATAGCATTTTTTCTGAAAAAGGTCTTAAATTAGAAGATAAAGTTGAACTAATGTATCAAATTAAGTCCTCTAGAGAGTAGCAATATTTTACAATGTGAAAATGCAGGTGCTTTTTAACTGCAAAAATCATTGTTTACAACTGAGAAGTTGTGCATTATATGGAGAATTGCGTTATAAAGATCTTCTACTGTATATATATAACACTGGCACCCGGCTAACCGAAAAGTACCATTTGTTAAAGAAAAAGGAGAAATGAATTACTTAAATTGTTGCCACTGTTGATATGATAGCATTACCTACAGACATGCTTTATAATATAGATAGTAACATAATGTGTTTAACTTGATTTGCAAATAAAAAAAATATATATGTATAATTTATTACACAGATTTGAATGAACTTAAATAAACCTGCACCAAGTACAATTTTTATTTCATGCTAATTTCTAAATAAATGCATTAGCAATTTTTTAGAATTAGAGTTTTAGACAGGAAATATGAATTTACTCTTCAAAAGTCTAGAAAGAAATACACAAGACTATTTTAAGTGTGTTCACTTGTGTGTCTGTCTGTCAAAGCTCTTTGTCTCGTCAACTATGTAACATGGAAAGTTCAAATTTCGCAGAAGTAATAAAAGCTATTGACCCTCATAGTTATAGATTGAAAATATAATGCAAAACTATGTCCCCTTCTCCTCTATTTCCGAATCTACTGAAACTAAAATTATGAAAAAATTAGTGGTAGTAGAAATCTATTTAAACTAGCAAGAGAACTGTAGCAATTTCCTTAGCTCACATAGTTTTTGAGAAAATCTCATTTTTCCATTACACACAAATTTCACTTTGCTCAACAAGGGAGTTGAGGGACACTTGAGATACCTATCATCATGGAAATATAAAAGGATTGTTGATAATGAGTTTCGAAAAAAATTGTTAGTAATTAGCCAAAATATTAAGCTTTAAGACAAATGTCTATTTGCACGCTTTTTGTCTCAACGTGTAACAGACACACCTGTTAGTGAAGGCATTTCTGTTACATGTTGAGACAAAAAGCGTGCAAATAGACAATGGATATACATCTTGATATATATCATATTTATTTTCAAAATATCAAGGTTTTTGATATTTTTATTTTCATACATTTAATATTTATTTTTTAAATGTCGTATTTCTTGATATTTTCATACATCTAATATTTATTTTCAGAATAATATTGTCAGTCAAAAGAAGTGCAAATTAATTCTTCAACTGTTATTAAAAATTAGCCCATCCGTAAATAAATAACTAAAAAGAATAGCTTACAAAATATTCCCTGCACTCCAAAAACTAGTTTTGGACTGTACCTGCTGCTTTCTCATTGCCATAAGAAATCTGCCTTTGAACAATACCTCCCTACCCTGTCTTAATTCTATTTGGGTACTTTTTGGTTAGCTGGGTGCCAGTGTTATATATACATATATGTATATATACATGTATGCATATATACATATATTGTATGTGTATATATATAAAATATATGTATAGATATTTATATTTACATAAATATGTATATATAACACTGGCACCTGTCTAACCGAAAAGTTTTTATTTACTTCAGTCTGAATTGTGCTGTAGGTTAGGGAATGAAAAAGCAGACAAAATTACATTCATGTTGAAATTCTTCAATAGAAAAAATAAAAGATAAACTTTATTTTGTATTTCAGAATTTGTTGTGTATTTTTATTTATTTTTTAAACTGAATCCTGCATTCTGTGTTTTGGTAAGTGAAAAAGCAACTTTTACAGAAGATTGTTTGTTTTTAATTATTTGATCATAAATTTTGTAAGAAAAAAATAGATATTTAGAATATTGTTTTATTATGTTTTCATGTTAAATATAATATGTTTTAGATTCAAATTTATATTAAGTCTAAAAATCTTTATAGTCAGCAGTAAGCTGACAATTTTGAAACTATCAGATAATATCAAAATATCGGATATTTTTGAAATTTTCGAAAATATCACGATATTTACGAACCCTGGGCTATAAAGACACGGATGGTGTACTCTATGCAACATCAGCTTTTAAAACCTAGATAACATTTTAAAATGATATATTTGTGTAATGCAATGCCCAGTAGCTGTATAAGAGCAATAAACGCCAAATTGTTAAAAAAAACGAATTTAGGTACTTTTAGGTTAGCCGGGCGCCAGTGTTATCTATACAAATATATTTATGTATGTGTGTGTATATAACACTCACACCCGGCTAACCGAAAAGTATCCTAATATAATTAGAATTAATCGCATAATTACTTTGGGATTCGTGACCAGTTTCCATTAAGTGACACTCTTAATATGCCACCTGGGTCTTTAAAGGTTAATTAAACACCTATCTGGAAAAAAGGCAAAACAGACCAAGGCGGCATAGCAACTTTCTTTCGAAGTGCACTTAGCACAGTGCCAAGTATAAACTTTGAAAAAGATCAATTAATATATTTACAGAACCTTCCGTGCACAAGTAATACTCACACTTGACAGATTATTAAAAAAGTTCTACTTACATAGGCAATACTTTCTTAGAAGCACAATCTAATGCACGGCTGAAATGGCACTGTGCACAAGACTGTCCCACTGAGTTATTGCCTTTATTGATGCTTAACACTATTTCTACCAGCGTCAAGTGACACATTTTTAAAGTTTGCATTCATGATTATTTTGCTTGTAGTTTTTTAGTAATAAGCATAAAAAAGTCTTCAATGTATTAAAAATGATTTGTAATTGTTTCAATCTAAAAATTACAAATGGAAAATTGTAAATCGAAAACTTTTATAAGGTGTCATTTGATACAGGTAGAAATAGTGTTAAGCACATACTGTCTTTCATCTTTAGTTATTATGTCCTGAAATAAATTTGTCTGTCACGCCTTCTTCCAGAGACAACTCTCCTGTAGTAATGAAAGCTTCTTGTCTGGGGGTACACATTCTCCACTTTCTGAGCTGAATATTCCAAGTTTTTTTTTTTTCTTGTTAGATACAATTACAAAAGAGCAAGAAATAAAAATTATAATTAATTTATAAAAGTACAAATTTGTAGAACAAAATGTAAACAAGAAATAATATGTAGAATTTAGGTGCCTACAACTGAAATTAATAAAGAAAATCTAAGTGCCCTTTTCCACACCACCTTACATTAAGACCAGAAAACTATTCAATAATGTTTATTAAGGCTTGGTCTTAAATGCTTGAGGTAGGGCACATAGGCGCGTTTTTTTTTAATGTGGTATCGCCGGTAGCCATAATCCACCAAAAAAAAAAAAAAAAAAAAACTGGAACCTAGAAAAAAAAAGTTAATCCAATAACATAAGTACGATATTACAGCTCTTATGGAGCACAATTTTTCATGAATGGATATATGGTAGATTCTTCAGTGCCATAACTGGGAGAAGGACCTGGCTGCCAGAATGAAAGACTAAGAAAGTGCCAAATGAAGATTGTTGTTCGATTCAAAACTCTATATACCATAATTTACGGCACATGTATATAGACATATATATGTATACATAACACTGGTGCCCGTCTAACCAAAAAGTATCATTTAGTATTTAAAAATGGGTGAGATTAATAACAAATTACAATGAAAATATGTCATTCATTCTGAGCATATATTTACTTTTAATCTATGTACATTCTTTAAGTTAACCAGTGAGTGAAGCCAAAAGAAAGAAAGAAAGAAAAAAAAAACATGCTAACATATGAGTTATTAAATAAATAATGTAAAGAGTGCAAGTTCGCAAAAAGAAAAACGCCAACTTTGAAGATGCTTTCTGAAAAATCGCCTGTTTTGTTAAAAATTGAGGTTTCATTAGTATATACTTGTAAGAAAACTTGCCAGTTTCATGCATTACAACGATTTTTAAAGTGTATCAGGAAATAAGCAGTCATAAATGTCATTTCAAACTCAATATAACGAAATTCGTAAACATTTTCAGATTAGTTCAATCATCTTACTAGACGTACAGGTTGAAAATAAGATATATAAATAAAACGGTGGCTTTCTAGTATAATTATAAAACCTAAAATATTTTTCTTACCCGCTACAACAAGCTGAAACACTTCTTGAGCTCTTCTGTTCTTCTCGTGGAATTTTAAAAAATAGTTATCCATTAAATAAAATGAAACCTATGGCCAAAGAGCCATATCTGCTTTCCAGTTGGAAATAACATATGGATCATCTAATATATTGTCTATTATCATCCCTAATAAACCCCAGTATCTCTAAATAATCTTGTTTCGCAACAGAACCTAAGTTCTGTGCATATACAGATAAAACTTCATTTGTTTTTCAATACATATGATAGATTGCTATGCAGTTTCACATATAAACACGCGTTTAAATGCCTCGTTTCTGCCAACCACAAGTTGAGTTGTCTAGACACAAGCTCATTTGTTTACCAACATGCACATTATCTATTACGATGTTTCCCCGTGAGCTGCAAGCCACGATATTTGGAGAGTCAAAACAGGAAAAAGGGTTTAATACTTTATTATAAAGGATAATAGTAGATAAAGGTAAGTGACAATAAAGAAAGATATTTATTTTACTGAATAAACTTATTTGAATAAAAGCTTGACGTAGGACTTAAACTATGTAGAATGTAAACAGAAGAAAATATATGAATTAAGCTAGTACAGTACAGAACCATTTATCCGGAATGCTTGGGGTCAGATGTATTCCGGATAACTGGTTTTTCCGGTTAACTGGTTGTGCATTAAAGCAGCATCCATTTGATAAGTTTTGTGGAATATGTGTGGTTGTGGCATTATTTCTGATTTTAAATTATTAGATTACTTGGATTAAAAATCAATGCAAGAAAGATAAAAAGTTAACCAGAGTTTAAAAGAAGGTAATTTATGGGAATCTCTTGGGAACAAAAATTCTTCAGTTTCCTCTGCATAAAAATTAAAACATCTAAAATACAACTAAATATGTTTTCTTTTCAAATACTAGATGTTGTCATCAAATTATACAATTGTTTCAAGCAAAGCCTATGTCAAACTGGCAGTGTATGAAACCTTTTTCTGCAAAGAGTCTGAAATCAGTCTATTAGAAATATTATTCCGGATAACTGGTTTTCCGGTTAACTGGTTTCCGGATAAATGGTTCCATACTGTATAGATGTTAAAGATTGATAAGTTGAATGGGTGATAAGAAAATATGGAAACATGTTAAGGAAATATAAATTTCCTAACAAACCTATCCTGACGCAGGAGTGTAATTTCATATAAATACGAAAACCGTTAAAAAGATTTCATTGAAAGGCAACATGACCCGAGATGAAAGAAAATTAATCCATATTTTAAAATACAATTATTGTAAAAGAAATCTACAATTATATATTTAATATAAACTTTACCTTTTATGTGGAAATATGAAGATATGTATATACTATTCATTAATGTTCAAATATGTATCTTTTTCATCTGAAAAATATTCAGGATTTCTTTAAAAAATAGTATTAACATGAACCCACCTCAAAATAGTGAAAACGCAATCTGAAACAATTAACGTTTTATCTTACCTTTACTTGCAGAGAATCACTAATGAAAATTTTCTTATCGCTATAGATCACAAAAGTTGCAAATGTTGACGCCCCGGATCATACCTTTAACTATATAACTTAGCTTAAAAAAATCTTTGCCCCCCCCCCCCCCCCAAGAAAATTCTGAAAGGACGCCTCTGCTCTTAAGTATGAAAACTCAACCTGAAACAGAACCCAACCACAACTAAAAATGTTATCCTCAATCCGAGCCGTGGGTCGGGTCGGGTGTAGGTAAAATCGGGCAACCTGAATCGATGCAGGATTCTAATCTGAGATATAATTCTAGTCATTTTATTTATTTATTTATTTATTTTTTTTTTTTTGAAAAATCAGCTTAAAAAAGACCGACGCGTAAGAATTAAAACTCATCCCGAAACCAAAAAAAATATAGCCAAGCCAATCAGACTTCCAAAGAAAAAAAAATCAGCGGCAAACTTATCCGTGGGTGGGGTTTTCTATAAACTAAACAGCGATCTTTTTTTAAAAACTAACATGTACCCGACTAGACACGACTCGGGTCGGGAAAAATCGGGTTACCCGACCCGATGCAGGACTCTACACTTAAGTCAAAAAATTTTCCCCGACGATGATTAAATTTGATCCGGACGGGGGGGGGGGGCATATGCCCCCCCCCGGACCCCCTTGGCGCCGCCCTTGTTTACAGCTGAAAGAAAAAATGCACATTTGCTTATTAGTGTAAAGCGGTGGCAATGAAGTAAGATGCACTTAGGCAAAGCAAAGCAGATATTTTAATACCATTCCCTACCTTTTTTTTTTCATTCGATATAAACATGAGACAAATGCATTAATTAATACAATATTTTTGCCCTAGACCACGATTTTAGCAATTCAATACATTTCTCAATATTTAAAAAATATATGATTAAAGTCTCAATTTTTAAATTAAGCTATTATAAACAGTATCTTAGATAATTAGCGAAATCTTTTATACCGATAGAATTAAAATAAATGAAAAATATCAAAACAGAGAGAAGAACACATAGTACCTCAGTAATTGGAGACTCTTAGTCTCTAGTGAATAATAAAAATATAAGGAAGATAATGATAAATACGCTTCAAATTAGCTTGAATCAGAGTTCAGCACTGGTCGATTTTCTGGTTCAAAGAAACGTTGATGATTTTATGACTTTATTTGCAATAGAAGATCGCAAACATGCGTTAAAGAAACTAGGCAAACAACTATGAGCGTGTTCAGAGGTGCACTTTGCGCCGCGCGCGCGCTCAGAAGTTTATGCCATGGAGTAGGTCTTATCGAAGAAAGGAATTTTAACATAATTCAATTATTTCATTATTTTTATGGTTCAAAAAAGGTAAAACCAACGACTATATTTCTTCATCCTTCCAAAACATGGTTTTCGTAACAGGAATACATGCCTATGTTCACTCAGATAAAATCTAAAATAGTCGGGAAAAACATCACGTGACCTTCTTTATCTACTTTAGCCCATTTAGCATTTAAAATTAGTTAACCAACCGCACGCAAACTCCGCGCGAGCTGCTCAAAAAAATTGTGTGGGCGATTTGATCACGTGATTGTGCGTTTTCTGCTTATGTGTTATTGGTTGTGCTTTGTTTGGTAGGTTGATTGATACAATTTAAGAATTCAACTGGTGATCTAAAAATTTTAACTTTTTAACAATTTTCTTTTTATTTATTTAAAAATGATTTATCAGTTGATTTATATCTTCTGTGATAAATAGAATGCTGTTAGTAAACCAAGATTCTGATATCAACATATGAGATTTGTTTGTAATCTACTATACTGGATGGATTTCAATGGAATTTGCACTGTTAGTTAGACAGTTTTTCAGAGTAGGTTTTAATATATATATTTCTTATTTTATGATTGCATATTTTAATACCATGTGGATAACAGACCAAAATACATCATAAAACATGAGAAATAAATGGCATTCAAAATTCTGTTAGTATAAGCAAAATACTTACTTATACTTTCAGTAAAAAATTTATAAACATTCTAATCATACTTTATTCATTACAAACTAGCCACAGACCTATATATTTTATCTCTTTAAAAAATATATGTACAGATATTTTTAGTTAAAATAATTTACAACTATTACATTTTATTTTTATAATGTTCAAAGTAGAATATGATTTCTAGCCTAGTCTGGATAAAAATTCACTCGTAAAGTACTCAAATAAAAAAAAAAAAAAAAAAAAAAAAAAAGGAATTATTCTACGTGCAAAAGGATATTTTCGCACAATATATATTATTTTTTCATTTGGATTTGCTTAATGTTTATATCATTATACATATACATACTACATATATAATCACTTAGAAACAAAACTTTGAATATTTAAAAGGCGTTCAGATCTAAAACTTTCATCTCGAAATACCTCATTTTCTCACATTTAAATGAGTATTTTATTATTATAATAAAAATACACGTGCCTCTGTATAACAAAAATAAAAAATATATCTTCATCAAAAATATCTTATTCATTATGAAAAATATAAAACAACCAATAAACAAAACAAAAAAAAAATTGTGACACAATGTGGGACTGGAGGGATTCGAACCCACAATCCCTAGTCTCGAGTTCGCTGCCTTATCCATTCGGCCATCCAGCACACGTTCCTTTTCCAACAAAATATCTTTATAATTAGCACCTTAATTAATCAAATCCATGATCTGTTCCTGAACATACTACGTGTTATTCCATACATGATATGGACCCACTCCATGTTCCTGTCTCCTGAGCTCGCGCGCGTAACGCGCGTGCTTCTTGAACACACTCATTAACTGCATCTTCGATTATTGATATCGAGAAAAAATACATATTTCGATTATCAATAAATTCGATTACAATTATCTTCCCATGCCTCATGGACCTTATGCACGCGACCTGAGGTCGAGGCTCAAACGGCTTTTTAACTAGTCTAGTTAAATAAAATAAAAAGATCTTTTTTAATTGAAAGTAATTTAAGAAAGCTTCATTAATATATTTATTAAAAATTCAAATGGATTCTTTAGTTCCCATAGATGCATGTCTTAAACATTACTCCATGGTCATCCTTTTGCAGGCAAACTTGTCTCCCTATTTGCCAACCAACCAATTATTGTTTGCATTTAGCTTTTTGGAAAAAACAAACAAAAGAAGGTAATTATTTCTGTGTATCAAATAAAGAATCATTCGAGGCGACAGCCATTGTAGCTATTGACCCCAAATCAATCTCCTCTTCGGTTGACTTCAAATGTCAAAAATAACAAAAGAAATTCTAAATTTGGTTGAAACTTAGGCGTCACTTTATGCTGTAAAATGTGAAATTCACAATGTTCCTCGCCTAATCCGTTTTCTAGGTATTTTCGTAAACGAGAATTTAATTACAAATGTCCCATCGCTTGCATAAGCTTCTCGCCCCCTCCTCCTCCTTTTTTTTAAGCATGATCTCGGTAGATTTAAGATTGTTTATTCTATTATTAATTGCATAACTTTGGCTTCATCAAAATAATTTTTAGGAACGACTTTGTTGTAAATAAAGGTTGGAAGGGAAAATCAATTGACAAGTTATGACAAAAATGCTGTTTTATCGAACAGCGTGTCGTAACTTTATTAACAAAACTTGCATCAAACTAAAATGTAGCATTTCAGTAAAGGATAAGAGGAAGAGAGAGAGAAAATATGTGTAATTATTTAATAATCATATTAAGATATGTAATAAAGCACAGTACTGGCATATTTTCCTGGCTAGGTAAATATATCACCAAAAATGATTGTCAATCACCGATCATGTTCAAAACATAATTTAATGTTACATTTATTAAATTACATAACATAATTAAGAATGGTAACTAATACGAAAACAAACTAAAATGATACAAAACATTAATTTGTTATGTACATCCATTAAACATATATTAAATAGATTCATCAGATTGACTGTTTTTCGCTTTAAAATACAGAGCTATTACAAATGATGGAAGTTCTGACAGTGTCAGAGACATTGTTTATGTACCACCAATGCCGAAAACAAAGTGGTCAGAACTTAAAGAACGCATTTGGGAAGCTTTCAGAACCATTGACAGAGTGATACTACAAAATGTTTGGAACAAACTCAATTACAGATTGGGTGTATGCCGTTTAACAAAAGGGTCACACAACGAACATTTGTAACTGAAAAAAACTTAGTATATTTCTCTTTAAATTCACGTATCACTTATTGTAACATGTGCAGTAGTTTCAAAAATATGATATTTTTAAAATCAGGTCCATCATTTGTAATAGCCCTGTATATTTACGATGACAGGTTTTTCTTTTTGGGCTGAATATTATATGCTTTCCTGAATCAATATAATATATTTAAGTGTTATATATAGAGTGCCTATTTCTACAGTAGAAGGTCTTCATAATGCAATTCTCTATATAATGCACAGCTTCTGAAATGTAAACAATGAATTTTACACTTAAGAGGAGCTCGCAATCTATATTGTAGAAATAATTCTACTTTCTAGAGGACTAAATTTCAAGCATTATTTCATATTTATCTTCTTAATTCTGATTTTTTTAATGAAATAAATTCTACCATTAAATTAAAAAAATTTGGCAGTAAATCATAATGTAATGATTTTGTCCATGTGTATTTTGATCATGTTTATAAGGTAATTTCACAGTATATAAAGTGGTCTATGTTCTGCAAAAATTTAAAATCTGCACAACTTTTGGTTCTGAGGGATGCAATATAAAGACCTTCTACTGTATATTGATATGTTCCATACATATTTGCCCATGTTTATATGGTAAGTTGTAATGATGTATAAAATGATCTATAAAATGCAAAATTCTATATAACGCAACTTCTTATGTTTTTAGGTTGTCTAGTTGCTACTAACATAACTGAACTGCATAACAAAATTAGTAAATTTAGATAATAGTTTAGTAATACGGTAGACTCCCTCAAATCCACAAAAGCCTAAAATCTGCACATAACAGAAATGTAAACAATAAAACTATCAGTTCTGACGTAGGGACAAAATTAGGACAGAATTAGTGAATTTTTTGGTTTTATATCATTCTGTATGCATTTTAATATTTAATTTTCGATAATACAGTAGACTCCCTTAAATCTGCGACCCTAAAATTCACGAACGCCTAAAATCCGCATATTTTTTCAGATGTAAACAATGAAATTTACAGTCAAGTTGCAGGAACAAAATTCAAGATGGCGCCAAAATCAGCGACTACCGCAATGTTTTTTTTACTAAATTTTTTGTTAATCATTCTCTTTTGGGTATTACAGCTGATTTTTTACTAAATAACTTTACATTACTTGTAATTTTGATATAAATTAGCATATCTATATCAACAATTCCAGGGTTTGACGTAGGGGAGAGGGGGCACATGTGAACAATTTTTACATTTTTGACTATTTCTCAAAATTGTTATGAGCTATTGAAACAAAAATTGATTTATATGAATATTTACAATTTGTTTGTTCTTTTGGTGAAACTTTTGGATGCATTTATCAAGAATTTCTAACTTATATCATCATTCAGAAAATTGTCTAAATTTGTTCACATGTGCCCCGGTGGAGGGGTAGTTGTGAACATACCTGGGGCACACATGAACACATGCATAAATAAGACAAAAATAATTTTTTGTGAATATAACTGTGATATAAACTAATTAGATGCCCTCTTTCTAGTTCTGTGAATCAATCAATAAATGTTTCACTATAGATACAAGAAGTTATTCGTAAAATTGTACACTAATATGCGTACTCCTTTTGAGTCTCTTTTAATTGTTATCTAACTTCCTGTAAATTAAAACTGTGAAGCAATTCTAAAAACATTTAACATATAGCTCAATTTTTGACAAAGGTAATTAAATTTTAAACTAAAAAAAAATGCATTCACAGACTTAAAAAATACACTTGTAAACTGTTCACATCTGCCACCATATGTTCTGTTCACAAGTGCCCCATCTACCAACTTCAGCCTAACTTATAAAAAAAATATATTTTTAATTGAAATAAGGAAACAAAACTGTTTGTAAACTTACCCAATTAATTCCACTATAGAATGCAATGCTGATATTCTTCTTTAAAAAATGTCTTGAATGAATTTTTACTTCAATAACTTAGAAGATTTTTTTACTTCACACCTTCTAAAACAAACAAATTACAACTACCAGAAATCAAAATGGCCTATTGTTCTGAAAATTCAGCCAAAAGATGGTACCAGTACTACCATCAATTGGTAATTTTTTGAATTTTTTTATTTCAAATTAACTGAGTGAAATATGGAATGTTCACATGTGCCCCCCTCTCCCCTACCGATCTTATGATAGCTTTACCACTAGATGGCAGAATTTAATTTTTTAAATCAATTTTTTTAAATAAAATTATTTAATAATTTTTTAAATCGAATTTAATCGATTTTTATTGGTAATAATTTAATCTTTTTCTAAATTTTTATTTTACATAATTATTTTAATAATTACTTACTTTTAAACTAATCAATTATTTTACTTATTTTAATGTTTCACTTGATTGTAAGTATTCATTATAATTTCCCTTGCTTAGCTACCAATCAAATTAATGTTTAAAAAATGTAAACAAATCAATGACCAGAAATCTGCAAAATTCTAAAATCCGCACAACCTCTGGTCTCAAGCTCTGCGGATTTGAGGGAGTCTACTGTATGTCTAAATGTATGGTTTTTCATGAAGGAAGTATAAATTTATTTGTGAAAAAAAATAAGATATTGCTCATATCACTAGTAATCAATCTTTTTAGCAAATATATTTATGTATTAATCAAGCTTTTTTGATTATTAATACTGACTAAACCTGAAATAAAACTTCCTTACTTTATGACTTTGGTGTGAATTAATTGAGAAACCTTATGAGGAAAGTTTCATTGAATAATTTAAGGGAAATCTCATCTTTAATATGCATATTTATTTATAAATTATTTATTATTTATTTGACCTTTACTTTTAAGAATTTAATCATTTTTTAAATTATCTTACTTTTGATCATTTTAGTTTATTACTTTGCTTAATTATTTTAATATTTTACTATGTTGTAAACATGCATTGTAATTTTGAGTGCAATATTGCATTCAAATTACTGTTTAAAAAATGTAAGCAAAGCAATGACCAGAAATCCGCACAACCTCTGGTTCCAAGCTCTGCAGATTTGAGGGAGTCTATTGTAGTACATTATCTTCATGAAAAAAAAAAAAACCCTACCTGAACACATATAAATGTAGCTGATTATTTTATTTCATGTCTTTATCTTCATTTTTTTCCCTTGAACTTCATTCTATACATCAGTTTTCCTTATAAAAACAAGTTTTGTGTTGTGAGAACAGAAAACTTATTCTTTCTTTCTACTAGCACACAGTAAAATGAGATTTTTCTTCTTTTGATGAGTGTCATTCTGTTTTTTTTTTCCTTTTTAACTAGGTATGTTGCTCATATAAGGTACATAGTGTATGAGTAGTTATAGTATAGTTGTTCGTAGTTTTTATAGGTTTAGAAACACAATGCTATAAATATGAATAAACTATTTTAATAAATTAATGAATTGTATTTTGAAAAATTAAATTATCAGGTTTGTAATTTGGAAATTTTAACAATGAGTTAGAACAGTAAATGCAGTATGTTTTTATCAGTGTATCTAAAACATCTAATGCCGAATGTCGGTATGGCATTATAGTTTCAGGCTAGATAATCGTAAAATCCGGCATACTGGCTGGGTTAACCAGATGCAGTATATGCCGTGTATCTGTTGCATCCCTAATATATATATATATATATATATATATATATTTGTTTTAATGAAAATAATCTTTATTATGGTCATCAGTGCAAGTGCATTATTTAGCAATATTCATTTACTTTGTACTTAAGAGAAGCCTTAAAATGTCATTCTTGTGCTCAGATACAGGAAAGAAGACTAGACTCGGTAACATCAATTCAGCCTATATTAACGAATGAAGTAACTGAGAGCATACCCTGGGGACGGGAAGAGACTCAAGGGTGAAAGGTTCCATTCTCCCATTGGTTGAGAAGAAACAAGAATCCCGTGATTTACTTCTCAAGGTTACAAGACCTGATTATTGAGCAGTGGTAGACATTTCTTCCTAACAAATCAGAGGGCACATCTCATTTCACCACCAAAACAAATCGCCAAGTGTCACTTGAGATTATTTCAAGTATTATGTTGCAATCATATTAAATTTTGTTTGCGACATGTAAGGAATTTAAATTTATTTTTCATATAAAGTGATTCACGGAAAACAATGATATGGTATTTTTAAAAATATCTTTTTTTCCCTGCAAAAAATTGATAGAACTGACTTTCTTTTAAGAAAGTAATCAATTTAAATATTTTAGACTTATTATTTTTAAATTACACATTACACATTATTCCTTTTGTATATACAGGTGTATGTAAATTAGACTTAAAAAACATATCCCATATTTTAAAAGTATAAAATTGATATTTATGCGAAAAGTAAAATTAATAATTTTTAATTTATAGCTTTGCATCAAGAGGAGAGAAGCTTAGGGGATTAGACGCCCCCCCCCCCGAAATAATATCCTGGCTACGCATTTAATTACCTATGTGTTTTGACTGTAGTTATCTGTGCAAAGAACAGTAAACTCAAGCACTCCCCCTCCCCTTCCTTGATAGCTGATGTGTTTTAAAAAAATAATAAATATATAAAAAACAATTAATAAAAATACTCAGTCAAATTGTATGCATTTTTTTTTTCATGGCAGTTTGTATGCGTAAATATAAATAATTAAATGACCAAACTAGTATTCAAATAATCAAAATTGTCAGAAAGGGATTTAGATCATCTAAATTCTACTTTGCCCTTATAGTAATTTGCAATATTAATATCTATTTATTATTGCTGCAAAATAACAAATAGGGAAAAAAAAAAAAAAAAAAATCTAAAAATAAAGTGTTTCATAGATAGTGAATGAAAAAGGTCAAGCTAAAATAAATCATAGCTCACACTTGTAGTGAAATATAATGAAAAAATAAATTAAATAATAATGACAGATTTTTTTTTTTTTTTTTCACACACCCAAAAGAAGAAAAAAAAGTTGGAACCCAAAACAATAATATCTGAGCAATAACTACTAAAAACTATAAGAAGTTTTTATAATGTATTTTGTCGCATTAAATATTTCTAGTTAATGATTACTTGGACTTATAGCTTTAATTTAGTTTTCAAATATTTAGGGTGGTAATAGTGAAGGGGAAATTTATAATATTTTTTTAATAAAAATAATTTATGTTTTTGACTGAGTTTTCAAATAATATATATATAATATATATATATTATTTTGAAAAGTAGTTTATTAGAATTTTTTAATAATAACAATTAAAATTTTTTTAGGAAATTTTAATAAAAAGTATTTAACAATTACAAATTGGTTTAAATAATTAATTACTTGTTAAGTTAATAATATTATTAATATGAATTCATAAATTAATAAAATTTTACTTTCAAATAAAATAAACTGAATATAGTTATGTATTCAGATATATTGTTAAATAATATAAGATAAAAATAAAAATATTTATATAAGTGTAAGAAATAACATTATATTTTCAAAAATATTCATTTTAAGAAATTGAAATAAATAGCTTATAAGTAATATGAGTTTAAAAATTAATTTCATTAACATTATTTTATACGTAATAAAAAATTACAAAGCATTTGATAATAAATGAATAAAGTTTTTCTGTATGAAAAATACTAATTAATTTTAAAAGAAAACTTTGAAAAATTAATTTTGCTAATTTAATATTTATCTGATACTAAAGTTATAAGGGAAAAAAATAATGTATGTAAGTTTAGGAGATATTATTATTTAATTACAATAAATGTTCACTTTAATTCATAAAAAAATAGCTTATATGAATTTTGAAATTTATTTAAAACTAAATTTTATTTTATAAAAATTAAATTTCAGTTTCATTTAAAACTAAATTTTATTTTATTTAATAACAATTAAAACTTAATTTAATCAAAATTTTATTTAATTATTTAATTGACAATTAAAAAAATTGTTGGAAATGAACGGATAATAAAAGTCGATAAATCTTTATTAACCAACTTAATAAAAATCGAAACAAAACACAAATAAAAAATATAAAAGTAACCGGGAGGATAGAACCCGCGTACTTGGGCTTACTAGACAAGCGCGTTAACCACTAGACAAGTTCGTCCACAGAAATCTCTCACCAAAATAGCATGAATTAACTAGGTACGATATTTCTCAAAGTGCTTGCATTTCATCGCCAAATCATACATGAGAAGCAAGCCAAGACCGGTTTCTGATCAACCAATGAGAGAATGGAACCTTTCACTCTTGAGTCGCTTCCCTGGGGACGTTTTCTGACCCTTCCAATATGGCGGCTAGTGCCACAGCAGTGAAATTGAAATTAGCGATTATTAAAAATAAATCAACATGTATGCAATCCAAAGGGTTCCCGATTATTCCTGTTTTCATTTATGAGTAATACTGTTAATTGCAACTTTTATTTAATATTTATTGAGGAATTTCCCTTACTCGAAAATCGGAGAAAAAAAAAAGAACTGTCTAGATTGCTGCTGCTGCCATCTGTTGAGCCAAACTTGATGAACTTGGAAATAAAATCTTTAACAGTAAAAATGTTTAAAAAGTACGCTAGATTAATTGTTATTAAATGATATTAAAGTACTCGAGAAAAATGTGTATACTGACACTGAAGCACTAAAATACTTCAGTTTTACTCAATAATAAGCAATATTCCTCCACCATTTACTTTAGTGTCAATATTCCAGATTTTTGAGCCAATTTTTTATTGCATTAATTTCATTAACGTTAAGTATTCTTATAAAAAAAAAAAGATAAAATAATGAATAATAAAATTTAATGACAAAATTGTAGCTGCTATATTAACATATATATATATTTTTTTTTATGTGAGAGGTCTCATTTATCTTGAAAGGGGAGGAGGGTGGGGAGTTGACAGTGAATGAGACGTGGCTACTGTACTGTCGTTTCGACTCGGGATCATAGTGATGTAGACACGTCTCATTCACTGTTACAAATCTATCACAGAACTGCTTCAGGTCTGGCCCCATAAGCTCCAAACCATCCTTTCCTTTCAACCCTCCCCCCTCCTTTCAAGCTAGGTGCCATCTCTCACACCTAAAATAAACATAAAAAAAATGTTAATATAGCAGTGGTGTAGTCGAGGGGGACGGCGTCCCCCCACCTTTTTATGTCAAGCGTCCCCTTACTTTTTCTTTTCAAGGGGACGCAGACCTTCCTGATTTATTAAATGTTTAAAATAAAAACACATTAATAAATTAACAATTTTATGAAATAAAGAATTGATTTTAAACTATTTTAGTTTTCTTTAACATGATGCATTAAAAAAACTAAGGTATGTTTACTTGCTGTTTCACAATATTTACCAGTAGTGAAATACCGCGTTAACATTAATTCCTTCAGAGGCATACGTTAGTTTTACTTGGAACTCTCTAATCGAAAACTATTATCGTTCTCCTGTTCCTAACAAAAAGAAAACACAAGCCCCCCGAAAAAGATCTTTATACACTGCAGTCTCAGTTTAAAATGCCCCCCCCCCACCCCACCTCTTATCACCTCTGGGTTACCCATAGGTAAAAGTTATCCGCGAACAAACTTCCAGAAAGGTAAAACTTAAAACTATTGTCACTGTCGTCCAATCCTAAAAATTCAAACAATAGAGAAAAAATAAATAAAATAAAACTAAAAGTAAGAGAAACCTACCAAAGTAAACCGAAAAAAAAATTAGCTCCAGAGTGATTTACAGTCAAACTTCTTTAGTAGCATAAAACATTGTTCCACAGAGCCAGCAACATATTAAATATGCATGAATGAAACAAACATGATCAAAAATTACATGTTAAACTTAATTTTGACAAATAATCATTCATAATATAAACATGTTAATACACCATTAATCCAATAACATTAACTTTTAAACATTAAATTTTCTTAATAATTTGAATAAATAACACAATGACATCTTAAATGATCAACATAAAAAAATACATTACAAACAGGAATTCATCCATTTCACATGCAAAAAAAAAAAAACTTCATTGGTAACATTATATAGAAGATTAACCTAAAGTCCAATGCCAATCAATTGAAGTTTACATTGAATATAATTTCAAGGTCAATTTAAATCAATTTGAAAAATTTGTGCTTCTTACAATTTCAATTTATACACAGTTCTTCCACATGCCTGTAAGACATTACGTGAAGAGTTTCCTTCAAGTTTGATCTAATCTTCTTATCTGCTTTTCATTGTTGAATCTCCTGTTCTTTTGTAAAACCACAAATGGGGTTGGAAAAGAAAGGTTTTATTGCTTTAGAATGAGAGGGAGCATTTTCCTTTCTAAATGAAGCTTTAATTTCTTTCAAATTCCTTCTTCCCCTCCCCCCTTTTGTGTGAATACATATATCGGGACCCTAGGAAACTTTATCCCTGAGATCCAAGTTGTCTCTCTGCATCTCTTGGTTTTTTTCTTGCATAAATAATTTTACATGATTTAATTATTTTTTATTGAAAAATCTTTTTTTTTTTTTAATAGGTACAAATAATGAAACATCTGAATTGGCCACACATTTAACCTACCCAGAACATAAAGTAAAAAGAAATTGATGTTTGTGATGTATCAGGCAAAAATAGACGATATTTTTATGCAAGAAAGTGTTAATTTTATATCCATATTATATTTTAGTGTTTTCTGACCACATGTTCTATGAAAAGTTATGGAAGTTTGTTTGCTTTTGTAACTGTGTAATATTTGTACAGTTTCTCTTAATCTTCATGTGTACACACCAAAAAAGATGAAATTAAAAGTTTTCAAACGTTCGCATTTAGTTGTGTGAAGGAAAGACATTTATATAACGTTAAATTCATATGTGCATTGGATAGAATCTCAAAATATGAATGACCAACTTACTGAAACAAAAACAAAACCTTTCATCTGTGAGATATGCAATAAACTATTTTCTTGCAGGACGAATTTGGAAATTCATATACGTATCCATACTAAGGAGAAAGCATTCATTTGTGAGGTATGCAATGAAACTTTTCCTCGAAAATCGAATTTAAAAAAGCATTATTACATGACCCACACTGGGGAGAAGCCCTATAATTGTGAACTTTGCAATAAAAGATTTTCCAGAAGTTCTCTTTTAAATCAGCACACCTTAGTACATTCTGGGGAGAAACCTTTCAGTTGTAAGGTATGCAATAAAGCATTTTCGCGTAAGTCTGCTTTAAATAGACACCACCTTGCTCACGTTGGTGACAAGCCTTTTATTTGTGAGATATGCAATAGAGGATTTACTCTTAAACACCATTTAAATAGCCACTTCTCTATTCATACTGGGGAGAAGACCGTTATGTGTGAGACATGTAATAAAAGATTTTATAGACAATCTGATTTAAATCAGCATCTTCTTTTGCATACTGGCGAGAAACCTTTCATTTGTGAGGTATGCGATAAAAGATTTGCTCAAAAATCGAACTTAAATGTACATCTTATGACACATACTAATGAGAAACCTTACATTTGTGAGATATGCAACAAAGGATTTTCTCAAAAAGGTGTCTTAAATAAGCACCTCCTTTCACATACTGGAGAGAAACCTTTCATTTGTGAAATATGCAATAAAGAATTTTCTAGAAAAAATATTTTGGATGATCATCATCGTATTCACACTCAGGAGAAACCTTTCATTTGCGGTGTATGCAATAAAGGATTTTCACGAAAATTTATTTTAAATATGCACCTTCTTATGCATACTGGAGCGAAGTCTTTCATTTGCGAAATATGCAACAGAGGATTCTTGCAAAAATCTAATTTAAATAAGCATCGTCTTTTGCATACTGGAGAGAAGCCTTTCAAGTGTGAAGTTTGCAGAAAAGAATTTGCTCAGAAATCTTATTTAAACAAGCATCTCTGCCTTCATGTCAAATGAAAGCTTTTTGTTTCAGGAGTTTGAAATGAAAATTTTGTCAAAAATTTCTTCTTAGTATAGAATATCTTTATTTTTTTTATAGAAAAATATTATCAAGTGTTATGCAGAAGCCATAGTAAGGAGTGCTTCATGTACTACATCTATGACCGAGAATGTTTCTAAAAATTCAGATATATAAAATTATCGAAGTACTCGTACTCACGGAATAAAGAGATAGATGGAGAAGCAGTATGCCGTAAAAACGGTTTGCAATATCAATATGAAGGCGATTATCGCACAAATTCCAATTCCCTCATTCAGCCTAAACAAGATATGCACGAGGATCAGGGAACAGGTACTGCATCCTATAACTGCACATATTCTCATTTGTAATCGAAATTTTAATCATACCTACGGTCAATTCGCGGATAATGAACAACAATTTTCAACGGCAAAAGAAAAAGCAAAGAAATAAAAGTTTGAATTGACAGGCACGTTAAAGCACGTGGTTGTGTTTGGCAGAATGTAACGGATTTTAGGATTACATTTTCGGCGTCACACCCAAACACTATGCTTCATCTCTATTCTTTCTCTTCACTGTGTCACTCGTACTAGTGACATGTGTTTCATTAAAATGTTCAATATTAAAGACTCGCTTTAAGGCACAAATTTTGAGACATTTGTAGCAATTGTTTAGTGTAAATGTTTCATATATCTGTAATACATGTTTTCATACTCCATATAATAAATTTGAGAAAATACCTGACTCAGTTCGTATGCTGCACACTTAAAATCTATAAAATGTTTTGCTGTTTTCTTTCAGTTTCCATGTAATTTCATGAGGATATTAATTTCGAAGAAAACAATGAAGAAACAGCAGAAATTAAAACTAAAATCCAAAGACAGCGTATCTAAATGTATTTTTTCCCTCTAAGTCCATCAATGTTTTCTTATAATAAAAAAACTGAAATAATAGTATTTAAAATATCTGACATTAAAAAATAATTCATCCATTTTCAAAAGGTTTCTTTTTTATAAACTAGATGACTTGCCCGTTGTTAATATTTTTAAATGAACTTTAAATTTGGACGATTTTATATCTTTAACTCGATTTTGTCTGACATACGTGTTCGCTGACTGTGTGAAAAATCGGTTTAAAAAAAAAAAGAAAACGTGTTATTTACCGGTAAAAAGGCTCAATATAACAGCCACGAGAAATGAAAGGGGCGAGGGGGGGGCAGACGATGTATTTTCAACGATTGTGTAATTTTCGTGATAAAATTTTGATAATTAACTGTAAAAATCTCTGTAACCATTTTCTTTTTCACATCGAAATCCTAAGTGATTTTTTTTTAATTTACAAACTGATTATTGCCCCCGGGCAACGCTGGGCGGGTCAGCTAGATAAAAGAAATAAAAATAGGTGAATAAAAATATAATAATGCAAATATATAGAGATGAAAATCTGCCATGTCTCGGCAGATTTACTCTTATATAACGTCATCGAAATTCTCTTCTCCCAATCTTGACACCTCTCTCGAGTAAAAAGCTTCAACATTTTTTCAAAAGGTTAATTTTCGTATTTTTTGAAATGTTTTGCAATGTTTCAAAGGGAATTGAAAGTACAGTAAACTTCCGATTATTTGCATTCACGGGACCAACGGTGTGGCGGATATTCGAAATAGACTGATAATCGAAAGACAGACAGTAAAAGACCATTACTAAAATTGCATTTCCATTTGTTAGAATATAGAAAAGAATACTTAAACACTTTGTTTTTATCTGTTGTGCACTTTCATTAATAAAAATTATTACTGATAAGAGGAAATCAATTTATGTGGCAAATTTAGGCTTTTACAGACTAAATATGTAGTACCTGTTTTACCCAAAGTAATCCCTTATACATTTTTGTTTGGGTTTTGCTTGCACTTTTACCGCAGCAAGATTACGAATTCTGCATAATAAAAGTACTTTATTTGCATCTGCTTCCTCGTGCATCTCAAACCATTTAATGGATTTAGAGAGCATATTTTTCACTTCTACATGACTGACTACTGGATCACCATTCCCTGATTCATCACATTCCTATGCTTCAAGTTTCTCTGAATTCAAAACATTTTGAATAATTTCTTCATCTACAATCTAAAATCTTTCTAAATCTTCATAACCAATATCGCTCTTGTGGCAATTAAGCCAGTCTTTGATTTCATCTGCAAGAATATTTTTTTTAATTAGCACGTTTGACACAAAGGCCAATATCTACGAATCTTCACCATGTGCTTCAGATTCTTGTGTGCTATCATCCTGAGTGCAAATTTAGGTTTAGAGATGTGGCGGTTGATAGAGTGACGGAGAATTGGAAGTTTACTGTATATGCTATTTGGTATTTTGTTTTCTGAGTAATTTGATTTTTGGAGTCTAAGTGTAATTTGGAAATATGCCGGAAAAGGGAGGGAGGGGCAAATTCTTCTGGTATTTTAAATTCTTAAAAAAATGTTATCATTCAAACTCTTTGAAATTTTTAGCAGTTAAAAACAATGTTTTCATAGCCTGGGCGAAAAAATATTGATATTTAGTGGAAAAAGGCTCCTAAGAAGATTTTTTTTCGCGCGACGAAACATTTATAGACCAGGTGGTGGCAGCACAGACAATCACCTCAGCGAGTTGGAGGCTGAAACTCCAGAATTAGTTAAAACCTGATTCGCATATTAAAACACAATTGGTCTGCCAAGTCATATCTTGGTGGAAAACACTTGAAAATCCAATTGTAGCGGCTGATTTGTAGGTTCAACATTGTGTATTCCTGCTCCCAGTCCTCCATGTTTTCATACCTTTGGGAGCAGGAAAGCATAATGACAAACCTACGAGTCAACAACAAAAATCGAGTCTGAAGGTGGTTACCACGATGATATGACTTGACAGACCAATTGCGTTTCATTATGCTAATAGAGTTCTGCCTAATCTTGAATTTCAGCTTCCAACTTGATTAGGTGATTGTCTGTGCAACCGCTTCCCAGTCTATTTGGTTTTTATTGATTTCGTTGAAATTTTCGCACATTTTATTTTGTAAAAAATATTTCTATTTGTTCGAACGTTTCGAAATTTTTGTAGGTGATGTAAATCTGATTTATTGAGATGCTCTAGAAAGATTGTGTTAAAATGAGGACGTTTAGTTACTTTTAATGTAGAAAAAATAATACCGTCTCCGTGAGGCGCGAAGTGACCGGAGTTCGCCGATGTATTTGTAAGGGTTAAAATTCATATTATTAAAAAACATTTGCACCATCGATTAGAAGAAGATTTCGGCTTTAAGATTGTTCTCAAATCCAAAAGGGCAACTTTATGACATAAGTTTTAATTCATTTTTTTTCGAAATGCATGAAACTAGCAGGTGTTGTTCCCAGGTAGCACACAGATATCGGCCAATGTCCCGATCAATATTGGCCAATATCTCGAAAGTCACTGAATGTCAGACGTCAAACTTACAATATTTGCCGATATTCACAGATGTAACTTAAAATTAGTTTTTAAAAGAAAGCACCCGAACGAATTTTTTGCATTACTTATAACATTATAATACATAAATAGTATTCTAAACAATAAAACTTAACAATTTTGCCATTTTTAGAAAACTTGATTTTTTAATACCTTATTTTTAATATTTTATTTACATTGGCCAATGTTGTAAAAATGATATTAGTATTCCAACATTCAGAGATATCTATCGACACATTTGAAGATATTGGTCGACATTTAGCATATCTGACGAAGCTTGTAATCTTGACCAAAGTGAATGGAAAGTTCTGAAGGACCACCTATTTCTATCGTTTTCGTCAAAGAGTATTTGATGGAGACACCTGCCATGAAATTTGTATTATATAAAATTTTTTTTTAGGAATATAGTTATTTATATATATATATATATGTAAAAACAATATATATATATATATATATATATATATATATATATATATATATAACCATTAATTAAACATAACCTACCACCGTCAATTATTATGAATTAAAGCTGTAAGTATATATTAAAAAAATTATTATAAAACCATAACTAGAAAATTAAAAAACATTAAATAAATCGTTGCAATGATAGGAATGAAAAAATTAATGGAATCCTAAAATAGGTATCAGATAACTACATGGTAGAAATCACATATATATATATATATATATATTGTTGTATATATATGTATAGAAATCTGTTGAGATTGGTATGGAAAATTTTATGTAGTACAATTTATATAGAAATTTATAGAGACTGCAACAGAAAAATTTCTCAAGAAAAGCATTTCGTATTAAAATCCATTCATAGTACTATGTAGAAACTTAGTAAGGAAATCTGAAATTATTGCTCTAGAATTATTTGTATTTTAAAAAATAATGTAGTGCCTATAACGGTGTTAAAATATAACAATTGTTAGTTTTATAAAAAACGAAAGATTTTTTTTTTAAATTACATGATATTTTTACATAAAAGAGATCAATTTATGTATTTTTTAATGGTTACTACGTTTATCTTTTTAAAATGCTCTCAAATTTAAGTCTTTTAAAATAATTTTATTTTTTATTGTTGAAAGAATACAAGTTTAGTTTCAAAAGTAGGTCATTAGTTTTCAGCATAATTTCTTGTTAAATTTCTAACAAACTTAATAATAAAAAGTGATATTTAAATAAATCTTTGTTAAAAGAATGTAAAAAAGAAAAAAAAAAAAAAAAAAAGAAGTCGATTGTGACTGAAAGAGTAGGAGATATATAATTTTGTCAGACATTTTTACATCACTAACAGAAAAATCTACTCCCAACACTTTCCGTTGAAAGTTTCTTATTACTACATTTTCCCGGGGTAAACACTCGTTGTACTTTAATAGAACCAACTTTCTCTGTCTTATTCCATAATAAGACTAGAAATCTCTTGAGCATAAACTCCTCAGTGCAAAGTTTACGTTCACTACATTTGCAAATCGTATTCGTTGGGGACTGGGGTTCAAAAAACAAATTACTAATATCTAAAAAGTTATAATTTAATATTTTAAAATGTTATTCTGGAATATTAGAAAAATATATCGCTCAATGTCAAATAATGATATTAAGCAAAGACAGAAAAAGATATCACTTAATGTCACAAACTGATATTCAGAGATGTTGGGAAATATTGGCCAACGTCGCCAAATATCAAAAATGACATTCGTGGAATATCTTTTTAGGGGGGGGGGGGTTATTTAATGTTGGCCAATATTACATTTTGATATCGGCCAATATCTCATTCTGATATTGGCCGATATCTTTGTGCTACCTGGGTTCAGAATTTATGTAATCGAGCTGTTTTTCGTTATTTTACATACAAACGCAATAGATCTTTCAGAAAATAATGTCAAAGGGGGCGTTTTGAACCGAATTTCCGCGCGAAAGAAGAATAACCACTCAAGAAAGGTCGAAAAACGTTTTTATCACGTGATCAAAATAGCTTTAACTCAATAGGTAATTTATCAAAAAATGGAAAACACAGTTCGATTCCAAATCGCTTCAATGGTCAGGCTTTCCAATTTTATATCGCTCCGTTAAAAAATAAATTTGTAAATGTGTCAAAACGTTTTGCGCTTGTTGAGCAGAGCAGTTGAGAACAGCCTTAACCCTCTCTCTGAACAACCCGAGATTTCCTCGGGATGCATTTTTTGCGTTTAATTAACTCTCCTTGATTACCCCCCCCCCCCAGTTATTTTTTATTGTAAATTTTGCCTGGCATTTTCCCGATTAAATTATTCAAAAATTTTCTGTTTTGAAAAACCGGCGATAAAAGATTAAAACTTCTGTGAAAGATGCTCTTTCTGACAAACTTTTTTTATGATCTAATTTTATATTGAAAAAAAAAATCTTTTATAAAAAAAATCACATATTTTAATTCTAAAATATACGTAGATTTGTAATATGTAATAAAAAAATTGCGCAATTTTTGAACCCATTTTCATATAACAACTGCGCAGCGAGAGAGTTAAGAGCATATGTTTGATTTGTCGGTACCTTTAAAATTGCTTTCTGGAGGTAGTTATCCAGTGTAAATCAGGGCTCCAAATGCACTGGACACCACTAATTTCTTACAGTTTGTTTTGCACATCTTTAATCGCAGATCATTCTGCTGTTAGATAAGGCGAAGAAAATTACATAAATTCTTTTTCAAGGCTGGTGTAGCACAGTTGAAATATTCATTCTCTTCATTATGAAAATTACTTAATTTAAAATACTGGTGTCCACAGTATTTGAAGCCATCGGTTTACGCGGGACACTTGGCCAACACTAGTGTTGAGTGGGAGTCACCTCTCGAGTACAAAGGGTTAAATTGCTTCAACCATCTATTTCAAGGGCTACATTTCCAGCAGCAAGTTCATTCTCCTTTGAGCTAAAACTAAACCAACACAACATCTGCTAAATGTTTGCTCAATTTGACATTTATTTTGATTTTTTTTATTAACTTATAAATAAATCAGTTGTTTCTGCTTGCATTAGATATTGCATTAGTGTTTATACCTATTACTAGCACATTTAAAACCAATCATTTTATATAAATTTAGTTCAAAATGTTAAGGTTATTTAGATGTCTCATTGCGGCCCACAGATTGTCTCATAGTGGCCCATTCCTGGGCCACAATGAGACATTATTATTATTATTATACAGTCAACTCTGTGAAATCTGCCGATTTATAATCCGCAAACATTTATTATCCGCACTATACGTTGAAATGTAAACAATGAAAATTGTCATTGACTATTAAACTCATAAAGTTAAATTTGGTATTTTTTTTTCAGCTATAAATTTTTCAATGAATAAATATTTAAATATAAATTGGGTACAAATATTTAAATTTCCTTGAGTAACAAAATTTATTTTTGAGCAAGAAGTAATGAGAGACTACAGAAAAAAATTACAGACAACAAACCAATACTGAAACTACCATTGTGTAGTGTCAACATTTAAAATAATGAATCAGTAAAATTTGTATTGTATATAATTTTTCTTTAAATTAACTTAGTTATTAAATATATTAAACAAATGTTTCATTATGTTTTTCTTTTCCGTTGCAATCTTTGTGCAGTTGTTCCTAATTTATAGTTAGACTTTAAAAAATAAAATGTAAACAAAGGGATGATCTATAATCTGCAAAAATGTATAATCCACAAAACCCTCGGTCCCTAAGTGTGCGGATTTCACAGAGTTGACTGTATTTGAAATACAATAGAGTACTTGTTTTCATTCATATGAGATTAAAAATTGATGGAATATATATATAAATATTTAATGAAATATTGAATCTGATAGGCTTTTTGTAATGTAGACTTTGTTAAAATAAATATAAAAAATTTTAAATGTTTTTTGTCTCATTGTGGCCCACCCTCACCTACCCCTCCAGCCACGCAAAAAATCGAACTGTATCATTAGAAAACTAACGAATAAAATTTTATCGTAACAACTTGGTATTCTATTTTTCCTCATAATGGGGCAAATGAAAACCATTAATTATGACAAAATGAGGGCAATTTCTTTTAGACATATGATAATATATGTAGACATGCAAAGTAAAAGTTTGCAAACAAATACTTCTGTCCTCATTCTTCCTACTATTATCCTATATTTTCTTAAAGTTGTGACCATCTTTTGGTGATAGTGTATATAGATGTGAATAGTACCTGGTATGGTTGGTTGATTGATTTTTGACGGCCAATTATCTGCTCGAGGGATATAGGCCCACAGGGGGAGTGCCCTTCGTGGGGGTCTTTCTAAGGGAACCTAACCCGTATTAACGCTTGGAATTACAAGGTTCGTAGAAAACCACGAAAACTCCGAACGATTAGGCCGACGGGCGCGATTGGGATCGAACCCAGCATCTCCCGCCTACAGGCTTCGAGAAGTACCTGGTACGAAATTCATCTATCCATACAAAATCTATGAAATTTAGTACAGTAGACTTCCTCAAATCCGCATAGCTTGTGACCAGAGGTTGTGCGAATTTTAGAATTTTGCGGATTTCTGATCATTGCTTTGTTTACATTTTTTAAACAGCAATTAGAATGTAATTAATAATGGAATCAAAATTATAGTGAATGCTTGCAATATAGTAAAATATTCAAATAATAAAAATTAAATTGATTTTAAAATTATTAAAAGTAAAGGTCAAGTAAATAATTAATAATGTATAATTAAATATGCATAATAAAGATGCGATACATGTTTCCTAAATTATTCAACGAAATTTGCCTCATAAAGATAACCTACTATTTCACATCAAAATCATAAAGTGAGGAAGTTTTATTTCAAGTTTAGCCAGATTCGATAAGCAAAAAAGCTTGATTAATACAGAAATATATAATTGGTAAAAAAAGTGTGATTATCAGTGATATCAGCAATATCTTGAATTTTTTCAGAAATAAATTTATTCTTCCTTCATGAAAAAGCATGAGTAGTAATATTGACAATAATTACATATTAAAATACATACAGAACTAATATATATGTATATAAAAATAAGTCTAATGTTGTCCCTACATCTGAACTGAAAGTTTCATTGTTTACATCTGCCATGATGTGCAGATTTAAGGGAGTCTACTGTACTAGCCACGTCCACATTATTTGCGAACAATGTCTATGGATAGATAGAAGGGAGCCCCCCCCCCCCCCCCCCGAAGGATGCTTGCCCCGGGGCCATAGATAGCGTAAGTCGATCCCTGAAAATGACTACTTAAGCAAGCTTATTTTTTTTTAAACATACATTGAAAAAAGACATAATTTCCAGTTAAATGGTTATTTTCGTGTTTTTTTTTTTTTTTTTTTTTTTTTTTTTTTGTATTATAATTTTGTGATTACAATGCATGGGATGTTCTTTTTTTTTATCAAATATATTTTGAACTAAATTTTTTATTTAATGTGTCTTGAATTTAATGTAAATTCATTTAATTAATTAAATGAAATTTCTGGTACAAAGTATGTTTGTTTGATTTGAAAAAAACAGAAGTTTGGTAGCTATGTAACTGGTAAGAGTAAAAACAAACAAACAAAAAAATCTGGAGAGAGTCCACTCGACTTCCCAATCTCTTTAAAGAATATACTTTGCATTCAGATACCAGATAATCCAAAAATAACTGAAAAAATATGTAACTCAACATATACGATTTATTCTGTTAAATTACTTCAATTATAGAGACAATCTTCCATAGTTAGTTTCACAGCCAATGTTGGCATCAAATATGATCAATCCTAGCAGAAATTAGGTTCAAGAGTATGAGAATTACAACCCTTTTTTCTCTAAAAAGGAGGCCATTTTTTTATTATTTTTCAAAAGTATTCGATTTACAATGACGAATCCAAGGGGGAGGTGACGGGGGTCATGACCCCCCTCTGAACACCAACAAAAATATTCGAAAGATCATTTTTAAAATGCAGTAGAGACCTGATTATCCGAGTTATTTTCTTCTGATGGACCGATGGCTTCCATTATTATGAAACTGCCATTATAAATGAAGTGTTAGGTGAAGATGAAAGAGCAGTCGTAATTATGGCCATTTTTTTTCCATTCTGACCAGAAAATCAGAGTTCTAACTTTTTACGACTTCTCTTTCATCTTCACCTAACATTTTATTTATAATGACTGTTTCATAATAATGGAAGCCATCAGTCCATCAGAAGAAAATGATCCATTCCAAAGGTATAAGTTCGATTGAAAAAACTATTTAATACTTTGAGTAGAAAGAAGAGGCTACACCTGCAATTTTCATGACACTAACAGAATCATATAGCTGGCAATTTGTACGGTTTTGTTACCTCTAAAATTTAATACAAATTTTTACCATATTTAATCATTGACAATTGTTAGACCTTTTAAACTGAATTTCCGAAAGTGACAGCCAATTGTTCCCTTGTGACGACATTTATGTGACTGTCAACTCGTAAAACTTGGCTAAAAATGCTAACTTTTACAATATTTTCTGAATGAATCTTTGCCTTTATAAGAAAATGGGAAACTCTAATTTCTTGGTATCTGAACAAAATCGGTAAATTTTATATTTTTACGAATATTAATGCAAATTTTTTGTATTTACGAGTGAAAATGACTTCGCAAAAGTATCAGAAAAGTAGTTAGTTTGAATTTGGGAATAGCTTTCAATATAAAAAATTCTCAAAAAGAGATGTGATCCCCCTCCCACCCAAAAAAAGGAAATCCATGACCCCCTCTAAATGGTGAGTTGGATCCGACCTTGTCGATTTGATTATTTTTTATTTCTTCTTCAACAAAAATTATATATAAAATTCCATACAGTTTTATTTAGTAAAATCTTTTATTCTTACCCCCCCCCCCAAAAAAAAAGACATTGTGGTGAAGCACAGTTGTTCTATTGACTAACATATTATATAGTCAATGTATTGTTAATGTGAGCAACGTAAATAATTTAATAGAGATATAAAAGCAAATGTTTGTCAGTCAGTTACCATAAAGTTTAGATACCAACTCCGTTGGCTGATTTCTTCAAAAATATAGTGCCCTGTAACAAGTTCACCAAATGCGAATTCAATCGAAAGCACAGTTTGGGTGCTATCATGCAATCATACATGTATTACATATTGTAATGTAGGAGACTATGGTATACTTTAACAATGAACACAATTGATAAATGAAGAGGCCATCGGATGGTTTTTCTTGATTTAATATGACATTCACAAAACACAAACTTACGAACACAAAACACAAAATATAATCGCGGTAACAATTTCTACTTTTTTAACTACATCACTCGTCGAGTCACCTTCATAAACAAAACAAAACAACACTCTGCGCGCTCACTCCAGCTTTCGCTTCGGAGTTCGAAAAAACAGAACAATCTTCTATCCTCAGATGACTACCGCCATCTATCGGTGGAAAATGTTAGTTTTCTGTAATGAATTAGTTCTTTACAGACTCCTCCCCACCTGGAGAAAACTTTTCACTGTCGATGGGGAAAAGTTTCTTTGTGAATTATTGCTTTCAAGCACCAGTTCCAAACAAAATTTAATACCGTGAACCACAACTGACTTATTCCCACCATGAAAACATAAATATATAAAATACAAATAAAATTTATAAATATTCAAACATTATACTCAAGATACAAATGAAAAACAATTTACACATATTCAAAACAATAAATTCAAATTTAACTGTTATACAAATTATCATATTTACATATTAGCATTCTAATCAAACTTAGGCTTTTAGGGCTCGACTCAAACTATCAGCATTCTGATGATGTTTTCCCTTTTTATGAACAATTTCATAATTAAAGGACTGTAAAAGTAAGGCCCATCTTAAAAGTCTAGGATTAGTTCCGCTGTTTTTATCTAACCATACTAAGGGGTTGTGGTCCGTCTGGATCTGAAATTTTTGATGTCCATCCAAATAGCATCGTAGTTTTCGCACTGCAAACACAATAGCAGCACATTCTTTTTCGGTGGTACTAAAGTTTCGTTCTCTGTCTGAAAACTTTTTGCTCAGATATAATATAGGATGTTCTTCATTATTTTCATTCAGCTGGGATAACACCATACCAATTCCCAAATTTGAAGCATCACACTGAACGATGAAAGGTTTCGAAAAGTCAGGACTATATAAGACAGGATTTTCAGAGAGTTTACCTTTCAGTTCATCAAATGCCCTTTGACAGTCTTCATTCCAGTTTACTATTGAATTGCAAACTTTTCCTTTTAATAAATTAGTGAGAGGCGTTGCAATTACAGAAAAAATAGGAATATAGTTCCGATAATATCCGGCTAAACCTAAGAAGGATCGGATTTGAGTTTTAGTAGTAGGAATTGGAAACTCTTTTATGGCTTGAACCTTCAGTTCTCCTGGAGTTCTAAGACCCTGACCCACTAAGTGTCCAAGATATTTTACATATGCTTGAGCGAATTCACATTTAGATGGTTTAATATGCAGGTTTGCTTCACTCAGTCTTTTGAAAACGTCTTCCAGGTGCTTTAGATGATCTTCCCATGTTTGAGAAAAGACAGCAACATCATCCAAATAAGGCACCGCATACTCTTCACAGTTTCTAAGTAATCCAGCCATAAGTCGGCTAAATTCATACGGAGTATTTTTTAGACCAAAGGGGAGGCGTAAAGGTCTGTACGTCCCAAAATTTGTGACAAAAGTTGCATACCTTTGAGCACGTTTCGTTAACGGAATTTGCCAATAACCTCTGGTCAGATCTAAAACTGAAATATATTTAGCTGAAGACACCTTTTCTATTAACTGGTCAATGTTGGGCAAAGGATAAAATTTTGTGCGAATCACTTTATTTAAACGGCGATAATCGATGCAAGGTCTCGCTTCTCTGCCTGGAACTTCAACTAAAATTAACGGAGAGGCAAAGTCAGAGTCACCTGGCTCAATGACTTCCAGTTTCAGCATTTTCTCGACTTCGGCCTTAAGGATTTCCGTTTGTCTAGGCGACAATTTATAAGGCCGGGCACAGATTGGTTTTTCTGATTCCAGCTCAATATCATGTTCAGCTAGATTCGTGCACCCTGGTTCAGTCGAAAAAGAGTCAGCATATTTTCCAATAAGTTGTCCTAATTCTTCTCGTTGACTTTCATTTAATCTGTTGTTTTTTTGTATGTCTTGAAATACTTCTAACAACGCATTGTCATTATTTTCCTCATCCAATTTAGGAATTTCATCTTCTTCTTCATCATTAGAGGTTGTTTTTATAGTCAGTAAATTTATACTTTCAATTTTTCTTTGATGGTAGGGCTTTAACATATTTACGTGATACACTTGGGACTTCTTTCTCTCTGGATCGTATATAACATAGTTAGTTTCTGATAATCTCTTCATTACTTCTCCAGGTCCTATCCAACTAACTGGCAGTTTATTTGGTTTGGACGGGGCCACAATTAAAACTTTATCTCCCTCTTTAAACTCTTGTTTTCTGGCTTTTATATCATACCAATATTTTTGGTTTTGTTTCTCTTTTTCCATATTTTCTGCAGCGAGCTCTTGGCATTTCTTCATTCTGTTCATTAAGTCAAATACATAGGATATTACACTATCTTCTTCTATCACTTGCTCAGTCAATTTTTCATAGAGTAGCATCATTGGAGTTCTTAAGTTCTGGCCATGGACTAATTCTGCTGGACTGAACCCAGTGCTATTGTGAGTTACAGTTCTTAATGCAAAAAGGGCAGGAGGCAGTACTTTCTCCCAATCAGCTTTAGATTCTACACAAAGTACTCTGAGTATCCGTTTCAAAGTCCTGTGCATTCTTTCAACTGGATTACTTTGTGGATGATAAACCGAACTTCGCACAACTCTAACTACAAATTTCTCTAAGAATTCCGTTGTAAGTACACTCATAAATGACTTTCCTTGGTCAGTTTGTAGTATACGAGGAAATCCAAGTCTACTGAAAATTTGCAATAAAGCATCAATAATCGTCGTAGAATACAAATTAGGTGTAGGAACCGCGTCAGGATATTTCGAAGCTAAACATATTACAGTTATTATGTATTTGTTCCCTAGTGTACTGACAGGTAAAGGTCCACAAGCATCAACATTTAGCTTTGTAAATATTTCTGAAATAACTGGAACAATCTGTAAAGGTGCTTTCTTTTTGTCTTGAGGCTTTCCAACTCGTTGACAGTAGTCGCAAGTTCTTACATAATCTTCGATATCTTTAAAGCAATTTGACCAATAAAAAGTCTTAAACAAAGCATCTTTAGTTTTAGCTACCCCCAAATGAGTTGCAACAGTTTCATGACAAAAATTTTTTAACTGCTCACGAAACCTTTCCGGGACAACTAATAATTTTCTTTCAGTACCATTCCTATCTTTTCTTTTATAAAAAAGCATATTTTTCTCCAAAATAAATTTGCTATCTTTGCTATTTTTCTTTTTAGCTTCTTCGATAAGAGGTTTTAGCTCTTTGCTCTTCTTTTGTTCTTCAGAAAATGTCTTAGGAGAAGTTTTTATAAGCTCTTGTACTGAGACAGTTTGACATACTGGCAAAATTGAGTGTTCTTGGTTTTCTAACTTCTCTTCTTCTGATTTATCTTTATCTTTTTTCGCTTCCATTTTTTTGTTTTCTCTTTCTATACTATTGCTATGATTCTTTTCTACAGTTTCATCAGAAATTTCGTGCATTTCAGGTTCTTCATGAGAAACCTTCTCTGCTTCCAGAATTTTCTTCTGAGCTCTGGTTTGAACAGCATTAATCATATGCTCTTTCACTGCCTTTTCTTCTTTACAATGTTCAAATAAAGCGGCTGTTTTATTTCCTAACAAATATCTTCCTAAATCTACAGAGTCTCTTGAGACAGCAGCTTTAGTTATCACATGTCCCATTTCACAGTCTAATTCAATCTCTGCAGAGAGGTAAACAGAATAGACCATCGTGTAAGGGCACCCGTACCCACACTTTTTCGTTCAGATACATATGCGGTTTGACATACCTTTGTGCAATTAAATCTATTGTCGCACCCGTATCCCTTAAAATTTCCATTTGTACGCCGTTTACTTTCCCCACACTAAGATAAGGCGTTATTGACGAATCTTGCCCAACTTCCACCTTAACATGAGAAATGATTTCTGGCGATTTCTTAAGTTTATCACATTGAGGACGAGGATGAGTGCTTGATCCACATTCGTAACAACATAACGTTCTCTTCTTATCAAATTCTCTTTCTCTATGATTCCCAGTTAATGATTCTAATTTAATTGGCAATTTAGGCTTATTATCCTTACTTTCTTTCTTGTAGTCAAAGTTATTTGAATTTTTAAATTGGGATCGAAAATTAGACATGGGCTTTTTCGGAAGTTCTTTCTTTTTAAAACTTTCTTTGATACTTTCATAGTCAGCCAATTTCTTAGCCAAATCTAAAGGCGTCACAAAATTTAATCAATTGTCTAGAAAATGTTCTTTTGTTTCCGCGGGCACTCGAAACTTTAACTGTTCTGTAATAATTAAATCTTTAAGTTGATCAAACTTTTCAACACCTAATTCTGTAATCCAGGCTGTAAAATAACTAGTGAGTTCCTGCGCATAATTCCTCCAAGATTTGTCTGGCGTTTTATGATGCCGATAAAAACATTGCTTCAGTTTCTCGCTATTCAACTTATATCTTTCTAATATAAGATTTTTAACAAAATCGTAGTTAATCGCATCTTCAGGCGATTCCCTGGCTAACATGTTTGTAACCTCTGTGGGCAAAACAGCTAACAAGTATGCAACCCATTCACTCTTCGAAACTTTAGCCATCTCTGCTCTTCTCTCAAAATTAATTAAAAAGAGACCCATCTCATCAGATTTTTCGTCGAATTTCGGAACAATTTGTGCCAACTGTATTTTTGGTGCGACATCAACCTTTCTTCCTGATCCATCGTTCTGTTCAGAAGTTCTTTGCAATTGCTCCAATTATTTTAATTCTAGTTCATGTTCATGAGCTTCCTTAGCCATACGTTCTTCCCTTTCTTCTTGTCGAATTCTTTCTTCTTTTTCTTTCTCTCTCTCTTCTCTCGTTTTCCTATCTTCTATTACTCGGTCTAACATGAGTCTAACCTCTTCTTCCTTGTAAACTTCGCTTTCTACAATAATTTTCTTAATTTCTGGAATCTTTTTCGAAAGATCAACTTCCGATTCCAATTCATCACAAATTTCCAACAAGTCTGCTCTTCTAGCTTTTCCTAAATAGGCCATCTTAATTTTAGATAAACCGAAACAAAATCAGAATGCTTAATTTCTAATTAATAGAACTCAGAAGTCTCCTACTTAAACTAGCAACAAAACTTTTAAGCCGATATAATAAATTTTAATTAATAAAGCAATTCTAAAATCCACCTCTATCAAATTCTTAGTAAATTAAACACTGTGCAACTTTTTAAACAAATTAAATTAGTAAATATGTAATTGTGTCAAAAATACAATTAAGATGATAAAAGAACTTTTTTTCAACATTCAGAATTGTATTTTATTCAATAAACACACTTATTTCAAAAACAATAATTAAATTACGCAATTAAAATTAAACCAATCAAACTAAGTAAATACGAGAATTTTTCTTAATTCTCAACCCTTTTTATGCAAGCATAACAAATTACTCGCAAAAAAAATATTTAAAATAACCCACTTAACATTTTCATTTCTTTACATGAAAAGAGTAAATTACAAAATATTCAACTCAATTTCTTTTTCCAAATGAAAATAACACTTTTATCTTTTACTCGATACTTATCAAGTTTTTATTTTTTTTACATAAACTCAACCAACAAAACAGAATTATTTATTTTTCCGTTTTAAACTCAATAACTTTTTTTCTTGAAAAATAACAAGCAAATATCAAATCCACATTCATTTTGCAATCAGAATCAAAGAACGAAAATATCATCTATTCTATTTTTAGAATAACTAAATAACAAATAAAGAAAAAAAAAAAAAAAACAGAATTCATCTGCTTTCCAACAAATTTTCTTTCGAACTTGTAATTTTGGCATTGATCCAAATAACAAAATGTTAAGATTGGAATTTTTTTTTCAAAATCTCGTTCCTTTAAAGAATGAAATGATACCATTTAATATTAAATCATTTTGATTCAAAAGAATTATCACCACCATAAGTATCCCCCAAAATATACAAATAAACTTTATTTATTATTATTTCAACTTTAAGAACAGATCTTAATATCTCTAAGATAAAATGCCTAAGAACACAATATTTTATAAAGAGAACAGCTTAATGAAATAATTTTCAATATTATTCAAATTTTTTTATTTGATTTGATGGGAATAAGTTCAGTATATATCAGTACATGAAATATGCCCAATTAATCCGCACTTTTTCTAAAGTTTGAAATTAATTTACGCAAGCAAATAAATCTAGTTAATCCAGATTAAAATAAATTTAATCGATAACAGATTTAATTCACGGTACTAATAAATACAAAAATATGGAACTGGCTTACTTGCTAGTTGCATCTTTACTTAAGAACACTGGTCATTTTTTTCACCATGGAATCGTACCGGGCTGCCACCATTTTTACTCGTGTGTAATGTAGGAGACTATGGTATACTTTAACAATGAACACAATTGATAAATGAAGAGGCCATCGGATGGTTTTTCTTGATTTAATATGACATTCACAAAACACAAACTTACAAACACAAAACACAAAATATAATCGCGGTAACAATTTCTACTTTTTTAACTACATCACTCGTCGAGTCACCTTCACAACCAAAACAAAACAACACTCTGCGCGCTCACTCCAGCTTTCGCTTCGGAGTTCGAAAAAACAGAACAATCTTCTATCCTCAGATGACTACCGCCATCTATCGGTGGAAAATGTTAGTTTTCTGTAATGAATTAGTTCTTTACAATATATATAACATCATCATCCAAAAACTATCAAACACAAGCTCTAGCAACCTAAAAATGTGATGACATTCCCATGTATACACTAGGGGCTAGGGATGCGCCGAATATTCGGTATTTGGCAATCTTACTGAATATTCGGTTAGGTCGAACATCAAACTATTCGGTCTGCTTAATATTCGGCTTGGCCAAATATTTTGATATTCATCCGAACTGAATACTTAAAAAAAATCTTTAAAAATATATTTTAAAAACTTTACTGAATATTCGGTTAGGTCGAACATCAAACTATTCGGTCTGCTTAATATTCAGCTTGGCCAAATATTTTGATATTCGTCCGAACTGAATACTTAAAAAAAAATCTTTAAAAATATATTTTAAAAACTTTACACAACTTCTACTTTTAACTGTCATCTTATAAAGATATTCAGAATAATTAGAAAGAGAATCATATTTAAATAAAAGAGAATATTTTTACATTATTTATTTGTTCGTAAAATACCGCTTAAGAAAACTGACTATTAATGAGGATTTTCATAGAAATTAATGATGTGCAAAAGCAAGATTTTGAAAATAAGTCTAGTAAATAACCAGTTTCTTGCTTTTTTTTTTTTTTAAGTGTCTAAATATATATATATATATATTATATATATAATATATACATTATTTACACAGTATTATTTTATAAATAGCATGCAGAAGTATTTACTTGGATATAAGCTATAAAAGTATGAAAAAATATAAAAACAAACTAAAAGAACACTTTTCAAATAAAAAGTATCTTGTGGAATATGAGATTTATATATTTAACATTGATGAATTAATTTATATAAATTTTGAATCTACATCAAACGAACAACTCTGAAGCTGGAAGAAAAAAAATGCACTCATTTCTCTTCACCGAAATTTTAAAATTAGGTTTCGTTATGGTTTGAATTCAGCTAACAAAATTGTAATGATTAATCAGTTTTTTTTTGGGTTTTTTTTGGTTCATTTTAATCAAATTAGTGTTTGTTTTGTTAAAGATTTGATTGTATATCCCCCAAAAAATACAACTATATCTAATATATAAAACTATATTATTGTTGTGGTTTTTATCTGCATATTTTATTTATAAAACATTTATCAAAAGGATGCAAATGCATATCAAACACGCTAGTATGTTCATAAATGTAATTTTCGAAATTTCTTACATAAGTGTGAATTTACGTAAGTCGAGGGATGCCTGTACTTAATTTTATATGAAGTATTGAAATCTTACTCGCAATTTGTCAGCTTTTAACATACTGAATATTAAATTAAATAAAATATTAAATAAACAAAACATAATTTTTGTTCTTGTAACTTTTTTTTTTTTTTTTGAAATACCAAAAAATTAAAAATGTTCTCTAATTTTATGTACGATTTATTTACTGTTTGCCAGGAATGATTCTGTTCTGAATTTTCCAAAAATTAAAAAAAATCGGTCATCTGTCCGAAAATTCAGACATAAAAAGAAATCACTGAAAAATATTGTAAATTTTAACAAATGGTCGCCGAAAAAAAAAAAAAAAAAAAAACAATTACGTCAATCTTTAGAATGATACAAAGAGAAAACCTACTGTCCCATTCCTCCTACCAGAGCCGTCCTTAGGGGTGTGTGAGAGGTGCAGCCACACAGGACCTCGCGCCTAGGAAGGCCTCGGCTCGAAAAAAAATAATTAATACAAAATAGCTAAATACTTGTCATTCATTTTATTGGGAGTTATTTATTTTCTAAAAAAAATTACAAGTGTAAACATGCTTATTTGTAAAATGTTTTATGAATAAAATATTCGGTGCAAGTTGTGAATGTTAGAGAAGAGACTATATTGTTTGTGGCTTATATTCAATTTGAAGGAATTGTTATAGTATAGCTTAGGCAGCACCAGGGGCATAACGAATATGGAAAGGTGTTCTTAATAGATTAGTACTGATGATGATTCTGACAAACTGCTCACCCTTATTTTAATGATTATTTGTAATGTAACGACACAGATTTGATTTCCTTCTTATGTAATCAAGTTTAAATTTTTAATTATAGGAGTATCGATGTTTTCTTGTGCACACGCATACATATATTCCCTTGCGTAAACATGATAGAAAGGTCGGGTTAGTTCAAACCCCGTTCCCCAAATCCCTGAGGCTAAACTAAAGATTCCAAAAAATGTGAAAGGTTAAATTTTAAACTGTTGTGAAGAAAAAGAAAATTTGAAAAAATATCGATTTTGACTCCGATTTTTTCTATTTTTAAACTCTCTTATTAAATAAAAGATATCAATCTGTTTAATATTTGCTAATTAAATAAAAAACTTTAAAAAGGTTATAATTAAAGAAAGAATGGAGTTTAAAATAATCCTAAATTAATCCTTTGACTACAGATTTATTTTTTATTAGACATTTCTGCAACTGGCGACTATTTAAAAAAAAATTTATTCGTAGCATGTCCCGAAAATTCCAGACGAAGAACCAGACTGGTCTACAGAAAGCTATCTTGAACCCAGTGTAAAAAAATAAAAGCACAGTCACTGCCTGAGTTGAGCAAAAATCACTAAAATTAGGCCCGACAAAAAATTCCGATATTTGTTAGCCAGAATTCTACTACATTTAAACATTCTTTAGAAGGATTTTGCATACCAAGCAAACATTTTTAATTACAGCATTTTTCAGATTATATGTCATAACTTTGAAGCTTTGTAAACGAAAAAAGAAGTTTTTTTAAATATATTCCCCTTTTATTTATTAAGCCAAAATAAATTTCTGAAGATTCCGTTAACAAATATATAGTCAAGTAAAAGAGAGAAAGAAAAAATGAGAGGGAGAAAAAGAGAGCACTCCATACTTTTTAATGACCAAGCTGACGCGAAGAGATGCCAGAGGTGCCATTCGACTCGGAATTTTGTCTACTTTCCAAATATGAATAAAAAAAATTTAAATAAAGGTCGTTTATATATTAAAAAATTATACCAACTTTAGATTTTCAAATGGTAACATTCACTTTTGATATCTGTTTTTTGAATGATGGCAGCTCCAGAAAATGTATTGTTTATATTATTTTACTTAAATCTTCATAGAAAAGAAAATGTATTAGGAGTTTATCCATAAATTCAGAAAAAATATATCATACAAGAAGGTGTATCTAGAATATTACCAGAAAAATTATACAGAATTGTTTAGTGTAAAACAAATTCACTTTATATTATCTGGTTATTCTCTTAATGTTTTCTATTCTGTGGATGTTTTGATAGCAGGAGACGGACCCTTTAGGTTTAGTTAGACCAATAAAAAGTAAAATTTATTAATATATCTCTAAAACAAATTATTAGAATGAGCTGTAAACTAACATACTCGTTTTTTTTTTTTCAATTGTGATTCATTTTCTGTGAAAATGAATGTCTATCATAATTAATAATTTTTAATATGATTTTATTAGCAATTTTCATAATTGAAAAAGTATTTTTGAAAGGAAAACGGTGCCTGAAATATCTTTGCATCTATTAATTTTAACAACACGAAAAAATATATCAGATGGTTTTTGCGAAGATAATAAATAAAAGTTTGTCGTGTGAATTAATATTAGCATCCTCAAACTTTCCACTCAGATAATTGTACATTGATTTAAGAAAGACGTACAATCGGTGATTTTTTTACGGGGTACCTTGAGAAAATTAACTAAAAATGGTGTCAAAAGTGGGTGTTACAATTGGAAAATTTAAAGTTGATACAAATTTTAATGGACCTTTGTTTTGTGTGTACCATTGTAGTATTGTACATGTATTGTTTTGTGCGCCAAACTTTGTTTTGAAATTTGTATTCAAATTCGAAAAGTAGACATAATACCCAGTCGAACAGTACTTTTCGCACCTGCCTGTGACAATTTTACGATTAAAAATTATGTGGACGTTTCTTCTTTCTTTTTTAACAACTGTACAATATCACCAATTTACCAAAAGAAAGAGAGAGAAAGAAAAAAGAAATGCCACTCCGGTAAGAACGAATTCCCGGCCTGGCCCAGCACAGTCCGCGTATTGTGAAAGGAAATTGTCCCGAGTCTGTAAATTGCGTTGTTGGATGTAGTGTTTTCAATTTATCGAATTTTTTTATTCAAAATATCTACCAGAATTTACGAATAGTTACATTCACTTTATTAAACCACAGACCGTCTATCATTAAATAAATAGCAAATTATTACTCGAAATTTCTGGTTCATCAATAAAAAACCCAGCCAAGTTTGCAACATTGGTGCGAATGGGAGAGTATTAATTAATTTGGAAGTGAAGGGCCTCGCGAAAGTTCCTGCACTCGGCCTTGCGAAAGTTCTTGTACTCGGCCTCGCTTTCGCTAAGGACGGCTCTGCCTCCCACTCTCCCCTATACCAAATGAAGAATGACTTCTCAAAGAATTGTGAAAGAAAAATAAAATTGTGAGTGAGAGGCTGAGAGGGCTAAAGTATAGCATCTGTTAAAGTTGTCTTCTAGGTTCTAGGTTACATGAAAAGTGTTATATCCTATATTTACTTTCTTTTTTAGATTTTTTGATTGAAGTTTTTTGGGCTTGGGATACAGGTACTTAAAATTCACGTTGCGAATTTGACATAAAAATAACAGTATAAACTTTTCTTAAACAAAAATATTTATATCTGAACGATGTAAAATTTTCTTTTTATGCTGCACAGCAAAACGAAAACATTTTACAAATCGTTTTAAAAAAATGATTGGTTAACTGAAATATGAAGATCGGCAGAACTTAGATACTGTCAGTACTAGACCAATTTAATTCAAAGTAAGGATATAACGAAAAATCGTCCTTTTAAAATTACACACGGTAATTTGATGATACAAAGTTACTACTATTTATTTTCCACTGACCTTTCACTTTTGCTGTCAAAGAAGTTGGAACTAGATTTTTGTTTAGAGAAAGTGGTGCCAGTTAGAATTAAAAACTAGTCGCATGTGGCAGCCCTGTAGCTGTAGCATTATGATTTAATTAAAACCTAATTTAATTGCATATTTACTGAATACATTTTTTTTCATAACTACGTAAAATCAGTAGCTGTTCTTATTTAAAAACAATGAAATCTAGTTGCACTTGTTATTTTGAATTGGATTTCCAGATGCAAAAATGAAGAAAGCTCTTTATAAGGCAGCAATGAGTAATAATTTGAGATATCTAAAAATAATAAAAATCTATTTGATCACAAATCATTTATATTGAACATACTAGTTTCATGCTATTTTGTTTTTGAGTCTATGAATGTATCAGAAAGTTTTAAACTGCATTAACATAAGTAAATAAATGCAGTCAGGAAAGTGATTCTGGCCATCAAGGCTGCAGAACGGAGAAATAACCAATTTTTGGAACAGATGTGATTGTGCAGCCTATATCAGGTTTAATAAAAATGGTCTACAAAAAAAAATTAAAAAAAAAAGTTAAACTAAGATTTTTTTTTTTTCAGAATTTCCCTTAAAAACAATTTTTAAAACAGAAATTTAACAGTAAAAATCATTAAATGCTTATTAAAACAGTATAGGATCCGTTATCCGGAATCCTTGGGACCTGAGGAATTCCGGATAAGGGGTTTTTCCGTAATTCGGAACACTACCACAAATATTTTCTAATGTACATAAATATGAAATACTGGTTAGCATAAATAATATTAAAAATACTGTATTACACATTTGTTGAATTAATTCAATAAAACACAATTAAGGAAAAGTTTAATTAATTTTTATTTACAAAAAAAAAAAGTTAAGTAATAATTTTAAATTATAATAAAACTTACAAATGAACAAGATCAAAAATAAAATTTAGTTTTGGGGTTCAGATGCAGATGCTTGGGAATTAGTTTTTTGGAAAAATCCTTTTAAAGTTGGCTGCTTGTAACGTTTCTCTTTTACAATCTGGTCTTGAATTTTATATAAGGACATTATTTGTTGTTCATGGAAATAACTTATTTTGTTCCGTGCCTTGAATTAATTGTTGAATGTAAAATATCATTTGTTCATTAGATATTTTTTCTACCTCCTCCTTCTTGTCATCATCATCACTACGATCATCAGATGCATCTTTAGTCATCATTTCACAAATTTCACTGTATGTCATCTGATGACTAAGTGGATCATTATTATCTATATTGAAACAAACTTGAACTGCATCTTCATCCAATAATTGGGGAGGGAGGGAGGGGAATATATTGAAAGTTGACTTTTTATTTATTTTTGTTTTGTTTACAAATTTATCGCATGGAAAGCGGACAGAAAAATATAAGAGGCAAAATTATCAACACTTAAAATGCAGATTTCCGCAAATTCGCGGAGATAAAGAAATGCATAATTACTGTAATATTCCATTAACCCACCCTCCCCTATTTTGTAAACAAATTTGATATTTAAAAAAAAATCCCACGAAAGCCCCCCCCCCCCCTCCCTTTCCAAAGAAAAAAATATATATATATTGCGCGAAGTGCCGTACCACCTTTCCGTCTTATCAGATTCCGAATCTCTGCTTTTCTACTGTTCGATGGACGCAGCTGAAAACGGTAAAACGAACGTTTCTCTCATTCTCCTAATTGGTCGAATTGTAGGTGCGCCTTTAGATGACGTCAAAGGTCGGAGCTTGCCAACAGTTTTCGATCGCGGAAAACGCATTCAAATTCTAAGTGATGTTTCGAAAATATTTTTTTTCAAAAGGTTAAAATTAAAATTTTTTATAATGGATTTTAGCGTTTGAAGCAGAAAAATACGAAATTTAAGAATATGTAGTTAGTTTTCCCATATTTTTAAAGGTTACGCCGATGCAAAGTCATAAAAATGATCAAAAAGAGAACTTATGTCCGATGATTGCGTACATTCAATTCTTATCTTTCATGGGAGCATCATAAGTGGGATCGTAGGGAGAGACCACGCTTTTAAGTTTGCGCTTTTTAAGTTCTGTTTTTTAATTATCTCGGTTAACAAAAAAAGAAAAATCTGAATATCATGGCAGGCTTTGGACTATTCTTATAAACATTTTCGGATTTCAACAGGCGGTAGATTTCGATAGCCACTTTTAATCCGTAGGCCGATTACTTTACGATTTTTTGCCGCGTTTGGAAAGGGGGGGGGGGGGAGGAAATTAAGGGGATATTACGGTACCTTGAGGTGTAAGAGAAAAAGTTTAAAATATCGATTTATAAAGCATGTTAACTCTTCAATAAAATATGAAAAAAAAAAAACTGCAAATTTTTATGAAATGAAAGTTTTCACTAAGTTTCGGTTTTGGATCGTTTACCGTTCCGGTTTTTAGAGCGTTCCGGATATCGGGACGCCGGATAATAGATCCTATACTGAATTACCTAACACAGGCATGAAAGAGTTGAAGAAATTTTAGACATTCTCTGAATTAAAAGACTAAATAAATCAATTCTCTGAATTGATTTTCAAAAATACTGGAAGCATGTAAGAGAGAGAGAGAGAGAGGGGGGGGGGGGCGGATCTGGAAAATTTAATAACTGGATATTTATCTATTCAAGTCCTTCTTTCTAAATTGCTGTGCCCCCACCCCTCCCCACAGAAAAAGGGGATGAGCTTATAAGCATCTGAAAGTCATCTAAATGGATTCATTTAAAAGCTCTTTCCAGATTGAAGTTTTTTAGACTTTAAAAATGAAAGGATGTTTTTATAAGGTTAATGATACATATAGTTATATTTCATTTTAATGTATAAATAACTTTTAAAATGTGTCTAATTTCCTGTCCTAGTATAGATGGAAAAAAAATTCTGCCTTTTTTAATATTTCCCAATTTCATGCCTACTATCAGAAATTTTGAAAAAGAACCAAAACAATATCTTTTTTATGAAGCCACTTGTGAAGAATAAATTTCCTTCACCCCCCCCCCCCCCCTAAAAAAATCAAGGGAGATGATATATGCAAATCTTGTAACAGAATATTCATTCAAATTAAAGTACTTATTACATCTTTGAAATTGTTTTTTTAGTTATTTCGAATAAATGTTATAGAAGCACAATCTAAGGTGACCTATTTATAACTTGGGTTCAATGTACAACTGAATATAATATTTAAAAATTTCGTAAATAAATTCGGTAAAATTTATTTAAACTGGGGGGGGGGTGGGGGAGAAGTCGTATGCGTTTATTTTTATAAGTTGCTGTATTTTGTATATAAGCTTTTTAATAATAAAGTTAAAAAATATATGTCAAATTTAAACTGATTCTCAGATTTAAAATAAATTAGATCTATTGGAAATATCTAGTATAAATATAAAAGCAGCCGATTAATATTATTTTTAAAAAGTCTTAATTCTCTATAGTTGATTTCAAGATGCATAGCTGTTAAAATAGATTTGAAACGATAGTTATCAAACGTTCGTTTCCACCGCTACGTCAAATAATCTAATCTACAGTAAACAAACACAATATCACGTTCTTTTCAACTTTGTGATGAAACGTTAAAAAGAACAAAATGTCGAGTGTAAGAAGGGCCAAATAAGCGATAAGCGCGCCAAACTATTTCCATTCTCTTAGGGAATTCTGGGAAATGGGGGACCCTCAAAGAAATCCGGTGGCATCGAGTCCTCTCCCTGCTTTTAATGGGAAAGGGGTTTGTTTCCCTTCCATGTATTCCTTCTTCCATGTTTGCTGTGCGCATTTCGACAGGAACGAGTTAGGAACGACTTAACGAACGGCTCACGATTTATCAAATAAAATGAATCGGATGTTTGTTGTTTGTTTACACATTAGAGGAGGTCGTTTACACTTTAAGATAGATTATTAACGTTTGTAATATTTTGATAAAATAATTTTTCAAAGGTAAATATATCTATCGTTATTCATCCCAATTTTTTACGCTATCTGTTTAATTCGTGGGTCACCCTTTATGAAATCAACACAGTGATTTTACCTGATACATCTCTGATTATGTTAAATTTTTCATTACGGTAGCCAACGTATGCATTAAGAAAAACCCAGGATTTTATGAGAATTTCGAAAAAATACAGCCCTACAAAAATTTCAAAAATCATCTTGAAAAATATGTTACATTTTCTAACTGCCGTAGCAGATCTAGCCGAGATATTTCCAGCTAAAGGGACAATTGTTAATGTTTCATTATCTTTCTTATGATATGGAACACAGTATTGGTTGTGGTTTAACAAACAAGAAATTAAAATGTATTTCGATTTTTCCAAACAATTCAAAGCATGAAATCATGGGTCGTATTTTTTATAGATTTTCAAAAATATGTATGTCAGTAAATTATGGCTTTTTGCATGGTTTCCAGAGTACCCACTTATTTGGGAACTTTTCTGGGAGCGATAAATGCGCCAAATATGGCAACGTTTCCTAAAGTGTGCCGAAAAGAAATTTTGATGGAATGAATGTTTGCTAAAAGCTGTCACATGCTCAGATATTTTTTTTGCTTCTGGCTTTTGCTAACTGAATGCTAAGGAAGAGTTTGCCAAAAAAAGAGCAAACATTTTTCTTCGAAAGTGCTGTTAAATTCATTGAGTAAAGCAAAATCTTTTAGTGTGGCAACCTGTGTTTTTCTCTGATTTCATTCACCTTCGAATATTGCTCATGCAGGTATTGTAGAGGTAGTATTTTTGTAGTTTTTCTAATATATTATTCTAAATTACTAGTATTTTATTATAAAATAAGGCTTGAATTATAATTTCAATTCGTTTTGGCTTCTAACTTTGATGATGTATTGAATATTAATGTTAGGCTTCTTTTTGTTGGTGTTACTTTGACAAATGAACAAAATTAGTTAATAAAAACAGGTTAATAAATAACTGTTAATTAATAAAAAACGATTGATTATATGTATGTTTTACAGTTAAGCATGTTTTAAGCAATAATTAGCTGGAAAGTGGTACTCAGAGGGGCTTGCACACCTGCCTTCATCTCCTGACAAAGAAAGAATATTTTCCTCAAAAAATAATGGTGAAATATAGTAGACTCCCTCAAATCCACACAGCTTGGGATCAGAGGTTGTGCAGATTTTAGAATTTCATGTTATTGCTTTGTTTACATTTTTTAAAAGTATTAATTTGAATGTAATAAAGCAATCAAAATTATCCTAATGAATGCTTTTACTTTCAATATAGTGAAATATTAAAATAATTAAGTAATAAACTTAAAAGGATAAAAAGTAAGATAATTTAAAAAATGATTAAATTATTGAAAGTAAAGGTCAAGTAAATAATTAATAATGTATAACTAAATATGCATAACAAAGATGAGATACATTTACCTTGAATTATTCAATGAAACTTGCCCCATACAGGTACCCTACTAATTCATATCAAAATCTTAAAAAAAGAAATTTTGTTTCTGGTTTAGCCAGACTTCAGTGGCGAGGCGTGACATTTTGTGATGGTCATCGCTAGTTCACAACCTTGCAGCCCCCCCCCCCTCTCCTCTCCCTATAATAGGATGGTCAAATTTTATAACAGAACTTTTTAAAAGTTCTCATAATTTTAAAGTTTATAAATTTTTAATCTTTAATATTTTTAGTCTCACTAATTTTATGGCTTTTTTTTTTATAATGTTATAGGTGTTTTAAATCAATAACTGTGGAAGCTGAGTGAGGAACTACAGTCCACAAATTTGAGGCCGCCCTTGAATTCAGAGGACATTTGGTCATCCTAGCCTATTAATAATTTCTGCGTGTTCTGTTTATTAAAAAATATATAATTTTTAAATTTTCGTAAGAAAACAAAAGTTAAGCAAATTTCATTTTATTTCTTTAATATTAACATGGATGTTGAAATGGTTAACTTCTTGTAGAATAGCGTTACTAACCAGTGCATTAACAGTAGAAGTAAGATAATTTTGAATGTCATTCGAGATGCCTTCAAAATCTGTAGCCGTATCAAAATGTCCCTTTTGTACTGGATCACATCTAATTAAAAGATGCACAATTTTTTATGTAATTACTAATTACCATTATTAAATAATGTTTCTCTCTCATCCTCAAAACCTCCATGAAACCGCATCTTCACAAAATAGTAGTAAATTGCTAATAAACACGTCACATCAATCAATTAAGCATTTGAAAACTTCGCGAATGTTTTTAATGATTTGATTGTATGGATGTTTTAAGATTCATCAGATCTGCTTTCAGATTTGAAAATTGAGTTTATATCCAAACATTATTTGTAAACTTAGACAGGAACAATCACGACTAATCAATTACTTTAAGTAAAATATGACAACCGTATAGTCTGTTTTGACTCTTGTAACTGGATCTTGTAAAATATCTAACAGAAAACTTATTTTTTTTATCTTCGACAATTGCTGTCAGAAAAAATTTTAAGTGATGTTCAAAGCCACCCATTCTTCACAATTAAAAACATTCTCAAATCTAGAGGGTAAAAACAGCTTGCTTTTATATGAGAAATAACATAGCTGTAATAATAATTAATATATATTATGACTTTTAAATATATATGTGAATCTAAATTGTAACCAATAGTTAAATAATTTACTTCTTCAAAAAATAAAATTTTGTTACTTTAATTTAAAAATGTGGTTGAACCAATCAAATAGATTACACATTTTTCTAATGAAACAAAATATTGTAAAAAATATTTGCATTGAAGTGTTAGCTTGATATTTTTTAAATATTAAGGTACTTGTCAAAATTGCAATAGGTAAAGTACTTTAACTCTTCTTAATGCATAATTTTACTTTGAATTATATAACTTTCAGAATAAATCGTATGCAAAAAATATTTATTTCATAGTTTAAAAATAGTTATGACGTTTTTTAATAATTAAATGCCACTTCCACGAAAATTAAGACAATCTTCGTATATTTCCATAATTATTTTTCATCATTTGTGCGTTACCGAAAATTAAACAAAATTAAATAAATACACGTCTTTGTACTTATAAATTGGAAATATGCTGTTATCAGAAATATATAACCTAAGATTTATAATATTCTAATAGTACAGGTATGTAAAAAAAAACATTTTAAAGCAATGATTTCTTTTCCAATTAATAAAAAATCTTTTATTTAAGTGTAATGAAATAATAGAAATAATTAAAATTAGTCAAATAATTTTAAGATGAGCACACCATTAGTCAATAGAATAGAGTATTTTGTACTATTTAATAAAATTAAATCTGTTGCAATAATGCTATGACCATTGGAATAATATTCAAAATGGAAAAAGCATTACAAAAAGAAATGTTCCTTTTCAAGTGGATTCGCTAAAATTAGCGATGACTAGACCCGATATGTCTTGGAAAAGTGTGTCGTTTGATTGGTTGTGGGGTGCTGAGAGGGTGAGTGGGCATGCTGTAAAGAGATTCGCAAATCGGGGCGCATCCTTTTTAGCCGTAGACGAGAGATACTATTTACCCTTTATGTTTTAGCCGTGTCATTTTAAAACTGATAGATGGCAGCACTAAAATACACTATTATCGCTTCATGTTACACATAAAATCTTTAAAAAAGAAAAAAACATTTTAAAATGTGCTTGCAAAAAATTTAAATGTTTTATGTTGCCTTTATTTTCCTGTGGTCATCACCGAATCTACCAATGACTGGACACTTCGCCACTGCCAGACTTAATAACCAAATAAGCTTATTTGGTAAAATTATTGAGATTACCAGTGATATCGGCAATATCTTGAATTTTTTCAGAAATAAATTTATACTTCCTTCATAGAAAAACATAACAAGAATTACATATTAAAATAAATATGGAATGATATAAAAATAAAACAGTCTGTATTTTTCCCCCTACATCTGAACTGAACTGAAAGTTTCATTGTTTACATCTGTGATGATGTGCAAGTTTTAGGGTTGCAGATTTGAGGGAGTCTACTGTATATATAAAAGTATTATTTTTTTTTCTATTCTTGTCATAATTTAAGAATTTATTACAATTTTCTTTTATCTATCTTAGTTTAATAAAAAAAATAGATAGTATGAAGATAAAAAATTTCTGTCTTTAGTAGCTATTTATGCCTTTAAAAATCTTGCATTGTAATTTTTGCTGCCGAAATCTTGATTGTGCGTGCTTTTACATAATGCCTTCTGAAGGGTTGCAATTACAGAGAACACAAGACATGAAACAGTATCATGTTGGTGATTCTTGAAAATTGTACAAAGTAGCAAGTAGTGAGAGATTTCAGCATCTCACTGACTTTTTTTATGCAATGTATTGATCAAAGATAGTGGGAATCTCATTGTAGAGCTTCCACCACCTTTGATCTTCCTGTCTCCTCTGAGAAGTATCCAGGTCTTTTGTGGAGGGTGTATAGTGGTATATGCCGTATTTACCTTCTTTTATCTTCGTTTTCTCTTGAAAAGAAATATTGTATAGTACTCTCTTTCATATACCCTCTGCATAATGTGTATGCCCTCTGCTTATTTTACAACTACCGAACTGAAAATATTATATAATTTTTTTAAATTAATTTTCAGCAGTGAAATTACGCTTGAAATTATCGAATATTTAATATGTGATTTATCACATTGCTAACTAAGCGTAGAACCAACAGAGTGAAAAATGTCGAAGCCGGGAGCTTAAATGGTAAGCACTTGGAGTGCTATTCTAAGGGTTCCGGGTTCGATTCTCGGCTTGGACATTTTTCACTCTGTTGGTTCTACGCTTAGTTAGCAATGTGATAAATCATGTATTAAGTATTCTGAAAATATTAAACAATATTTTTATAAAGCTGCTGTTAATTTAGTACATTATATCTATGTGAACGCAAGTTATCTTATATCATTACTACAGATACAAAGAAATATTAAATGCCTATGACTATTAAGCAATTGCAGGTAACCTGAAAAATAAATTTCATCAACTAAAAAATATGTGAAAGATTCCCCAGTTGTTGGGGCACAGTGGACCATTTTTGCAGTTTACATTTTTTCTCTCTTTTGTGGAAAGTCCAATCTGCCTGAAAATATTTTTGATCATTCCTTAAACATCTCTTTACATGCCTCAGAATTTTTTCAGAAAATAGTTTTAAATAAAAAATTATTTGTATACATTCATAAACATAAAGTGGACCAGTGGTCCATCTACTGGGGCACAGTGGTCCATTAAATGTTATTTGTCTATTAAATATTATTTGAAATACAATATAAATCTATTGTTTGTTAATCTAAGCCCTCTTTGTTTTTCCTTGACTTCCAAAATAACATAATAATGCTAATTTGCGAGTAACATTTTGAAACAGAACAGAAAAATTACAATATATGTATATATAGATGTATATTTATTTAAATATTAACAGATTAAGATACAGGGACAGTTGCAAATAAGGTGAAGTTATTAAATAAAATAAAGTCATCACATATTAAAATTTGCAAATGAAACTCCAAAATACTTATGACGTCTGAAATTTTCCTGAAATATTTTTGAGTCTGATGGCGACATTACAATAACATTCATAAAAACCAGGGGCTCGCCAGCAGTATCCAGCGCCTGTGTGCAGAAATTTAGTTGGCGCCCTATACTCCCACCCCCACCGAAAATAAAACTTTATTTTAAAAAAATCTATGAGTATCTATAACTACATAGCTGCCACCCTTCTGGGTTTTTCCCCAGGTCAAATAGTTTCTTGAACCAGAAAATTTATTTAATATAATGTGTCTTGTTTCTATAGGGTTCGTACTTAATTCCATTTATGAAATAAAATTTCATGTTCCAAACATATTTAAATTACTTGAAAAATAAGGAAGATATGTAAATAAAATTCGAAACACAGTAAAGCCTTTGAAAATGGAACCTGTCTGTATCAGAATCCTGCATTAACCCTTTGACTTCGGCTACGCACATTGAGTATATATATAGTTAAAAGTACTCAGTGTTTGTACAATCTTTTTGTTTTAGCACTGATGTTTTTAAATTGTAATATTTGATTTATACAATAAGGAAAGGGCAGCTGACGTCACTGTTGGTCGGATTACTGTTGGTCACCAAGGAAACCCTGCTCATTCATTATGACTCCTACTGTACACATGAACTCCGGGAATTTGATTGGTCTTTAAGAGATTGATTTAACAGATCTATGATATGATTGGCCTACGGCGCCAAGCTGATTCCTGCAATGATCTCTATGTGTAAAAATGTAGTGGTAGATTGGTTGACGGAAGTGTTTGTTTGTAAACATGCCCTTTCCTTATAGCAGAAAGTTTAAGGTTGAATAACACAAAGATTATTTTTCGAAAACTGTGTTATTAAAAAAAAAATGAACGAATCCTTCTAAATAGTTTTTTACCACAATGTTTTTAAGGAGTTAAACGGGAAAATTCCATTATCCCGGAGAAAATAATACGATACAAAAACAATAGATTGCTTCTGTACTAATAAAAGAAAGTTGTTTGTCACCTCTAATTTGCATATCTATATTAATAAAAGAAAGACGTTTGTCTGTATGTGTTGACGATGGCTAAGAAAATCTACCACACATATACAGGTCTGAAAATTTGGATTAGAATAGAGGATAGCAGGTCCAAATGCACCTGAGGGTTACTTTTTTCATTTTTTTGGTAATTTGCAGCAATATTAATTAAAAGCCATAATGATCATCACAAAATTGTGATCTATCTTTCTTCAAAGCGTTGATGTCTGTGCATTTCTCTAGAAGTTAAGCGGTCCTTCACACTAACATTAGCTTTCGATTTTTACTGCATTTTGAAATTGTGATGGCCGGGTCCCCGTAGAGTTAGTTATAAAAAAATTTAAAAAAAAGAAAGAAAATCGTCTTATTTTTCCGATTCCAACAGTATCTTTCGTTACTATTTCAAAAATCTTTTTTATTTGGCTGCGATTCGCGTCAGTTCTAAAGTTTCAAACTTTGGAAAAAAAAAAAAAAACTATTAATACATTCTCGATATTTAACGATATGTCTGGTGTGAGAAAATATTAATATTTACTATTTAAAAAAATCTTGAAGTCTTTTTAATGATTCGCCAGAGAAGTTTTTTCTCTCGGTGCAAGGGTGCTAGTTTTCTCAAGATATCATTTCCCGTTTAAAAGATATGTGCTTTGTGAATATCATTTCGTGTTCTAAAAAAGTGAGGGGATGATGCGCATTTTACATTAGTAATGTTTTATCCAGAATTTTTGTTTAGAACTGAATGTCTTGTATACCTAAATTTCAGAAATTAAATACAAATTCGAGGTTAGTTTGAAAAATCAGGCCAGAGCGTGAATAGCACAATAGGTGTACGCTGCTGAAGACAGCGAGTTTCAACTCGAGATTCCTTTGGATGGATTTTCATTTAAAAATCAAAAATCATACAAATTCGAGGTTGTATCCTGCCAAAGGCAGTGCTGCTGACATAGTTCGTTTAGAAAGATTTCAGCTTTAAAATATATAATCAAAACAAGCCTGAGAGTGAGTAGCACGCCCGGTGTATGCTGCTGAAAACAATTCCCCCACCCCATCTCTAGGTTCGTTTGGAAGAAATATAAAATTATTCAACATTTGATTTCATTCATAGTTAAGGTTATTATCATTGTCCCGAGCAATGCCGAGCGGATCGGTTAGTAGGAAAGTAGGGCATAAAGTGCACAGGAATTTAAAATTCTTTTCTCATAAATCTATATTTTTCATTCATATTACAGCCATCATTGTAGCTCCGAACTTATTTATGTCTAAATTGAATTTTTTTTTTTTTTGCCATCCTAGTCTCTAGCGTTATTCCCAACCTTTTATTGGCCACGCCCAACTGAATCCTCAATAAAGTCACTATGCCCCCCCCCCCCCCACACACACACACACACTTTGTAAATTATGTCTCTTTTCATTTAAAAAGTGAACTCTATTCACACGGTGAAATCTTAATACAGCCTTAACATTAACTATTCATTTCGCATTTTTTAACTTATCAAAGAGGTGAATTTTCTGTAACAAACGTGAGTTTGATATAATTCTATAAATACTATGAGGCTATACATCTTCTCCTTTGTACCAAAAGGTGTTTTGTATTACTATTTCAACTTACCCCAGAATTAAAGAAGTTTTATATGGCCTGTATTTTCATCTTTACAAAAGATTTTGAAGAGAAACTTACATTTAGCGTTAAAATTGATAACATTCACACATTTTATAATTTACTTTTGTAATTTATTAAGAATTAATCGAAAAGCTTTCGATACTAAATTTTCTTTCTATGTATAACACAATATACAAGAAGCATTTCAAGATTCTTATCTTTATCAATTTTGAGCAGTTATTACTCCCCCATCACAACACATTTTCTCTGTTTTCCCTTTCCCAACATCATCACTTGTCTTCCATGTATTATCTGATTTTGAAATTTAAAATGTATATGTCATCATGTAAACTTATTTACTGTGTAGGATGCCTGCACTAGAGCCATAAATATTTACTATCTGCCCATTTCCTTTTCTAATACAATTTAAGATTTATAAATTTTGTATAGTTGGTAGCACCATGTTCAGATATTTCACATATTTTTAGGTGACGTATGTTTAAGAAAGTCAGATTTATATATACTTTTAAGTAGTTTCTCGTAAAGAGAGATTCTTCGTGTGGCATATAGTAGAGCGTTAGAAAGCTCATTTAATAAATAATTGTAAACGCTATGAAAAAATGTAAAATACAATAATAACCAGAAAAATTATAGATTTTTTTACAATACCATAAAAATAATCTCAAAAAAAATTTTAAAATTGTTCGTATAATTATTCTGGTGCTAATTCTATTTTAATTTTTTGACTGAAAACATTTTAAAATTCAATATAAAAAAAACTTATTTTTTAAATGTAGTTGTATTTCATTTATTTTTAGTCTGCAACATTACTTGGGAGAAAAAAAACTATAACGAATAGGTGAGTAACAAATTTGGAATTGCTCCCCCTAAACAGTCAAATTGTCCCCCAGTGGGGCGTATACCCCACGTTGGGAACCACTGCTCTAACGTTATGTTCTGGTCAAGTTCTGGTTTTACATTGTTTCCCTATTCAGGGTTGTCCAACGTGTTACCCACGGACGCCATGGTGGTGCCCTTTGAAGGTTTTCTTCTCGCCCATTCGAATGTTTCCTGTTACTTGCTATTTTTAAAATTAAAAATCCTTTTTAAAGGATGCTTTCTTTAAAATCGATAATTTTTTAGTGGGGTTCTTTTATTTGTTACCAGTGACTGTTATTTAGTGTTAATCATTTAATGTTATTAATTTGCTATTTAGTGATTAAGGTTTCTGGCCCCTTCACCTCGAAATCTTTTGACATAGGTTTCCCCCCTGAAAATCTAATTTTAAATTTATATTATTTCTTCATATTATTTTTATATAGAGCTTCTGAGTCGCAGGGAACTTATGGCTATCACCGTTGACATGTATCTGCATCATATAAGAGTCTTGTGACGCATAAGTCTACCACTATTCATGGCCTGATTACCGCAAGGGAAACTTTTACCAGTATTTCCGAATAGTAATTTTCGTCTCATTTATGACAGAAATTCTGCAGTAACGTGACCACTGCTATTTAAAAAAAGAAGTGGAATTTAGCCCCTATGGTAAGAAAACTGCATTACGCTCTACCATTACTACAGTGAGATAAGTGTTGCATGTTTTCAGCCATGCGAATTATGGCGCCTTTTATTGTCTGCAACTGCATGAGGTGCACCTCTGCTTATTGAAAGGTTGGACAGGAGTGGGTGTATATCACTTATTAGGCGTTTCAGAAGTAGAATAAAACGAAATAAAAAGTTTTTAAAAAAGGAATTGAATATTTATAATTAAGTTTGTGTCGGGTAAATCTACAAAACATAATTAAGATGTCAAGAAAATATAATACATTTTAGTATAATTAAATTAAGGATTTTAGCATTTGCTCCTCAACTAAAATATTTGGCCCCTTCACTACTTCAGCGCCTGTGTGCGCCGCACACTTTGCACATTCGGTCGGCGCGCCCCTGATAAAAACAACAGATTAATAAACATAAAGTTTCGATTGCAAATTTGTTTTATATATTACATCTAAAATGAATAATAAAATTTCAGAACTTGCAGAAATTTTTTTAATAATAACAGACTGTGAATAGGCTAGTTTTATATTTTTCAAAAGCTGTAAATACAAACCAAAATATTTCTTACTATGTTAAATAAATTGCCATTTTCCTTTGTTTACTTTATTTTACAATTAAATAATTACTTTAAAACGATATTTCTTTATAGAAAATAAAGAATTATTAAATATTTTGAAAATTCTGCATTAGAGGAGCAGAGTGGATTGTGGACCACTGTACCCAGTGGTGGGATTCAGCCAGTTTGGTAGGACCAGTTGTTAATTAGAGCGCGCCACACACCAGGGAGACATGCGGCAGAAAAGCGTGAGGCATGCGACAATTTCACCCTGTTAACAAAGAAAAAACCGGTTTGAACAGCAGAATTTGCCTCATGTTTCATGATTATTGTCGCGTGTCGCTCTGGTGTGTGGTGCGCCTTAGAGTAGGTCGTTTACACTTTAAGATAGAGTGCCTCCGTGGCCGAGTGGTTAAGACACCACGCTGCTAATCGCTTTAGAGAGTAGGAGGCGGCTTGTTCTCTGGCTCCATTGCACTCCCGGATGTAAAAATTCATATTGACGATGACTTATAAGCGGGCCTTGTTGTCAAGCACACAAGTCTGATGTATGTGTCCAATCAATAAAACAAACAAACAAACTTTAAGCGGGCTCTCATGTCAAGCACACAAGTCGTATGTTTGTTATTCAATAAATAAATAAGATAGATTATTAACGTTTGTAATATTTTGATAAAGTAATTTTTCAAAGGTAAATATATTTATCGTTATTCATCCCAATTTTTTACGCTATCTGTTTAATTCGTGGGTCACCCTTTATGAAATCAACACAGTGGTTTTACCTGATACATCTCTGATTATGTTAAATTTTGCATTACGGTAGCCAAAGTATGCATTAAGAAAAACCCAGGATTTTATGAGAATTTAAGACCGTTTAAAAAAAAATACAGCCGTACAAAAATTTTAAAAATCATCTTGAAAAATATGTTACATTTTCTAACTGCCGTAGCAGTTCTAGCCGATATATTTCCAGCTAAAGGGACAATTCTTAATGCTTCATTACCTTTCTTATGACATGGAACACAGTATTGGTTGTGGTTTAACAAACAAGAAATTAAAATGTATTTTGATTTTTCCAAACAATTCAAAGCATGAAATCATGGGTCATATTTATATAGATTTTCAAAAATATATAGTATGTCAGTAAACTATGGCATTTTGGATCATTTCTAGAATACCCACTTATTTGGCAACTTTCCTGGGAGCGATAAATGCGGCAAATATGACAGCCTTTCCTAAAGTGTGCTGAAAAGAAATTTTGATGGATTGAAAGTTTGCTAAAAGATGTCGCATGCTCAGATACTTTTTTTGCTTCTGGCTTTTGCTAACTGAATGCTAAGGAAGAGTTTGCCAAAAAAAGAGCAAAAATTTTTCTTCGAAACTGCTGTTAAATTCATTGAGTAAAGCAAAATCTTTTAGTGTGGCAACCTGTGTTTTTCTCTTATTTCATTTAGCTTCGAATATTGCTTATGCAGGTATTGTAGAGGTAGTATTTTTGTAGTCTTTTTAATATATTATTCTAAATTACTAGTATTTTATTATAAAATAAGGCTTGAATTATAATTTCAATTCGTTTTAGCTTCTAACTTTGATGATGTATTGAATATTAATGTTAGGCTTCATTTTTTTAGATACTTTTCGGTTAGCCAGGCGCCAGTGTTATATATACATATATATGTATATATAAATGTATGTATATATACATATATATTTACATATATATATATCTGTGTATATATACAACATGTATATATCTATATCTATGTATATTTACATATATGTATGTATATAAATATGTATATGTAACACTGGCGCCCGGCTAACCGAAAAGTACCTTTTTTTATTATTATTATTATTATTTTTTTTTTTTTTTGTGTGTGTGTTACTTTGACAGATGACCAAAATTAGTTAATAAAAACAGATTAATAAATAACTGTTAATTAATAAAAAATGATTGATTATATGTATGTTTTACAATTAAGCATGTTTTAAGCAATAATTAGCTGGAAAGTGGTACTCAGAGGGGCTTGCACACCTGCCTCCATCTCCTGACAAAGGAAGAATATTTTCCTCAAAAAATAATGTGGTGAAATATAGTAGACTCCCTCAAACCCACGCAGCTTGGGATCAGAGGTTGTGCAGATTTTAGAATTTCGTGTTATTGCTTTTTTACATTTTTTAAACAGTATTAATTTGAATGTAATAATGCAATTAAATTATTCTAATGAATGCTTTTACTTCCAATATAGTGAAATATTAAACTAATTAAGTAATAAACTAAAATTATAAAAAGTAAGATAATTTAAAAAATGATTAAATTATTAAAAGTAAAGGTCAAGTAAATAATTAATAATGTATAACTAAATATGCATAATAAAGATGAGATACATTTACCTTGAATTATTCAATGAAACTTGCCCCATACAAGTACCCTACTAATTCATAAAAAAATGAAATTTTGTTTCAGGTTTAGCCAGACTTAATAATCAAATAAGCTTATTTGGCCAAATTATTGTAGTTACCAGTGATATCAGCAATATCTTGAATTTTTTCAGAAATAAATTTATACTTCCTTCATAGAAAAACATAACAAGAATTGCATATTAAAATCAGTGGCGTGGCGTCCGGTCATCGCTGGATGCGGCGATGACCAAGCAATATTTCAAAACTCTTAATAAGCTTTTAAAACTCTACGATCCAGTTTTAGCAGAACATTTGGAGTTCATGTATAAGTGAAGGTAAGATTTAAAGTTTCTTTTTTGAACATTCAACCATTGAATTTTAGAGTTAATAATTTTTCACCACAAACTTAAATAATTGCGATGACCACCGAAAAATGTCACGCCACGCCACTGATTAAAATAAATATGGAATGATATAAAAATAAAACAGTCTGTATTTTTACCCACCCTACATTTGAACTCAAAGTTTCATTGTTTACATCTGTGATGATGTGCAGATTTTAGGATTGTGGATTTGAGGGAGTCTACTGTATATATAAAAGTATTAGGTTTTCTCTATTCTTGTCATAATTTAAGAATTTATTACAATTTTTTTTTTTTGTCTATCTTAGTTTAATAAAAATAATGGAGAGTATGAAGATAAAAAATTTCTGTCTTTAGTACCTAACTATTTATGCCTTTAAAAATCTTTATTTGTGCATTGTAATTTTTGCTGCTGACATCTTGATTGTGCATGCTTTTACATCTTGCCTTCTGAAGGGTTGCAATTACAGAGAACACAAGACATGAAACAGTATCATGTTGGTGAATCTTGAAAATTGTACAAAGTAGTAAGTAGTGGGAGATTCCAGCATCTCACTGGCTTTTTTTATGCAATGTATTGATCAAAGATAGTGGGAATCTCATTGTAGAGCTTCCACCACCTTTGATCTTCCTGTTTCCTCTGACAAGGAAGGTCTCCATACGGGCATATTCAGAAAAATCTGAAAAAATTACAGAGTGTTCTTCTCATGTGGATATATATGTTTATAATTTTTTTTTTGGGGCTGAATCTCGATGGAACGTTCGTAAAAAAATAATGAAAATTTCGTTTATTTGGCGATTTATCATCGGTTGGAGATGAAATGAAATTTCGAAAAATACTTTTTTATGTCGAATACTCTTTAAGATAAAAATGTTTCGTGTTGAACTTGTTTAAATAAATTTAAAGTAAATAGCTTTAGTTTTGTCAGTTTTAGTTTGTTTTAACTATAGTTTTGTCATATAAATATATATATTTATAATGAAAGTTAAATATCAGATTTTATGAATTAAAACAAAATTATAATTGGTTCTATATCTGAAAATTAAGCCCAATTGAGCACTGTCGATTCAATTTTGTTGCTATGGAAACGACGAATTTTTCGATATTGAAATGAATAACTGGTAAATGAATCTTGCCATTATTTTGGAATACGCTTAAATATACAAAAGTATTTTTTATATATGAAATTGTTTTTAAAGTAATAAAATGAAATAACCAGCAACATAAATATGCAATGCAAAAAAATGTATTCATTAAACTCTCTCATTGTTTATGTTTAAATTCATTAAATATTTTTTACACGCATTCTAAAAATCAATTAACAAACAATTTCCAGGTGCATTAAAATTGTTTGCTTTTGGCGAGGAAAAGTACTGTGTGCCAAATCACGTGACGCTGTCGTCTTTTCGCGCCAAATACTCGAAAGTATTTTATTTTTTACAGACTTTCTACTGTAATTCCGTTGCTAAATTTGACTGACCCTTTATTACATACACTAGATTGTACCCGTCAAGATTTGACGGTAAATAACTTTAATGTTTCATTAGGAAAATTCTTGAATTTTTAATGAATTGCTTTTAAATTAATTATTGAAATTGTGCCAAAATTCTACATTGCATAAGTGATTCCTATTTCTTTAAAGTGATAGAGGGTATAGTCAGCCAAACCTATTCAATGAAGTCACAGAATTTTAACTTTATAATTTACAACCAATTATGCTTCTTTTTACCAGAAATTTAACTAAAAATGGTGGATAGAGCATTTATTTTTATTTACTATGGTCTCATTTTTTCGAAATTTTTTTTTGAAAAGAACATGTATTTTTATTTATTGTTTATGATTTTTAACTACATGACCATTAAAAGCTACCGTGCATTTTATTTTTATCAGTCTCATTCTCTAAAAGCCCAAATTTGAAACTTGGTGCAGCATATAATTTTTATTACTTGAATTTTATTTTACATTTTTTAAATATTAAACAATGGTTATTAAGGTCAATTTTTTAATAGTTCTTATATGAATATCTTTCTTTCTTTCCGTTTTCTTTTTTTAAGGAAAAGATAGGCAAACTTTTCTTTCTGACACACACACATATGTACTCTTGATAATAGTCAGAAGATATTACAAAAATTGTAGATCAGCTCAATTTATTTAATTGATAATTACATTAAAAATATTTTAGCTTAAATATTTTAAATATAAAATTATTATTATTTTAAATATTGTTCAGCGTTAAATTTTATTTAATTATAAAACATTCAAATAATAATAATAATAAAATAAAAATCATATAACTTCTCCTCCTAATAAAGATGGACATTATTGAAATAACTTATCGCGAAAAATATTACAGAAATCATTTTGCCGAGCATTGGGTTCGAACCTGCTATCCACTACAAAATATCGGCGCTTTAAACCGCTCAGCCACCGCGAACTCGTTCTCAATCCCTCTAAATGGAACAGGGTTGATTCATATGCAGGTGTCCTGAAATGGGTCTACTTAAAATTTTACCTTTGCATTTTAATATAGGGGAGAGGGGGCACATGTGAACAATTTTTACATTTTTGATTATTTCTCAAAATTGTTATGAGCTATTGAACTAAAAATTGATTTATATGAATATTTACAATTTGTTTGTTCTTTAGGTGAAACTTTTGGATGCATTTATCAATAATTTCTAACTTTATCATCATTCTAAAAATTGCCTAAATTTGTTCACATGTGCCCCAGTGGAGGGGTAGTTGTGAACATACCTGGGGTGCATGTGAACACATGCATAAATAATACAAAAATAATTTTTTGTAAATAAAAACTGTGATAAGAACTAATTAGATGCCTTCTTTCTAATTGTGTGAATAAATCAATAAATATTTCAATATAGATACAAGAATTTATTGGTAAAATTATACACTAATATATCAACTTCTTTTGAGTCAAGCATAGCAAAACTGTGTTACTTTTAAATAAGTTTTTGAATAATTCTGTTATAGTGCTTTTATTATTTTTTCTAAATGTTGTGCAATGTGTTATCAAAATTGTGCATCATGGTTTTAAAAATTGGTAAAAGTGTGATTAAAAAAAAGGTGATTATTACAATGCTACTTATCTCTTTTTTTTTTTTTTTTTTTTTTTTTTTTTTTTTTGACCAACTAAATTTTACTTTCATAAAATAAAATATCTTACAAATACTTTAATATGGGCTAAGAAAAAATAAATACGTTTAACACTGGAAATCATTAAATAATAACAAATAAACATATTAGTCTTTACAGAAAGCCACCACTTTTAATTGTTATCTAACTTCCAGTAAATTAAAACTGTGAAGCAATCCTAAAAACGTTGAATTTATAGCTCAATGTTTGACAAGGGTAATTAAATTTTAAACTAAAAAAAAAATGCATTCACAGACTTAAAAAATACACTTGTGAACTGTTCACATCTGCCCCCATATGTTCTGTTCACAAGTGCCCCATCTACCAACTTAAGCTTAACTTATAAAAAAAAAGATATTTTTAATTAAAATAAGGAAACAAAACTTTTTGTAGACTTACCTAATTAATGCCACTATAGAATGCAATGCTGATATTCTATTTTAAAAAATGTCTTGAATGAATTTTTACTTCAATAACTTAGAAGACTTTTTTACTTCACACCTTCTAAAACAAACAAACTATAACTACCAGAAATCAAAATGGCTTATTGTTCTGAAAATTCAGCCAAAAGGTGGTACCAGTACTACCGTGTATTGGTATTTTTTTTTTATTTTTTTATTTCAAATTAACTGAGTGAAATATGTACTGTTCACATGTACCCCATGTTCACATGTGCCCCCCTCTCCCCTATATAATGATTTTATAGTTTTTGAAGGTTTTAAAAAACTGAAGAAGGACAGATGTTATACAACGTAGATTAAGTAAGGCAGTTGTTCGATTTATAATATGGCATCGGAATGCTTAAGCCTAACATGGCTGATTTTAACAAAAGATTATCAAGATCCGGATGAGTTCACTCTGGAAGCGTTACACACTTTGCGTCATTATACATATAATAAGTACTTTAATTGTTTTTTCTTTCAAAATATTCGGAGTATGCCCAGTAAGGAGACCTTCCTTGTGAGAAGTATCCAGGTCTTTTGTGGAGGGTGTATAGTGGTATATGCCATATTTACCTTCTTTTATCTTCGGTTTCTCTTGAAAAGAAATAGTGTATACTCTCTATCATATACCCTCTGCATAATGTGTATGCCCTCTGCTTATTTTACAATTACCAAACTGAAAATATTATATAATTTTTTTAAATTATTTTTCCAATTAATTTTCAGCAGTGAAATTATGCTTGAAATTATTGAATATTTAATATGTGATTTATCACATTGCTAACTAAGCGTAGAACCAACAGAGTGAAAAATGTCGAAGCCGGGAGCTTAAATAGTAGAGCACTTGGAGTGCTATTCTAAGGGTTCCGGGTTCGATTCTCGGCTTGGACATTTTTCACTCTGTCGGTTCTACGCTTAATTAGCAATATGATAAATCATGTATTAAATATTATGAAACTATTAAACAATATTTTTATAAAGCTGCTGTTAATTTAGTACATTATATCTATGTGAACGCAAGTTATCTTATATCATTACTACAGATACAAAGAATTATTAAATGTCTATGACTATTAAGCAATTGCAGGCAACCTGAAAAATAAATTTCACCAACTAAAAAATATGTGAAAGATTCCCCAGTTGTTGGGGCACAGTGAACCACTTTTGCAGTTTACATTTTTTCTCTCTTTTGTGGAAAGTCCAATCTGCCTGAAAATATTTTTGATCATTCCTTAAACATTTTTACATGCCTCAAAATTTTTTCAGAAAATAGGTTTAAATAAAAAATTATTTGTATACATTCATAAAGTGGACCAGTGGTTGGCTAGTTTGAAATGTGCCTACTGGGGCACAGTGGTCCATTAAATATTATTTGAAATACAATATAAATCTATTGTTTTTTAATCTAAGCCTTCTTTATTTTTCCTTTACTTCCAAAATAACATAATAATGCTAATTTGCGAGTAACATTTTGAAACAAAACAGAAAAATTACAATATATATAGATGTGTATTTATTTAAATAATAACAGATTAAGATACAGGGACAGTTGCAAATAAGGTGAAGTTATTAAATAAAATAAAGTCATCACACATTAAAATTTGCAAATGAAACTCCAAAATACTTATGACATCTGAAATTTTCCTGAAATATTTTTGGCTCTGATGGCGACATTACAATAACATTCATAAAAACAACAGATTAATAACCATAAAGTTTAGATTGCAAATTTGTTTTATATTACTTCTAAAATGAATAATAAAATTTCAGAACCTGCAGAAATTTTTTTAATAATAACAGACTGTGAATAGGCTAGTTTTATATTTTTTAAAAGCTGTAAATACAAACCAAAATATTTCTTACTATGTTAAATAAATTGCCATTTTTCTTTGTTTACTTTATTTTACAATTAAATAATTACTTTAAAATGATATTTCTTTATAGAAAATAAAGAATTATTAAATATTTTGAAAATTCTGCATTAGAGGAGCAGAGTGGATTGTGGACCACTGTACCCAGTGGTGGGATTCAGCCAGTTTGGTAGAACCGGTTGTTAATTTACATTGAGTTTGGTGAACCAGTTGTTCAAATGATACTTCAAGTGCGAAAATCGCATTTACATTAATTTACTTTCTTTAAATATTTATCTGCATAACATTGTTTTCTAAACGTAACTCTCTGACAAATCCTGATTCATTTTATTTAATAAAATGATGTTTCATTTGCAAAAACATTTTTTTACTACATTAGTCCTGTAAGAGGAAATTATATAATATTTTTAAAAGGAAATTCAACTTAAAAAACTTAAAATTTGAAGAATTTTGGGAACTAAATTGGCAGCTTAGGATAACCCTAATTATATGGCATGCTTATTCAAAATTACAATAACTAATTATAGTCAAATAAAAGGTACTTCGCTTTGGCATGGAATTTTTCCAGTTATCACTGATCTATAGCTAATACTTAAATCGTTAGATCTAGAGGTATACTTCTAACGGCATTTATATATATATATATATATATATATATATATACAGTAGAAGATCTTTATAATGCAAACCTAAAAACGCAAGGTTGTGCGTTACATAGAATTTTGCGTTATATGGATCACATTATTAAATTCACCTTGTAAACATGGCCAAATATGTCTGAAACACATAAAAATACATTAGAATATCTTTATACTGCATTCCTTGTTACCAAGAGTTATCCAAATTATAAATTTTTGCATAATATCGGTCAGACATTGTTAAATTTACTTTATAAACATGATCCAAATATAACTGACACAACCATCCCTTATATTAGACATTTTCAAAAATGTTTAGTGTAATAATAGCATTTTTTCAGTAAAAAGGTCTTAAATTAGAAGATAAAGTTAAACTAATGTATCAAATTTAGTCCTCTAGAGAGTTGCAATATTTTACAATGTGAAAATGCAGGTGCTTTTTAAGTGCAAAAATCATTGTTTACATCTGAGAAGTTGTGCGTTATATGGAGAATTGCGTTATAAAGATCTTCTACTGTATATTGCTCTTCATATCTTAGAAGCCATTTAAATCAAAGTAGTTATTTTCGTAAATGTAATACATTCAAAATTTTTATAAGATCCCTGAGTCCTATAAGTTATTATTTAGAAAAATATTTTCCAAGCTCTAACAAATGAAAAGACATGACTAAACTTGCCGAGTCATGATACTTTGTATTTTACAAATTTCCAGCGTTGTCTGGCCTTTTTTTTTTTTTTTTTTTTTTTGTACTAAGAAATGACAAAAATCCTTAAAATTTCTAAATCTCATAACTCAAGATGTTGTGTTCCCACAAAAAATTGTCTCATTTGCTATAGCATGGATATTGTTTTCGTGTCAATCCATTTCAAGTGGTCCAGAAAATTCTTTATTCGTTGCTTGACCATTTTTAAAAAAATCTGAAATTTTTTGTACAAGAACCCTAACATAATGGAAGTTCAAAATGACTATTATTTTAATTTTATTAATTTTTGTTTGTGCATGGCGGCCATTTTTGTTTCGTCGTCTGCAGATATTTTCTCACATGAAGGGTTTACGGAATTTTAAATAATTCATCATTTATTTATCCAATTCAAATGTGAATTAAAGCAATTTGTACAGGATACATTGGGCTAAAAATTTGGTAATAGAGTGGTTTCCGAAAATAAATCCTTATTGGTGAAGTTTAAGCATAAAGTTTCAGTTTTTCCAAAATTTGTCCGTTTACAAAAGAAATTTTTCTAGCAAGGAAAACTCTGAACATGACTTAATTTTTTTTTACAAATAGGCCTAAAGTACTTGTACTCACACGCAAAGTTCAAGATCTCGGACTTGCTTTCTCTTCGCTAAAAAAAATCCCAAATTTTTCAAAAATATCAAAAATCACACTTTTGAGGCTTTGATATCTCTGGTGGGGCACGAGATAAAAATCTGAAGTTCTGGTTTCTGAGAGTATTGTATGGTAGTGTTATGCGCAAGAAATTTCAGGATGGAGATTTGACTACAAGCTGAGATATGGCAAGGGCAACATGTCAAAACAATACTGCCAAACTATTGTTTTGTTGTAGTCAAAGCTAAGTATTTATCTCAGAGTGTCATTTAATTTTTTTATTATTATTATCTGTAAATAATAGTAACAAAATAAAGCCTTTTGCAAAGCTTAGCAATTAATTAAAAAAATAATTATGTCTAAGGCCATATATTTTGTATGGTTTCAGTAATTTTTGTTGTAAGTAATTTTAGTAACTAAAAGAAACCTCAGCAATTTTACGTAAAGAAAAAAAATATTTTTATACAAGACATGAGACAAAAACCGAATAGGGAAAGAGAAAAGCTTTTAATGTTGTCAAACTTGTAGAGACATGATCAAATGTGTCAAAACACATTCTTGCTTGTTGGTTTAAAAACCACAATTTTGATCTTTCTGAAAATTTTATTTGTCATCTCTTGATAACTTGATTGAAGATCTTGGCCCTTCTGGCTCATAGAAATAAACTTTGAAATCACTATCTGCAAGTCTCACCATTAATAATTCTAGCTTACTTATGCAAAAATGTCATTTTTCTGCAGTATAAATTTTGAAAGGGCTTTGGATATCTTTACTTTCTGAAAATTACTTGAGGCAGATGCATGGTAACATCGTATAATGTTTCATTAACAGGAATATACTTATGGTAGGAACAAGTTTCAGGGACTGGCTAGCAGCATTAAAATTGTGGTTTTTAAACCAACAAGCAGGAATGTGTTTTGGCACGTTTGACCATGTCTCAACAAGTATGTCAACATTAGCAGCTTTTCTCTTTCCCTATTCTGTTTTTGTCTCGGGTCTTGTATAAAAATATTTTTTTTTTCTTTATGTAAAATTGCTGAGGTTTCTTTTAGTTAGTAAAATTACAAAAAAAAAAAAAAAAAAAAAAATTACTGACACCATACAAAATGTAGGCCTTACGCATAATTATTTTTTAAATTAATTGCTAAGCTTTTCAAAAGGCTTTATTTTCTGTTACTATTATTTAAAGATAATAAAAAAAATTTAAATGACACTCTGAGATACATACTTATCTGTGACTACAACAAAACAATAGTTTGGCAGTATTGTTTTGACATGTTGCCCTTGCCATATCTCAGCTTGTAGTCAAATCTCCATCTTGAAATTTCTTGAGCATAACACTACCATACAATACTCTCAGAAACCAGAACTTCAGATTTTTATCTCGTGCCCCAAAAGAGATATCAAAGCCTCAAAAGTGCAATTTTTGACATTTTTGAAAAATTTGGGATTTTTTTTATCGAAGAGAAAGCAAGTCCCAGATCTTGAACTTGACATGTGAGAACAAGTACTTTCAGCCTACTTGTAAAAAAAAAATGAAGTCATGTTCAAAGTTTTCCTAGCTAGAAAAATTTCCTTTTGTAAACAGACAAATTTTGGAAAAAAACTGAAACTTTTTGCTTAAATTTCACCAATAAGCAGCTAGTTTCATTAACTACACTATTAGCAAATTTTTAGTCCAATGTATTCTGTCCAAATTGCTTTAATCCGCACTTGAATTGGAGAAATAAACGATGAATTATTTACAATTCCGTAAACCCTTCATGTGAGAAAATTGCTGCAGACGATGAAACAAAGATGACCGCCATGCACAAACAAAAATTAATAAAATTAAAATAATAGTCATTTTAAACTTCCATCATGTTAGGGTTGTTGTACAAAAATTTCAGATTTTTTAAAAATGGTCGAGCAACCAGCCCAGTAGCAGAAACAGTGCAGCATGGAAGCGGGCGCTGCAGATTATTTTAAACCTTGCAGATCAATCCACTAACTTAAAAAGAAATGCTGAACTTAAAAAATAGCTAAAATTTACTTTAAGTCTTTAGATTTATGGTATTTGTGTTATCCTTTTATTATAGTTTCTTTATAAATGCAAATTTTGCTTATTTTAGTGGTTTATACTATTTCTTATGATAGTAAGCTTAGTCTAGCATTGTTAGGTCGCAGATAAATTTTAGTTTGCTGCAGACTGACACAGAAAATTCTGCTTCTGGGGCAACCAGTGCTGGACCACTTGAAATGGATTGACCCTTTCTAAATATGCTATATGCAACTTTAGATCATGAACATGGCTTAATTCTTAAGCTTACATTTCTGTTATTTTTGTATTATACTGTTTTGAGAAATTTTCTGATAGAAATTTTGATCAAGGTTTCATGATAGTAGAATATTTATTAAATAAATTACGTCTTTTTATGGGGAAGCATGTTTTAAAAAATTTTTGCTATACCAAAAGATAAAATTTTTTTAACAATGTTCTTATAATAATGGAAAGTGTTTCATAATCTATGTCTGATGCTTCAATTTCCTTTCATGTTTGTACATCAAAAATCATTCAAGCAGTGAACCGATTGTTAAATTATTTGAATACCACCACTGACTGTACCCCAGCAGGGGGTGGTTCACTGTGTCCCATGTTCAAGTTACATTCTCATAAAAATATTATTTAGAACTTTGTTTTAAGCATATTAACTTTAAAATTAAATAAAAACAGGTTATATTACCTTTTACAAAAAAGCTGTTTTATCTTATTCATCTATAACCTTTAATTACTAAATAAAGAAAAGTATGATGTTTAAAAATTTAACTTTTAGAAGCTCAAAGCAATTAGTCAGGATAAACTGTTTTATTTTGAGATAACTATGTGTTCTGAAAGATATAAATAATCAATCCAGTGACCAGGGCTGTAATCAATTAGCCTAAAAGAAAATCTTAAAAAATAAATAAATAAAATATTAGTCAGGCTTGCAGAGTTAGTGGAAAAAATGGACAACTCCGACTCCGGAATTTTAACAGATCCGACTCTTTCGCTCAAAAATAGACCTGGCTCTGACTCCGACAATGCAGCCCTGCTTGTAAAATGGACGACTCCGACTCCGGGAATTTTAACAGGTCCGACTCTGCGAATTTTAACAAATCCGACTCTTTCGCTCCAAAATGGGCCCGATTCCGACTCCGCAGCCCTGGTGGTGGTGGTGGTGCACTGTGTCTTTAGGTTCACTGTACCCCACTCTTTCCTATAGTCTTATCGATTTCAACTTAAACATAATAGTGAACTTCAGAGCTGTGATTTTTCTACAGCTCTTGCTGAAAAGCAGTGTTTCCTAAACGAAAATAAGTGGTACTTGCTTACATTACCATATATAATAAACAGAATTTGTCACCCAAACAATGTGATTTAATACCAATATCCATAAACATAATATCATGCTTATTGTTGTCAGCTGTGACATTGCATGTCACACATAACGTACATATTTCTGTTTACGGTGAAACCTCCCTGTGCTACCACCTTCCTGAACGATAATTTTTTTCTTGGAACGAAATTTATTCCCATAGGCTCAATACTAATTTTACCTCCATTCAGAGACCATCCCAGTTGAACTCCCTCCATGAGCGACCCATTTCTTTGTAGAAAATGAAACAAATTCCGTCCTGGTCGCTTGAAGAAGGTTTTCTTATAAAAATAATTCTGAAGGGCACATTATTCATCAAACTTCTAAACTAAATTTAGATTTTTTTTTTAAATTATTATTCCAGTAACTTTTAAGTGTTTAAACCCCTTTGTGCCTTTTTAGGTAATGAATCTAACTCTGATGACGAATTAAGAATGACGGTCAATAAACTAACCCCGCCCTGTTCTGTTAGGAAACTTTAAAAAAAAATAGATAAATTAATGAAATCGTCATGATTTGTTCCCGTCCAAAAAAAGATTACACTTATTTACTGAACTTCGAAAGGACTTGGAAATAAAAGTTATGAAGGATAAATCCGTAAAATCAAAGCAAACGTCAATATATTCATTTTTTAAACTCTGCAGTAATTAACTTATGTAATTAACTTTTGTTTTGATACTTAAATTTTTATATATTTTTCCTAATGTGAAAAATAAATTTTAGTAACATTAATTGTTACCTTTTTCAACAATTAAAATCTAGGTTTAAGCATGATCTCTATTCAGAGACCACCTCTCGAAGCAACCAATTTTTATTCGAACGGGATGTGGTCGCTTTAAGGTCGTTTTACTGTATTTTGTAGATAACACAGTTTAGTTTTTGTAATGAAGTATCTAAAACTGCTAACTACCCGATTTTCTATCATGTTTTGAAATACAGCCGAACCTCTATTTTGCGAACTTTTTCTTGGAACCAAGAATATTTTGTGAATTTCTTCGTAAAATAACCTCCAAATAGCGAAGTGCATTCTCCATTTAACGAACTTTTTCTTGTGATCAAAAAAAAATTTTCTCCCCGTTTCTCAAAATGTTTCTGGACATTTCAAACTTATTCTTTCTTTAAACATATTTTATGATGTTCAATGGCCTTGAACTGGTTTTACCAGGCGCTTCCTTTGTCAGGAGTGAGAATTCAGTAAGTACAGAGGACGAAGACGATAATCCCTTAGAGTAACTTTAAAAAATGCGGATACAGTGAGAAAAAAATGCTGATTGATGATTCTATTTCACTTAATTCTGAAATTAAGACCTCGGAAACACTATCCCAGTTGGATATTTTCGACAGTGTGAAAAATAAAAACAATACAGCAATGAATTGCGATGAAGACGAGTATGATGGTGATGGAAATGGTCATCACGCAGGAATTAACAAAATTTCGTATGATGAAATGCTAAAATCATTTGAAACAATCCGACGCGAATTATAGTTAGAAAAAAATACGCATGAAAGGGTTTTTGGTGTATTGCAAAGATGCGAGACGTATTATGAGAGAAATCACTTTTTAAAATAAAAAACAGGCAAAATTAACAGAGTTTTTCAGAAATAAAATTTAAGGACGCATATGTTAATGTATGGTTATAATTATGTGTTATAATAATAATAAATACGATAATGTCATTAAAATTCGTTAATTTTAATGTAAAACTATTTACTTTAAACAGAAAATACAGCGTATTCCTGGACAATGTTTTGTTTTCCTTGCAGATTTCAAAGATTTAAACGCATAGAAAAAATGAATTGATGATGGATATAGGTGGTAAAATAAATAAAACAAATCGATATAATTTATTAAAAAAAATGTGATTAACTACTTTTAGTAAAAATATTTAGTGTTTATGAATTTAAAATCTGTTTTATGTAGTTTAAAGTATTTTAAAAGGTGACATTTAACGAATTTTCCATATAACGAACTTTTTTCCGGGATTTAGCGACTTCGTTAAATAGAGGTTCGACTGTAAATGATAAAGATTTGGCACTTACTTTTTACAGAACTGGATTTGACTAATTTCCAGACAATTAGATTCTGTTATTGGAAAGCTGTTGTTAATTTAGAATCTGTCTTGACGTAAAAGCAGAAAAACAATGCAACTTGAAAAAGTTTTGATAGTCAAATTTATTAAAAAAAATGGGAAATTCAAAATTACATCTGTAACTGCACCAAATTTTTTTACAGGTTTTGAAAAGATTTTAATGCCAATTAAATGGGAAAAAGTATGTTATGTTTGTTACTTCTATTTGCTCATTTTCTGATTAAATAAAGTGTAATCACTTCCCTTCAATGTTTATCAGTATATTGATGTTAAGCACCCTCGAGCCCCTCCCCCCAATTTTGCCCCTCGGGGGCCATACTGTCTGCAAAATTTAGAAAAGTGCCCCGCCGAAGGGCAAATTGGGAGGAGAGGTTCAGGATGTGCATAACATGAATAAGTGGTCACAGGCCTTTATAACAATATGTCACATGTAGGGGTCGGTAAAAGTTAGAAAAATGCCCCTGTTTGGGTCTACTAACGTGCCTCCTGAAATACATCCTCCCCTCCTCTCTTTTTGAAATACGGTTTGCAGAAATGTGATAATGTGCACGGTGACTATATAGAAAAGGACTAATACAATGTAATAATTTCATAAATTTTACTGAATTATTGCTATGTGAGGACAAAAACTTATTGATAACCCCTCGTATATGAGGGCAGTAGATAAAAAATACCGGTTCAATGCCAGTGGCGTACGTGGCGTGATCTTGAATGACCTCTGCGCGTGCAGCACGACCTCTGCATTTGGCATGAAGGTCATGCCGCGTACTCTGTGAGGAGGGGTCAAGGTTATGCGTCATCTTATAGTACGAGGGGTTATTTTGAGTTTGACTTTTTTTACTAATGATAATTAATTAAGAAATTTTAATTGGGGGACTTTAACTTTTTTCGGG